>PVIW01001598.1:0-281890 GCA_004026585.1 Noctilio leporinus | reverse complement strand
ATTTGTCCTTCACTGACTGGCTTATTTCACTAAGCATAATACTCTCCAGTTCCATCCATGTTGTTGCAAAGGGTACAAGTTCCTTCTTTCTTTCTGCTATATAGAATTCCATTGTGTAAATGTACCAAAGTTTTTTGATCCAATCATCCACGGATGGGCACTTAGGCTGTTTCCAGCACTTGGCTATTGTAAATAGTGCTGCTATGAACATAGGTGTGCATAGGTTCTTATGAATTGGTGTTTCAGGATTTCTTGAACTTGAATTTCTCAAGGGGTCCGTTTGGGCTGCAGAAAGCACAGAGGGCCACACTGCTTGCTTGCGGCCTTGAAAGAAATAGATGAGCTTTTTCTGAAAACAAACACAAATAAAAAATACTCCAAGCCAGGAGTCGGGGCTTTTAGGATTGTTGCCTGGGACTCCGTCACTGTGGACCTGAAGCATTGATTAGCAGAGCCATCAGAGAGCTGCTGCCAGGCTGAAGCCAAGGGAGAGGCCTCTCATCCTCTTTCAATTCGCTCTCCAGAGACTAAGCAGGAGCTTGTGGGAAGAGCGCTGGTACAGGGACGCCTGCCCGAGGCCAGCCAGCTTCCTGCCGGCCTTGCTAGGGCCAGGGTGCTGGCAGTTGGACTGTAGTCTCTCCCCCTATTTCACCTCGGTGCCTTTTCAGGGGCCAGGTCGTGTCTGACTTTCTCAGGCAGGACAAGGGGCTCTGGATTTAAAACAGGGCCTCCGCGGACTGTAGAGCCTTGGGGAGAAGGGCTCATACTGGGGTGCACAAAGAAACAGGCAACACTTCTGGCAGCAGGGAAAGATACACGTTTCAACAGATTGTCACCCATTTTCTTCTTTGTGCAAGATTTTCCCTGGGCTGTTATTCAGCTGGCATTTCAGTGCCTTGTAGAGCATATTGTCCATCCACCTGCCTCCCAGTAAAGGCAGCAATTGAGTAAATTGATGTGAGCTGTGTGGGAAAATCACTCTCCCTTCAGGTCCTTATTTGCTTCTTCAACAAACCGGCTTTGACATCTCTTACCTGCCAGCCAAGTCCTGTGCCCAGCATGGGCCACCTGGACATCAATGCCATGGTCATTTGTAAATGACATGGATGTCATCAGAGTACACTTTCTAAAACAGCGCCATTCAGAGGGCCTGCTGCCTCTACAAAAGGAATTGACACTATAACATAAATCATATTCACTTCACTGAGAAAGTCTTACTTTTAAAAAGAAAAGTCAGCTACAGCCTAAAGCAAGTGCTTAGCAAAGCAGTGGATTGATCTTCCAGCAGGAGGTCCTGTAAAGACCCTCACAGTACTTGTGGCTACTGGCCTGTATCCCACACGTCGCGTGGTCCTTTCTGTGCATCAGGCACGCAACTAACACACTATGTAAATAAATTGTGTGTGTACACACAGAAACATATGCATACTTGTGTGTATTAATTTCATTCTTTGAATTATGAAGAGCAGTTTACCTTTCATCCCTTTTGGTGTACAGGTCTATGCATTTTAACATGTCAGTAGGTCTGTGTCACCACCACTATAATCGAGATCTAGAGCAGACCTATTACTCCAATAATGCTCTCCCTTTAGAGTCACCTTCACCCTTCACCCTGAAGGCCTGGCAGCCCCTGCAGATAAAGGCGATGTCCTAGGGACAGAACATGCACTGAGCAGCTGAGTGGGGATAAACTCCTGTCATCAGGCCCCTTTCCTTAAGGGCAGGGCCTGGAAATGCTCCTCACATCTAACTGCAATGCATTCTGGGGAGTCAGGCCATTGTCTGGAGCCTCTCCTATGAGATAGGAGGGTGCCAACCACTGCGTCTGCCACAACAACAAGGCTCAAGACATGTCTCATTTCCTTATTTGTTTGAAGCCAGTGGAGTCTGGCCTATCAAGGTCTCGGCTAGGATGGCTGCTGGTTCTGCAGGGCTCCCTGTAGTGCACCCTGGGCTCAGCCCTGGCTCAGTGTGGGGAGAGATCCCTCTGCCACTCGGTGAGGCTGACAGGGGTCTCCTTCATCCCCCAAGGGCCGCTGCGGCTCTGAGGAGGGGACAGAAAACAGCCTTTGCCGAGTGCTGAGCCTTGGAACTCATGCTCTGGGCTTCACAGGATGAACAGCCTCCTCAGCATCCGCCAGCCACTCTCATCCAGGGCCTTTGTGTCAGGGCACGGCTTGTCCTTCTCAAAAGCCCTCCCAGTCCCCGCAGTCCTGGACGTAGTCTCAGGCAGCCTCAACGTCCCCTCTTCTCTGTAAGGTTTTACTTACCATTTTCAGAGAGAAGGGCAGGGAGGAAGGAAGCAAGGGAGAGAAGCATCCATGTATGGTTGCCTTTCACCTGCCTCCAGCCAAGGACCCGGCTGGAGACCTGGCTTGCAACCTGGTTATGTGCCCTGACTGGGAATCGAACCAGTGACCTTTGGGTTCACAGGCTGGCGCCTATCTACTGTGCCACCAGCCAAGGCTCAAGGTCAAATTTTCAAAAGGCCTTAAAAATACATGTGTATTCACAACTATTTTTTTATAAGATTTTATTAGCCCTGGCCAGTGTAGCTCAGTGGATTGAGCACTGGCCTGTGAACCAAGAGATTGTGGTTCGATTCCCGGTCAGGGCACATGCCTGGGTTGTGGCAGGCCAGAGGCAACCACACATGGATGTTTCTTACCCTCTCTGTCTCCCTCCCTTCTCTTCTCTCTGAAAAGGGAATAAATAAAATCTTTTAAATTAATGAATTTTTTTTAACAAGTTTTTTTTTTTTTTTAATTTTAAAGGTTTTATTTATTATTTTTAGAGAGAGGGGTAGGGAGAGAAGCAGAGAGGGAGAGAGACATCCATGCATCCATGTATGGTTGCCTTTCACCTGCCTCCAGCTACAGATTTGGCTGGAGACCTGGCTTGCAACCTGGTTATGTGCCCTGGCTGGGGAATCGAACCAGCGACCTTTGGGTTTGTAGGCCGGCGCCTTATCTACTGAGCCACCATCCAGGGCTTTTAAAGATTTTATTTAATTATTTTTAGAAAGAGGGGAAGAGAGAGAGGCAGAGAGGGAGAGAGACATTAATGTATGGTTGCTTTTCACCTGCCTCCAGCCACAGACCTGACTGGAGACCTGTTTTGCAACCTTGTTATGTGCCCTGGCTGGAGAATCAAACCTGCGACCTTTGGGTTCTCAGGCTGGCACCTTATCCACTGTGCTACCAGCCAGGGCCTAATGAATTATTTTTAAAAAATGATTTTATTAATTTTTAGAGAGAGAGGAGGGGAGGGAGAAAAAGAGAGACAGAAACATCTCTCCTTCTGTTGCCTCTTGAAGGTGCCTCAGCAGGGCCTGAACCCACAGCCCAGGCATGTGCACAGACTGGGAGTCAAACTGGCGACCTTTCACTTGGCAGGATGACACCAAACCAACTGAATCACACCAGTTAGGGCCCATGACAAGTCTTTTTAAAAAAATAGATCAGAAGAGCCTCCAGGAACCTGACCAACCCATGACATTCAACTACACCAAACACTGTTACAGAAGGTAGGTGTCTCAATCAGGGTCCTGGCGAGAAACCTAGCCAATTTGGGGCATTTGAGGAGAGTTGAATAAAGGGACCAGACAGAGGTTTGGGGTTAGTCACATCAGGGAGCCTGAGGGGACGAAGGGAGGGAGCCATTGTCGGAACTTGGGCAGGGAGAGTGCTGTGGAGAGGGAGGGCTCCTGTGGCCTCACCTTTCAGAGGCCACAGAGGAGGACAGCACCCTGACTGCTCTCCCCTCCCTCCTCCTGTGCCTCCTCAGGGCTCCTGGTTAGCCAGAAGCAACAGGAAGTAGAGGTCAGGAGCCTGGGAGCTGGTCTCCAAGGACAGGGGCCTGGAGAGGCCCACAGTACAGTGGGTGACAGGATGAGGATGACAAGAATGGAAACTAGCACTTCACAGTGAGTGGTCTGAGTCAGGAATTATCCTACAGGTCTTTTCGGGGCTGGCCCATGCAACCCTCGCAGGGCTGTGAGCAAAGAAAGCTAGGTGAGGAATCAGAGGCCTTCCAAACTGCTTTCCAGGGAAGAAATGAGGGAGGAGGTGGGTTGGAGCTGGGCCTTACAGGGTAGGGCGGGTGGCCTCAGGTGGACACATTTCTGTGAACCGCCCAGAGGGAGACACAAAGGAGGAGCAATCACCACTCCTGGATCAAAATGCACAATTTACCCCAGAGTCAACGATGGCATGTTGGTGTGCATCTCGAGGAGGTGGAGGCGGCAGGTGGGAATGTTCGAGTGTTCAGACAGAAGTGGGATCCAGCAGAACTCACCTTCCTGCCCCAGCGGCAGCCAGGCAGCTCTCTTTAACCATGTCTTTTAAGAACATAGCACAGCACAGCCGGGCCAGAAGGAAGAGGCCTGGAGACCATGAACAGCAGCGGAGCCCACCCTATTGAACTCCCTGTTCACCAGGTGCATTTATACCCATTGCCTCTAACAATGAACTGCCCTGCAAAGTAGATATTATTGTCTTTTTTTTTAATTGATTATTTTTAGAGAGAGAGGAAGGGAGGGAGGCAGAAAGATAGAGTGACACCAACATATGGTTGCCTTTCACCTGCTTTCAGCTACGGATCTGGCTGGAGACTTGGCTTGCAACCTGGTTATGTGCCCTGACTGGGAATCAAACCAGTGACCTTTGGGTTCGAGAGCTGGCACCTATCCACTGAGCCACCAGCCAGTGCTATTATTGTCTTTTTAAAAAATAAACTGAGTTCCAGAGAGGTTAAGTCATTTGCCCAAGGTTACATGGATAATAGGTGACAGAGCTGAAACACTTTAATTGCAGAGCTACATCTGGTTACAGGCTTTAAGTAAGAATCCAACACATTTGAGTGGACCGCCCATTATTTTAATTAGCACTTCCATCCACTCCTCTTTCCCACACTGTGCACTTGTTTCAGTCGCTGTTTTAGTAAACCCATGTGCTACCCCTGGCCAAAATGAGTAAGAAATAAACATCGCTGGAGAGCTTCTTTGAAAAGGGGGAACTAACAATGATGGGATAGCAGAAGACTCCAAGACTGCCAACAGAAAGAAGAATCCATTTAAAACAGAATACCAAGAGCCTGACTTAAATTATGGGTTCAAAGTTACTGCCGGCAGCACATTTCAGTGACACAGAATGGCCGCAAAACTTGCTTACTTGATGACATATTCAACCTACTCAAAGAACTCAATCTACCACTTCAGGGGAGAGCGACAACTATGTGCAAGTCGGCAAATAAGGTGGCTGCATTCAAAGCCAAACTGGAAGTATGGAGATGATGAGTGAACATTAGGCTTTTCGACATGCTGCAAACATTAGCAGAGATTTTGAAAGAGACTGAGCCAGGGCCTTCTTTCTCCTAGCTGGTGCATAATCACCTATCTCAGCTGTCAAAAGAGCTTGGGCATTACTTTCCAACCCAAAAGACCCTGGAGCTGCAAAGAATGGCTCTGAGAACCGTTTGTAAATAAGCCAGGTGAATTGACTTTGTTTGTGCTGGAGGAGGATCAACTGCTTGAGATTTCAAGTCACCATGGCCTTAAAGGTATGTTTGGGACAACTTCAAATCTCCATACATTCTGGATTAAAGTCAAGGCGGAATATCGTGAGATTGCCACAAAAGCACTGAAAAGTCCGCTTCTGTTTCCAGCATCCTATCTTTGTGAAACAGGGTTTTCTGAAGTGACAACCACCAAAATGAGATGATAGAGCAGACGGAACCTAGACCTCAGATTTCAGGTGTCACTGTCACCCATCACTCCCAGATGGGATGGTCCAGCTTCAGGAAAACAAGCTCACAGCTCCTGCTGATTTTGCATTATAGTGAGTTTTATAATTATTTCATTTTTTTGTACAATGTAATAATAGAAATAAAGTGCACAATAAATGTAATGTGCTTGAATCATCCGAAAACCATCCCTGCCTCGGAACAAATATAGTTTTCCACAAAATTGGTCCCCGGTGCCAAAAAGGTCGGGGACCACTGCTTTAGGACTTCAAGATCACCAGACAGTATATGGGAAAGGTTCCCCAGACTGTGAAGCTGATTTCTTTGTATATAATAAAGCAGCCAGTTTTTGGTGGTTCACCCCTGGGCTTTAGAGTCAGGCCCGTCTGCCCTCGCCATCAGGGTGAGGCATAAGAAAACTGCGGAAAATTGAACCTGATTGGGTTGCAAATTAATTGCTAAAACATATGCAAAATTATAGGCACTCTCAGACGTAACTGCGTACCAGCTACACTAAACGTCTAAAACAACCAAACTTGCGCCCCAGCGCAGGAGCTTCCGGGATCGGTACTAGGACCTGCGCAGGCCTCTTAACGCCGGGAAGAGCATCACCCAAGCAGCCGGGGTCTCTAAGGTCCCCCGCCCACCCCTCCCACACTGCCCAGGTCCGTGATTCCGCACGGCAGCGAATCAAATGGCGGCGCCTAGAGTGGGGGCGGGACTTCCTGCCTCAAGAGAGCTCGCGTGCGCCAGAGGAAGCTCCGCCCCGGAACTGCAGTCGTCGCTGCGGCTGAGTGAAAATCGTGGCGTCTTCTGTCGGGGCACTGCCTTCTGATTTCGGAGGGAGCCGCCGCGGCGTCTCCACACGGTACGTGCGGAGCTGGAGAGGAGCTCGTGGCGGGCTCCCGGGCGCCCATTGCGGGCCTCTCCAGGCCACCGGGTTCTCGGGCGCAAAGGGGGGGCAGCCGCTGGCCCAGCCCAGCAGCCTGCCGACCCCGCGCCGGGGCCACTCCTGTGGGCGTCTCGAGGCCCGCGGCTTCGTCTTCTCCACTTTTTGCGCGGGTCTGTGTGTACGAGGAGGCCCGAACGGCGGTCACGGGGCCGGACGCCTCGAGGCGCGACCCCGCCAGCTCTGCGGGCTGCGGTCAGCGCGTGCGTGAGCGTCGCCCCCACGCCTCCCGGTCGTTTGGTCCTGGCGAGCGGGTTCGGGTTCGGTGGGCGAACCTCCTGCCTGCCGGTGTGCTCACCTCGCGAGGCGCCCTGCCAGGCGGTTTTCGACTTACGTCACCTGTTTGTGTGCGCGTGAGGATCCAGGGAAACAGCCTCTTCACCGTCATTTTACGGACAGGGAAACTGAGGCTCAGATCATCAGTCGGTCCCGCCCAGACTCAGAGCTGGAACCAAGCCTCACCTTTGCCTTTTCTGCAGGACGCTGTTTCTCTTGATTCTCCACCTGTAAATAGAAAAGCCGGACGTTGCTAAGCCATTTAACAAAGGCCAGAATGGTGGACCAGGCATTGATTTGCCCTGTTGTGGCCAGACTGAGAAAGGAAGAAGCTCCGTCCACTGTTTAATAAAGCCTCCCCTCAGACCCCTTCCCCCCTAAAAAAGCCCCGGATTTTTATTGTCTTCAAAATGGCCTGGGCGTGGCGGAATTTATCTTATGTGCTTTGCATCAGGCATTTTATGACTTAGGTATGATTAAGCGCATTCTTCTAAAAAGATGAGAACGGAAGGATCAGAAGGGATTGAGCAGTCAGTGTTGGAGCTGGAATCCAAACCCAATTTAGTTCCTCTGCCTTTGCTCCATTTCACTGCCATCCGACCCAACTCCCATTCCAGGGCAGGCTGCCTGCTTTCAGGGTGTCTCTTTCCTCCATTGATCTTGTCAGGTTGGGAGCATCCGAGTTAGAGCCATTTTGTATCCTCTTGTCTTTGGCTGCTTAGAAAGTAATCTGTTGCCCCAGGCTCCTGCTGGTCTCAGTTGCCAACCTAAAGAATCGCTTTTCCTTTTCAGCTGCCATGAAGTTGAAGGAGGCACAATCCCGGCCCAAGTCACGCAGCTACGGCAGATGTCAGAGGAAGGGGATCCAAGTTGTGGGGACATGGAAACAGGTGGAGATCGACCCAAACGTGTTCGCAGACGGACAGATGGATGACCTGGTATGCTTCGAGGAGCTGACAGATTACCGGCTGGTCTCTGCCGCCAAGACCTCCTCCAGGCTTTTCGCAAAGGGGGAGCCCAAGAAGAGGAAGGCCCAGGCTGTGTCAGGGGGACAGGAGGAAGGAGACTGCAGCTCCTCAAAGAAGAAAATGAAATTAAAGAAGAATCAGGATGTTGAGTTGGAAGGAGTCAGTGCCCAGAGAGAGCTTGAGGTTGAAGATGCCGAGCCAGAGCCCCAGGGAGAAGGCATGGTGGGTCCTGATGCAGAGGTGGGGGCAATGGCATCAGGAAGCCTGGCCCTGCGTATTCCAAAAAAGAAAAAAAAGAAGGGGAAAAAGACTCCAGAGGCTTCCCAGGGTCCCACTCCAAAGGTGCCCAAAAAAGCCAAGACGTGGATGCCCGAAGTGCAGGACCAGAAGGCAGACGTGTCTGCATGGAAGGATCTGTTTGTGCCCAAGCCCGTTCTGCGTGCACTCAGCTTCCTGGGCTTCTCTGCGCCCACCCCAGTACAGGCCCTGACGCTGGCGCCCGCCATCCGGGACAGGCTGGACATCCTGGGGGCAGCCGAGACAGGTAAGGGCACCATGTCCATGTCTGGCCTGGGCCAGGATGCTTCTGGTTCAGCCTGAGGCTGCGAATGTCTGAAAAGTGGGGGAGGGTGCTGCTGGGAACCAGCCATCAAAGCCTTGTTAAATGAAAAGCCACTGGCTCTTGGCAGACACCAGCCAGTGCCTGACTGGAACCCCAGGTGGCACTTGATTTCTCTGCACAGGGCAGGCCCCATTATAACGGAGATGACAGCAGTACCCACTTCTGTTGTGGCGTAAATGTAAATGCTGCTGTGGGCCAAAATTTACGTGCTTATTAGTGATCTGCAGGTGGCACTTTTTCCTGTTCTCTGGCCTCTTCTGAGTGGCACAGGGTGACAGTAGGCTAAGGTCAACCCTCTGGAGAGTAGACCTGCATTAGTATAAGGACCAAGTCTAATTCTCAGGTTGTCCAAAAATAGGGCTGGGGGCGGGGGGCGGGGGGCATCCCTGGAAAGATTTGGGGTTGTGGTAAGTGACCATGTGGGCAGATTTGGGTAGCAGGTGACCATTGGGATGAGGCAGTGAGGGAATGAGTTTCAGTGTGTAATTTATGTAGAATTGTTAATGATCTGCTTTACATTCCTTTTTATTTTATTGTTTTTTATAAGCTTATTTGAGCCAAGCTGACCACATACGCAGAATATCTTAAGATCTCAAATGCCCCAGAGAATAACCTACGTCCCTTTTTATCCTAACTTTTCAAAGTCTGGTGTCTACTTTGCACTTGCAGCACCTGTCAGTTTAAAGCAACCACGTTTTCCGTGCTCATGGCCTCCTGTGGTGTGTGGTGCAGGAGTAGGCCATGCAGACTTTGAGTGTCTTCTGGAAGAGAGGTCAGTAAATGGGGCAAGTTCCCAGGTCAGAGTCGCATAGATAGAGTAAGGACACCCTCAGAAGGGAATGGCGGTAATAGCGACTTAAAACATTTACTTAGCACTGAAAGTGCATCAGGCTCTGTGTGAAGTTCTCACACAACCACCCTGAGGTAAATGCCCTCATTATCCCCATCCTGCTGATGGGGAGCTTGGTATCCCTGAGGGCAAGCATGGGCTCCAGAGCTGCACAGCTGAGAGCAGGGTTGCTTGGATCCTCGCCAGGGGCTCTGTGCTGCTGGGCTGGGCCTGGCCGTTCTGCTGTGGTGAGTGCCGAGACCCCACCAGTTCTGGCAGGCAGAGGGGCAGGGTGGCTGAAGCTGACACTGGATGTAAGCACAGCTCCTTCGGGCCACCACAAGGAGTGTGCTATGGGCCTGCAGGTGCAGGACTCAGAAGGATGGGGCTGTGGACAAACTGCACCCATCTCCACAAGGTGCTTTGGGCCCCTTTGTAATCACTCCTTCCCTGGCCTCCCTCCCCCCAGGCCACCTCTGATATTTCCAGTTTTCCTGTCCTTTGTGCTTTTGTTCTTACTTTATAAGGTAGAAATCCCCAAATACATATTTGTTGTTTTTGCTTTAACTGATCAACTATTTTAAAGAGAAGTTTAAATAAGAGAGACATCTTTCATGTTTATTCATGTTATCATTTCTGGGGCTCTTCATTCCTTTTTGTTGATCCAGATTTTCTTCTGCATGAAACACTTTCTTTAAATTTTTTATAGTTCAGGTCTACTGGTGATAAATTACTTTAGCTTTTGTATGCCTAAAAACGTTTATTCTCTTACTTGTTTTGAAAGAGATTTCTGCTCAGTGTAGAATTCCAGATGGTCAGTTACTTTTTAGGTCTCCAAACACTGTCTTCTAGCTTTCACTGTTTATGATGAAAAGTGCTGTTTTTGTTATCTGAACTTTTGTGGATTTGTTATTGCTCGTTTTCTTGTAGTTCTTGCTCATACTACCTCGTTTCCTTGTGAGGTTTTTTAACTGAGAGCTGCTCATTTTGCTCTGAAAATTATTTGTGAGAATTTTTTGAGACCTACAATAAAGGCTTTTTCTTGCAGAGCTTATTTCTTTACTTCTGCTTAGACTGTATAACTTTGGAACTAGTTTAAATTCTCAGCATGAGATGTTTTGTTTTATTTTGACCACCCAGATGATGTGAATTTGGATTCTGTATATATTCAACGGCCAGGTTGGAAATGTTCAAGTGTAGACAAAAGTATGCTAATTTAAAATTTTCTCATAAACGATGATTTTTGTTTTTATTCCTTCCTTCTGCACCAAAGAAAGGTCTGGGAAAATAGTATACAGATTTCCTTTTCTTACTCCCCCCATGTGGTGTTCTTAGCAACATCAGCAAAACACACATGTACAACTTGCCCATCTCTTTGGGGTTTCATTGCTTGAACATTTATCTGTAGTTCATTGGTGACCTCAGGTTTCAGTGCCAGTTTGCCAGGTTTTCCTCCGGCTCCTAAATTATAGATGCAGTGCTGTAGAAAACTTACATGGGATGGAGGGGCTTTGAGCTGGTCAGAGTGGCACTTTGCTATTTTAAGGATTCCTTATTCTGTGTAAAAGAAAGAACCCCAGACAAAAGTGTGTGCACCTGTTGATTCACATTATTTTTCTTTGTTTTACTTTTCAGGAAGTGGGAAGACTCTTGCCTTTGCCATTCCCATGATTCATTCAGTGCTGCAGTGGCAGGCGAGGCAGCCTACCCCACCTCCAGGTAGCGCAGCAGCGCCACTTGGCGAGGCTGGAGCCGAGGCTGGAGCACCAGGCATGGCTGAAACTGAGACTGGAGCACCATCGGATGAGGTTGGAATGGAAGGTGAAGCACTGCCCAGCAAGGCAGGGGCCAGGCCTGGAGCGGCCCTCTCAGACCAGGTGCCGTCCTTCTGCGACGATGATGCTGGTGAAGGACCTTCTTCCCTGGTCAGGGAGAAGCCTGTCCCTGCACAGGACGAGGACAAACAGGAAAAGCTTGGTGAAGATCAGACTGGAAAGCTAGAACAAGAGTTGGGTGGCAAAACTGTGATATGTCAAACGCGCCCAAAGCGCCCTCTGCTTGGACTGGTCCTGACTCCCACCCGAGAACTAGCCGTCCAGGTCAAACAGCACGTTGACGCTGTGGCCAGGTTTACAGGTGAGACTTAGTTCTGTTTAAAAAGTATTTTCTCAGAGGATCCTGGGTGTTGGGTGGCAAAGAGGAATGAGCTGTGGCTGCTGCCCTCTAGGGAAACCTTTCTCATCTGTCTGATAATTAGGCTCTGCAGAAAATTAAATGACACTTTCCTAATTGTCCTAGGAATGACACATGGCTGATGCCATTGTAGATACGCAGGAAATTAATTTATTGGACAGGATTTGGTAAACTGTTTTTGTAAATAAAAATGCAGCCACACCCATTTGTTTACGTAGTGTTTGTGGCTTTTGTACCACCAACCACAGCGAGGAGTAGAGAGTAGTTGCAGGAGAGACCATGTAGACTACAAGGCCAAAAATGTTGATGACTGACCCGTTAGGAAAAACTTCGCTGACCTCAGCTTTAGAGCATTAGAATGTATTTCTCTCGTGGAACCCCTTTTAGGAAGGACTGCACGGTGGGAATTTGAATTTTACAATAAAAGCAGCAGTTATTTACCAAGTACTGCACGAGGTACTCTGCTAAGCACTTTGCCTCCACGACTGGGTGTTTCTTTCACACTGGGTACCGTGAGGAGTCCTCCAGGGGAGTGGGGAGAAGCACGCCAAACATCAGAGGAGAAGCAGATCAATTCTGATGGAGGGAACGGGCAGGGCTTCCTAGAGGAGGTGTGTCACAGTTACAAGTGACAGTGCTCCCAGCACTGGTGGTACCACTGCTCAGCTTTTCTGCAGCTTTGGATGGAAGTGTGCCTGGGTTCAGATGTGTTGCCACTGTGGTGGCTGGAGTGGAGGGAGTAGAGAGCAATTAGATGGGGGAAGTGGGCAAGGTACATCCTCTAGGAGTGGCACCAGCAGTCACCCCTGGAGACGGGGGCATGCCGGCAACTGATCTGGAGACACTGTGTCAGCTGTGGAAGAAATGCGGCTAGACTGAATAACAGTGTCCCTTGTATATTGTGTGCCATAGGAATTCGAACTGCGATTTTGGTTGGTGGCATGTCCACGCAGAAACAGCAGAGGATGCTGAGCCGCCAGCCTGAGATAGTGGTCGCCACTCCAGGCCGACTGTGGGAGCTCGTGAAGGAGAAGCACCCTCATTTGCGCAACCTGCGACAGCTTAGGTGAGAGGCGGGCCGCCCTTCCCCCTCCCCTTCTGTTCAGAAGTGGGCCTGAGGTGACACGGTGGTGTGTACTATGTCGTCTGTCGCAAAATGCCATGCCGTGGTGTGTACGGCCAGACCTTGGCCTTGGAAAAGCCAAGCATGAGGGGGTTAGTTGCCCCCTCAGAGTGGTGGTTTGGTGGAGGTGGGGGTGGTAGTCGAGTGCTCTAGATCAGTGGTCCTTTATGGCACCAAGTACTAGTTTTGTGGAAGAAAGTTTTTCTGCGGAGGAGGGCGAGGGGCAGGAGGACAGGAAGCAGAGCTCATGGCAGTAGTGCCAGGGAAGCTTCGCTTGCTTGCCCACCGCTCACCTGCTGTGTGCTGCCCAGTTCCTAACAAGCCACAGACCGGTACCAGTCTGTGGCCCAGGATTTGGGGTCCCCTGCTCTAGATGATTCCTCTTACTTGCTATTAACTAGCTCAGGTGGGTCTCTCTGGATCTACAGGTGCCTGGTGATAGATGAGGCTGACCGGATGGTTGAGAAAGGCCACTTTGCTGAGCTCTCGCAGCTGCTAGAGATGCTCAATGACTCCCAATACAACCCAAAGCGACAGACACTTGTTTTTTCTGCTACACTGACCCTGGTACATCAGGCGCCTGCTCGAATCCTGCACAAGAAGCACACGAAGAAAATGGACAAAACTGCCAAACTTGACCTTCTCATGCAGAAGATCGGCATGAGGGGCAAGCCCAAGGTCATTGACCTCACAAGAAAGGAAGCCACGGTGGAAACACTGACAGAGACGAAGATCCATTGTGAGAATGATGAGAAAGACTTATATCTGTACTACTTCCTGATGCAGTATCCAGGCCGCACCCTGGTGTTTGCCAACAGCATCTCCTGCATCAAACGCCTCTCTGGACTCCTCAAAGTCTTAGACATCATGCCACTGACCCTGCATGCTTGCATGCACCAGAAGCAGAGGCTCAGAAACCTGGAGCAGTTTGCCCGCCTAGAAGAGTAAGTCAGGCCTGTCCCCAGAGCCCAGCCTCTAGCTGTTGGGTCCAGGTTGCCTGGGTGGTGGGAAGATGGTGGGAAGCTGCCTCTGTCATGGGGGCCTTACCAGTAGAAGGTACCCTGTTTTCACACAGCGGGAGGCAGGCTCATCCTCACAGTTGCTTGCTGGTAATGCCCAGAAAAACTTCCTTAATAACCAGCAATGATGACAATAAGACCAAACATCGCTGAACACTTATCAGTAGATTAAATACCATGCTGGCATTTTAGATACATTACTACATTCACTTCTGACATTCTTGAGAAGCAGCAGAACAGATTGATGGTAAAGAGCAAAGACTAGAACCAGACTGCCTGATACCAAATCCTGGCTGTGCTGCTTTTAGCTGCTTAAATTGTTTGTTTTCTCATAATTAGTATAACAATCGATGCCACTTCAGAGGGCTGTTAGGAAGATGAAGTGAGTTTGTACATACAGTGTTAGAACAGTGCCTGGCATGTTGTCTGTACTTGGAAACGTTAGGTTTTTTTTTTTTGTCTGTTTGTTTTTGCTTTTTTAAATTTTATTGTATTACATCCATCCCTTTTTGCTCCCCTCTGTCCCCCTCCCCACCCACCCATTCCCCCCAAAGTCAATCCCACCTGTTGTCCATGTCCATGGTTCCTTTATACTAGGTTCTTGTCTAAGCTGCTCCCCTTCTTTGCCTCTACCTCCCTCTCCCCCCTACCCCGTTCCCCCTGACCACTGAAGGCCTATTCCTTGTATTCATATACTTGGTTCTGTTTTGCTTGTTGTTAGTTTTGTTCATTGTTGTCCCGTAATGGGTGAGATCATATATTTGTCCTTCACCGACTGGCTTATTTCACTAAGCATAATACTCTCCAGTTCCATCCATGTTGTTGCAAAGGGTACAAGTTCCTTCTTTCTTTCTGCTACATAGAATTCCATTGTGTAAATGTACCAAAGTTTTTTGATCCAATCATCCACTGATGGGCACTTAGGCTGTTTCCAGCACTCGGCTATTGTAAATAGTGCTGCTATGAACGTAGGTGTGCATAGGTTCTTATGAATTGGTGTTTCAGGATTCTTTGGGTATAGTCCAAGTAGTGGAATGGCTGGATCAAAAGGCAGTTCCATTTTTAGTTTTTTAAGGAAACCCCATACTGTTTTCCACAGTGGCTGCACCAGCCTGCATTCCCACCAACAGTGTACGAGGGTTCCCTTTGCCCCACATCCTTGCCAACACTTGTTTGTTGATTTGCTGATGATTGCCATTCTGACAGGTGTGAGGTGGTATCTTAATACAGTTTTAATTTGCATCTGTCTGATGACTAGCGATGTTGAGCGTTCTTTCATATGCCTCTGGGCCCTTTGTATATCTTCCTCAGTGAGTTGTCTGTTCAGGTCCTTTGCCCATTTTTTAATTGGGCTGTCTGTCTCCCTGGTGTTGAGTTGCATTAGTTCTTTATATATTTTGGAGATCAGACGCTTTTTTTTTTTTTTTAACGTTAGCTTTTTAATATCACTTATTATTGTCATCGTTCTCATTTTATAGGTGAAAAAAGTAAGCTCTGGAAAAGCTAATCAGTTTGCCTAAGGTTTCTCAGTCTGGCACAACGGGGCCTCAGACAAGCCTGTTCGACCCCAGAACTCACTCTGTGCCCAAGAGCTGGCATTGCCTGTCTGCTTCAGAGCCAGGCTGATGCCCAGGCAGAAGGGTGCGCACTGGCAAGACGAGGGCCTGGGAAGCTGAGGCTGACTCCGAACTGGTGTTTGCTCACAGTGGCTTCTGTCGGGTTACCGGGTGATGAGTGTTAGAGCAAGTGCCTGGTTTGCCTCCCTTTGAACGTTGGTGGGTAGAGTTAGTGGTTTTCCGGCTTGGGCACTGGCTCGCTGGCTGTTTTTGTAAGTCAAGTTTTATTGGAATGCTGCATGGCCCGCGAATGCATTCTGTGCCTGCTTTTGCCCAGAACAGCAGAGCCCCCTAGTTCAACAGAAAATGCCATCCACAAAGCCAGAAGTAATTACTGCCTGGCCCTTTACAGAAAACGTTTGCTGACCTTGATGTAGAGCATTGGTTTAGTTTTACAAATTTTAGTTTGCATCATGCTCTCCGTTTCTGCTTCATAGATGTTTAAGAATCTTAAGGTTTTCAAACAGACCCCAGGTGCTTTCAACTTTTCTGAATGATAGACACATTAAGAAACATCACTGCACACATATCATCAAGTGTTGTTCTAGGGGCTGGTAACAGCACAGTGAATAATGCAAAGTCCCATGGAGTTCACACTCCTTTGGAAGGCAATGATAAATTGGAAAATAAATATGTGTATAGTAAGGCTGCATGGGGATTTGTGCAGGCTGTGTGTGAGTGGCCAGGGAGGCTTCTCTGGCAAGGTGCGATTTGAGCAGAGAATGGACAAAAGTAAGAAGTGAGTATCTAAGGAAGACCCTCAAAGACCTAAGATATAGCAAGTTCGCAGGCTTCAAGGCAAGGGCATGTTTGGCAAAGAGCAAGGACATCCATGTGACTAGGGAAGTAAGTGGGAGGGGATAGGAGAGGTCCCCCTCCTGGAGTAAGTGTGGCTTCACTCAGTTCCCTGGAGCTGGTCTTCATCATTGCAGAGAGCAGCTTGTTGATTACACCATGGATGGACCTGGGGAAGCTAAATCTCTTTGAGCCCAAGTTTCTAAATCTATAAAAGGGAGATAAATATATTATCTCATATAGCCTTTGTAAGGGTCATAGTGCTTAGAGTACTGGGCAAGTGGTAAGAATATGACTAGCGGCAGCTGTTAGGTGTTAATAATGAGCTTTGTTTCTCTACCATAGTTGTGTTCTCCTGGCAACAGATGTGGCGGCTCGGGGCCTGGATATTCCTAAAGTCCAGCATGTCATCCATTACCAGGTAGGGGCATCAGGGAATTTGTAGGCATCTCCCAGCACCAAATGGGGAATTTTTAAAGCAAAGGTTGGGAGAGGGAGGAGGAATTATTGGCCCTAAGGCCTCATGCAACAGAAAATATCACTGGCATATAGCAACTGACCGGTTGCTGCCACTTTTGGAACACCGGGGTGAGATTTATTCTCAAAACCTTTGTCATGGTTTGGTATCAAAGGGCCCTCCTGTATTTGATTTGGTCAAGCTACAAGATATTGGCAGGGTAGAGTCTTAATTCTTCCACGAAATGGGGATAATTAGTTTAGCATGTGAAGTGGTTACCTTGGTGTAGAGAAGTGTGGTACTCAAGTCCTGCCTGGGCTTAAATCCCAGCTCTGTAACCTTAACGAGCTCTTTAGTCTCTTTGTACCTCAGTTCTCTCTCTCTCTCTCTCTCTCTCTTTTTTTTTTTTTAGTTTTCTCATTTTTTAAATGGCATTTATTATAGTATCTGCTTTTCGTATTCTTTTTTTTTTTTTTTAAGATTTTATTTATTTTTAGAGAGAAGGGAAGGGAGAGAGGAAGAGAGACATCCATGTATGGTTGCCTTTCACCTGCCTCCAGCCATGGACCTGGCTGGAGACCTGGCTTGCAACCTGGTCACATGCCCTGGCTGGGAATCGAACCAGTGACGCCCGGGTTCGTAGGCCAGGGTCTTATTCACTGTGCCACCAGCCAGGGCCATTATGTTCTTAAGGTAAAATAAATTACTATGTGTGAAGAGTTTAGGAAACCATATAAGCACTTCACGAGTGCAGTAAATGTTAGTAACTATTGATACTGCTATTCATATCAGTGTGCACCCGTAGTGAATATCAGCATAGTGTGGTGTTAGGAACATGGGCTTTAGAGCCACACTTACGGGGCTTGATGCATGTTTGCTCCTTCATAGTTGGTTAGCTTTGGGCATGTTTCTTCGTATTTCTGGTTTCACTACAATCTTAAACTGGATTAAAAAGGCTACCTACCCCATAGCATTATCGTGAGACTCAAATGAGCTAATACTGAAGCGGCACCTAGCACGATAGCTGTTTTGGCATTATTATTTCTCCTTTTTAGTCCTTCCTGCTTAAAAAAATGAGGGTGCCAGCTCAGTTTAGCAAATCTTTATTCTCTTTTTGTGGAAGAGGCGGGGTCAGTCTTTGTGAAAGAATCCAGATGAACAATACACAGTTCTAGCCCCTAAGAAGTAGCAGACCCACTAGAGGTGAGGTGACTATAGCTATACTTTGAGGCAGAAGGTATAAAGTTTTGAAATACAGTGGAAGAGAGGGGTAGCTGCTAGTTTGGGAGGTTCAAGGTGCCTCCTAAAAGATGCTTGGCATTTAAGGGTGGAGAGGATTTGGGCGTGTGGAGGTGGGAAAGGAAGGAGGCAAGAGTACGGGGCATGGGTGGTTAGCTGGCGGGGGGCGAGGGGGTGTTGGGAAAGGGAAGTGGAGAGTGGCAGGAGGAGCTCATTTCTGGCACTGCGTTGGCAGTGGTGTTGAGCGCCATCTGGGCTCAGTGGAGAAGATTTGATTCTGCTGGGGGTGGAGGAGGGGTTGTCCGCAACGTTGTCCATGGGTATCACACAGGGGCAGCTTGGCCCCGGGGCTCACTTGGTCCCTGGAGCTGGACTGCTTCAGTCCGACTCCTGCCTCGTCACTAGTTGGATAACCTAGGAGGGATTGCTTGGTGTCTGTTTGTGAGGAATAAATGGGATAATACATGCAGAGTGCTTAGAATTGCCTGGCACGTTGAATTGCTCAGTAAATGTTGTGGTTACTGTCGTCAGTCAAGCCTGCAGAATTAACGAGCTACTGGATATTTTAGGGGGGTATGAAGGTCAGAGCTTTGACTCAGGAAGAGGACACTGGCAACTTTGGGCTGGGTCCGGGAGTGTGGGGGAAGCTAGAGATGAAATAAGTGATTGCCATTTTCCACTTGAGCAGTCATGAGGGCCTGAACCAGGGCAGGGGTGTGGGAGGACAGGGCCTGCCCCATGAACTGGCAGCACTTTGCATGTGGGCCTGCGGGAGAAGGGCTGGGTCAGTCCACAGCGTGAGAGGTTTCCGGCCGCCTGGCTGACAGGGCTGCGGGGCCTTTGCTGAGGTCCACATGTTAACTTCCCTGGGCAGGTCCCTCGCACCTCGGAGATTTATGTCCACCGCAGTGGTCGCACTGCTCGCGCCACCAGTGAAGGTCTTAGCCTGATGCTGATTGGGCCTGAGGACATGATCAACTTTAAGAAGATTTACAAAACTCTCAAGAAAGACGAGGACATCCCATTGTTCCCTGTGCAGACAAAGTACATGGATGCAGTCAAGGTAAAAAGTTAAAGCCCGTTGCTGGTGAGGGAGGGCTCATGCTGCTCCCTCACCTTGGAAGTATGACCCTTAGAAACAAGAACGGTTCTGCCAAGAGCGCAACAGGGAGGTGCGTAAAAATACGAAATGGGGCACTGTTCCTGGCATGAAAAAGGAAGGGTGAGAGGCTGGAAGTGAGGAATTTTCTTCCTGAACCATCTTTCCCTAAAGCCTCCACCATCTCTGCGCAAGGGCAGTGAGCCCTGCTGTCTGGATATCCAGACATGGTAGGGAAGTGATGGTAGGGAAGTGAGGTCAGCGTGAGGCCGATACAATACTCAAGGTCTGTCGTAGTCCTGGGGTAGATGCAAATAAATCCTTTCTTAGGTGTTTTATTAGAACTTAGGAGGCACTCCCTGCATGGTGCCGCTGACTGCGGGCTGGGTGCGGTATGTTCTCCGGGGAGGCCATGCCAATGCTGCGGCACCAACGAGCACTGGGACAGGTTGGTAGGGGAGTCGGTGTCCTCTGGGCCTCCAGGAGACGTGGAGACGTGAAGAAGACAGGGAACTCCAGGAGCTGAGGAAGTGGAGGCATGGACTAGTTCAAGGGCTTGGGGGAAATGGAAAGTGGGTGCAGAGGATTCCGTTAATCAGGAGGATTAGGAGCCACCCTGGCTTTTCGACTCCTTTCCCTCATGTTGTAAGATCGCTCTTTTTTTATTTTGGTGTATTCTGTGAGTACACTATGACCCCATCACCCAGGAGAGGGAGAGCTGTGATGTTTTAGAAAAGGATGGTGTGAAAAAGGGAAGGCAGTCCTGTGAGTTTGTTCTCCCTGCGATGGAGGGCTGGACCTTCATGTGGGGCCGTTAGGGTATTTCGGGGTCTCGCCCAGCATGGAAGTAGCTGTGGGGCCTGGGGAGGAGTTCCCTCCAGGTGATGCAGATGGGCCGTCTGCCGAGTCAGCGTCCAGGACAACTTGTATTTCCTGTGCGCCCTCACATGTCACGGCTGCCCTCAGTTTGGTCAGCAGGGGCCGCTGCGCTCGAGCGCATCTTTAAAAACACACAACCTTGATTGGACTTTGCTTCCCATGGGTCTGACCCCTTTGTCAGGTGCTTGCTTTGTTGCTTTCCCCCAGGAGCGAATCCAGTTAGCTCGGCAGATTGAGAAGGCCGAATACCGGAACTTCCAAGCCTGCCTGCACAACTCCTGGATTGAGCAGGCCGCGGCTGCCCTGGAGATTGAGCTGGACGAGGAGATGTACAAGGGTGAGTGGGCTGGGTGGGACTCGGCCACGGGTGGAGGCAGCTCTTCACTTCTGTTTTCCCTTCTGCTGCCATGGAAGTCTGCCCGTCAAAGTCAGCAAATACCTTTCCTCCCTGCGATGTTCCCTCTGTCTTGTTGGAGCCAGGCTGCCCGTGTTTGAGTGCTGGTCCCTTCCCTTAGCTGGCTTGTAGAACGGCAAGTAGGAAGTACACGTTTTAAGTTGTTACTTGTTGCCGCTGTTGCTACTACACCTGGCTTCCAAGCTCACGGAGCACTTGGGACATCATCTCACCTGACGTCCCGGCTCTCGTGACAAACAACAGGAATAATTACCCGTCTACATAGGGCAGCTAGGGGCTCAAGAGGAGAAGCGACTTGTGCAGGAAAACAGCTCCACCACCAGGCATTTCCTGAACCCCTGCTCCAAACCTGGGCCTGAGGGTGAGGGTTCAGGGCGAATCTGTGTGGTCCCTGCTCTGGGAAAGCTCCTGAGTCCTAAGAAGTGGAAGAGCCACATCAGGAACTGACAGCACCACTTAGGTGCACTGCTCTTTCCAGCACACTAGTGAGCATCTCAGTTGGGGTGTTGGCATCTTGGTGCCAAAATCAGCAGATTCAGAGGCAGATATTCTACTTTCTGCTCAGCGTGGATGCCAGAAACCAACCGCTGGGCTTGATGGCAGTGAGCTAGTCTGGTACGTCAGGCTCGGGCTGTAGGTGCATGAAGCTCTGGCTCCTTCCTGAGGGCAGGTCGGCCTGCAGCCCTTTGGCCGTGTCTGCCTGTGCGGGGCGGTCACAGTGCCGGTGGGAGGTGTAGAGCAGGGCTGCAGGGCTGGCCTTTCCTGTCACCTGGGGAGTTGGTCGCTGTTGAGCTGTCAAACCCCAGGCTGCAGGTGTGTGGGTCCCAGGGAGAAAGCGGATAGTCAAGTCTGGAGACTTGGGTTCTAATTTGTTTGACAGCTAGCTCTTGTGACCTTCAGCAAGTGACCTTGAAGTCTCCTGGACTGTAAGATGATAATTCCTGTCATAGAGGGTTTTGTGAGAGGTAAAGGACAGAGTGGCCCTGGGTAGCTACGTCAGGTCCTGGAGTTTTGAGAGCTTTCTGATGGTGGGCAGGCCTCTGGCCTGGAGATAAACATGGGCTTACGCAGAGCCTTCGGGAGACGTGGCATGTGTTATTGCAGGCGGCTCTCGAGCGTGTTGGCGTCTTGTGCATGGTATTCCCACCCTATCCAGTGGCGGTGCTCGCCTAGCTTACAGCGAGGGCATCTTGTCTGTACGCCAGAACAAAGGAGGCTGTATGTACATTAGAACAAAGCGGCTGAAACCGAAAGGCAACACCTGCTTGCTCAGGGCTCATTGTTTCCGGGCTCTGAGCTAAGATTAGCTTCAAGGCTGGCTAGACGGCAGACTCCGCATAGGCCCAGCCATACACAGAGAGGAATGGGGGGCCAGCCCCCTCAACCTGACGAGCTGTCTCTCATAAACTGTTAGAAGTTGGTCAACTCTAGTTGCTGCAGAAAACTTTTAAGCCCTGACTGCCCCAAAACATTTTCATGAGTGTTACCCATCATGGGAAACAACTGTCTAGTAAACACAACCTTTTTCATATTGCGTTTCAAGGAGGAAAAGCTGACCAGCAGGAAGAACGTCGGAGACAAAAGCAGATGAAGGTCCTGAAGAAGGAGCTGCGCCATCTGCTCTCCCAACCGTTGTTTAAAGGTGACCTGAAAACCAAGTACCCCACTCAGTCTGGCAAGGCCCCTGCGCTCAGGCCCGCGCCAGGAAAGGGTGAGTCCGCCCTGAGCTGCCTTTCTAGACAGAAGCAGCGGCAGCCGAAGCCAAAGGCAAAAGAGCATCAGGAAGAGCCACAGCCAAGCACAAGTGCAAGTGCGAATTAACTGCCCCGAGTCAGTCTGCTGGTGACCTCACGCTGTGTCCATGCCCTGTGGCTCTATGGGAGATTCTCCATCTTTCACTTCACTCTGCTGTCAGCCTGGTTACAAAAGTCCCCCTCCTTTCCCCACCACCCCCATGGTGGGAGGGACCTCATACAGATTTGTATAGTTTTGCAGTAAGAAATTTTTGCAGCCGCTTATGTGTTCCTGTATTTCAGTGTTTATAGGCTTGTACGTTCAGCTTTATTTCCTTAATTAAAGTCAGTTGATGAGTATGTCATCCTGTGTTTTCAGCCAGAGTGTGGGGGATACTGTTAGTCCTTTGGCTGCAGGATGCAGAAGGGGGTGTCCCACCCCGGCGGATAGTGTGAATGGAGCAGGAGACTGGAGAGTTTTACAGATCACTGTAAAATCATTTCTGCCGGGGCCCTCAGCCTGTGACCCTGCTTTTCCCCACAGCAGAACCCTTGGCTCCTGAGCTCTCTGCCACTCGCTCACAGCTGTTGTCCGAGTCATTCCAGCAGGTGGGCGGAGATGTCACCAGCTTCAGGTTCCGGAGCACAGGCGTCCTTAACATCAGAGTCACTTGTGCGTGAGGGAGTTAGGACCCGGCCCCAGCCCATTTCTCTGGCCTTGTCTCTCCCCTCCCCTCCTCTGTGACAGGACTGGTTGTTTCCCATGCCTCAGTACACCCCTTCTCCTGTCCCGAACCTTTGCATAAGCTTTTTCGTAGGCTTGATGGCCTTTCCCATCCTTGAGCGCTGCTTCCTGTTCCCTAGGTCCCTGAGCCCCCTGGGGGGTGTTCCTGCTGCGGGCCTCTGAAGGACCCTTGCCTGTCCTCCTCGCAGTACTGGTCACACTCCCAGTACCCGTGCCATGCTCCTAGAGAGTACAGGCTGCTTTTTACCCCTTGCAACCCTTCAGCCTAGGTCAGAGTGTGGTATAAACATGGGCTGGGGGAACCAGTGACCTTCTGGGGCCACCGCAGCTTTGTCTGTGTCGGCCTGGGTAAGCAGCCACAATCACCGCAGTCAGAAGCACCAACTTCTGTACAGCTGGTCTGGGCTTCTGCAGATGCTTTCTCAGCCTCCTGGTTGGCGGGACGTGGCAGTCTTCCCGCAGCTCAGGGTTGGTGTCATTGTGTGCAGACCAAGTACCAGGAACTGTTAGCTCCTTTAATTACCGTTTCATCTTGTCTTTATCAAGGCCCTGAAACATAAGTCTTAGTATCCTTTTTGTAGCTGAGAAAGCTGACACTGGTTAAGACTTTCTCGGGGTCACACAGCAACAGGGCAGCAGAGCTAGGTTTGGGTGGAACCCTGGGTATCTCCTTGGGCCCAGAGCAAGTTCAGAAAACTGCTTAGGTCTTCAGAGATGACAGTATTGCCAAGGACTGTCTCCCCTCTGCCTCCAGGGACCTTGAAGGGGGTGCAGAAGTAAACAGTCCTAGTCTAGGAGGCCTACTCCAGCGTGACAGCTCTCAGAGGATGGTAGGGGGACTCTGCACTTTCCAAATACTGCACATTTAGGGAGGCTTAAGTCCCTTAGCAGCCCCTGAGCCGTGAGGGGCCTGGGGCTACTTATCACAGGCCAAACAGATCCAGATTCACTGAAGTCCATTGACGTCCTGCCCTTACCACTCACAGCAAATCGGTTGTTTATTGGTTGGTTGGTTTTGGTGGGGTAACATGTTAAGGGAGTATATTTTTAAAAGATGAGGCCAGCTTTCCAGGTACTTCTGCTCTCTGACCTGATGAAGTGAGGCTTTGGTGGGGCCTGTGCTCTCTTGGACCCTCTAGCCCAAGAGCAGGGCATCCTATCTATCTGGATCGTCCTCGGAAGGAGGAGCACCACCCCCAATCTACTCACACACGTATGCCCCACAGGTACCAAGTACTAATAAGCCAGGACTGAAGTTGTTAGGGAAACCACTGTAATGCTAAGAAATATTCACCAACTGCCTGGGGAAGCTGTAGGGCCTAGCCCATGTCCTATAGGACCTAAGGCCCCTGGGCCGCTGCTCAGAGCCACAGCCCTGTCCTCATTTCTGCTCAGTGAGGGCAAGTGTTAGGTTCATCGATCATTGTTTGGGAAGCCACAGTGCCACTGGCAAGATAAGGTGGCAAGGTCACCTTATTGCCAGTATCCCGCTGCCACCCCTGGGATGGGTAGGTTAGGCACATCCTGTTTGTGGAGCACTCACAATGTGTCAGGCCTTGGAGTTGTTTTCACACAGTCTCATTCCACTTTTGCTAGTAGTCCTGTGTTAAGGAGGCATTTTGCCAATGCGGGGCTGGAGCTCAGAGAGGTGAAGCGTCTTGACCCAGGCCCCATAGCTAGGAAGTTACGGAGTTGAGATTCAAACCCGGGCCCTGGCTGGTGGCTCAGTGGATAGGTGCCGGCCTGTGAACGCAAAGATCACGGGTTTGATTCCCAGCCAGGGCACATAACCAGGTTGCAAACCAGGTCGCAAACCAGGCAGGTGAAAGGTAACCATACATGGATGTTTCTCCCCCTGTCTGCCTCCCTCCCTTCCCCTCTCTCTAAACATGATAAATCTTTTTTAAATAAATAAATATAAATAATTTCAGAGATTCAAACCCAGCTGCCTCAAGGGCCCCTTTGTGCTTAAATGAGAACCAGCTCAAAAGCAAGGACAGCTTGTTCTTTTTGTTGCTAGATACTTCCACTGATTTATATAGTTTCCTTCGGGAAGAAAGTAATAAATACATAGTTATAAAGGGAAACTCAAAACAATGTTCCTTCCAGGCTTTGGTCTGGAAAGAGATAGCCTCCTGGGGTCAGGTGGAGAATTATCCAGGAGGAGAGACTGTTGGCATGACTGCATTGTAACAAACCACAGACTGAGCCCAAGTTGACAAATTGTTTTGATAGTACAGAAGTGATACATGCATTCAGCAGAAACTGTACTTGGAATGTTGACTTTGGAGCCTTTCCCAGGCTAGCGAGATGTGGTTAGGGACTCTACTACGACGCTGAGCTCCGGCTCAGCCACGGGTTCAGGAGGGTGGGCCGCCATGCTCTGCAGGGTGCCGTCGCCAGCATTTCTGAGACATCGAATTTTGTTTTCCCCTCATGTCTATAAAACACCCATCTTTGTCTCCTGCTTCTGGTGAGAAGAAGGAGGAGATGACACTCAAGATAACATGGCTCGTGTTCTGAGTGCCTGTGAGGTAGGCTGGACCAAACTGATGTTTGGTTAGATGTATTGAATACATTTTTCACTTAAAATATTTTCAGTTAAGGGGCTTTCCTAGGACATAACCCCATCTTAAGTCGGTTCCACTGAATTCTAACTTTCTCTCCTAGAGAAAGTAACTTAGCCCACCTCTCTCTGCTTTCTGATTCTAAGCTGATAGGATCTCTCTTGGGGACAGGGTCCCATATGAGCTCTGCTGCACCCTCAGGCCTGAAGCAAGGCATAGGCAAGTCTCAGAGGGCCGCTCTTCAGCCAGCCCGCCAAAGAAAAGACTGCCTGTGTGAGCGCTACACAAGCCATGGACGCAGAGAAGTGGCAGTCAGTGCCACTGAAACTGTGCTTGAGAGCCTGGCTGGGGGCTCAGGACCCATCTCAACCCTCAGCGGCCAAGGGCGTTCAGCCCTGGATCACGTGTTCACGTCGTCAGTTTGGGAACAGTGATGGTGATACAAACTGTAGCACATTCCGCCCACTCTTCGTGTGTCCTGTCCCAGAGCCCAGCCCTCCTGCCCAGGGTGGGACACTGAAGCACTTCAGAGATAAGGGTCAGATTTATATTCCCCTGGGAAAGTGACATGATCACTTAGCTTGAGCCCTTGGGTTCAAATTCCAGCCAATGGCAGGACAGGAACATAGGTCCCTGCCTAGAATTAAAGCACCCTGACACGACATCTATGTACAGGACCTGGAGCGGCCTGCTCCCCAGTCCCGGTGCGTAGTCTGGCCACCAGCAGACTCACACTACAGCAGATCCTAATAACTCCCTGCAGAACGGAACCTGTAAGAAGGCCTTTGATTAAGGAAGTAACCCACAGGGCAGTTCCACACCCCAGCATTCTCCACGTCCTCCCGCAAAAGCACGAGAACATGCTGGCAGAGCCCCGGCCCAGCCAGGACTCTTGGCTCCCCGGCAGTTTCCGTACCAGAAGTCTCCCTCAATGCCATTTTCCTCGGCTCGCCTCTGTTCTTTCCCACCTAACCTCTCCCTGGCCCCTAATCTGAGCAGAAGCAGGAACGGGGACAAGATAAAAAGACAACCTTGCACAACGTGTCTGCTCTGCTCAGCTGGTATCTCCCCCTGAGTATCTAGATCCCTCTTCCAGGACAGGTGGGGATGAACATCCAGTTTCCAGGTCTCAGGCCCTAATTTTTCTCGAGCAGTTGTCCAAGTGGGGCATGCAGCAAAACCCTGAAGGGCCCGACCGGCAGTCCTGGCCCTGAGAGGTAGAGGAGGCTCCAACAGCGTGAACTTCGTGCTCAAGTCCCCTTTCTGGGCTTTGGCATCAGTCAATTTTTCCTCCTTCAGTGAGGGGGAGGAAAACACCCCCATCATCCGGCCATCGCCAGTGTCCAGTCCAACAGCTGAGTGGGCTTGGTTCTTTTTTCTGGAATCGGTAGGTCACTTAAGACAGTGGACCTCAAGGTCAGCTTTTCCTCCCTGACAGAGGCACTGCCCACGGTGAGAAGGAGCAGAGGGCCCTGGCTCAGTTTTAGACAGTGCTTGGCAGCAAGCTCCCCGGGGAAGGAGCAGGCCCAGGGAGGGGCGACCTTCCCGAGGTCTCCAGGAACTTGCAGTCGAGCCAGGTTGGGGTCCTGGCTTCCTAACCCCAAGTTTAAAAGCATTTGACCCTTTATGAAAATACTGAAAGTGTTGCCCAATGACCACAGTCCGTCATTGGTAGGTCCCGTTCCCAGTAACTGCCCAAAAGGTGTGTATTCTGTTTTCTAACTACAGTCTAAAATTGCTTTAAAAATTGAAAGTAACATTCCATTCAGAATGCAGTCCCATTAGGTGACAGGCTCCACTTGATGGCCTAAAATTAATCACGTTTATCGGCTGCATAAAGGATGTTGTAGTGGGATGTTTTATAGAGCAGGTGCACGGAGGGGCTGGCGGCCTCGGGGAACACGTGGTGGTTCAGGGCCGTGTCCATCTCGTCCACGTACTCCACCTGCAGGGCGATGCTCAGGGCCTGCGACAGGGCTGTGATCTGGATGTGGTCACACTCCATGGCCATCGGCTCCACTTCCTGCGAAGGCCAACATGAAAAATAAAGCCCAGTTTAGCAGAGGCCAAAGCATGCCTGCCGCTGAGCTGCTGCTGCCTGCTGCCGCAGCACTAAGGCCTGGGAGCAAGTCGCCCGTGAACACCGCCAGCGTTTCGGTGTTGGCAGGTCAATACTGTCCATCGTAAACAAAACGCATCTGGGGGCAAACGTGACTCCTTAATGTCAGTAGTCTAGTCTGAGGCCCACAGGTAGAAGTGGCTTGTCCAAGGCCGCAGTTAAGGTAGTTCAAGTACCCTTTGAATCGCGAAAGCAGAGCCTCACCCAAGTCCCCTGGCCAAAGTCTCCCAAGGAGAGAGGAAGGAGTAGAGCCCAGGGCGGGAGCCCGAGGCCCCGAGGACCTACATGAGTACAGAAGTCCTTGATGTCCATCTCCTCATCGATGAAGTGTCGGAAGAAGTCCGCGCGGTTCCGGATGAAGGCGGAGGTGAGCAGGCGCAGGAACTGCACCACCCTGTCGGAGGTGCTCTGCTCGTTGAACACCCTCAGCAGGCTGGCCACCGAGCCGTCCTTCTCCACCAGCTCCACCACGCTGTAAAACTGCCCCCGCAGCGTCAGCCAGGCCAGGCGCAGGCCGGCACGTGCCTCCCCTCCCCTGAGTGTTCACTTGCAAATCCTCAAGTTAAGGGACCCAAATCAATCCACCTGAGATCCCATCACAGCAAAGTAAAGGGTTAGAAATACTCTGTAATGAGTGATGACTTAGCCCGGAGTCAGGTCTAGCGAACTGCAGTCGGGGTCACCCTCCATCGCTGCCAGGCTGAGATTCTTAGTTAGAGGTTCAGAACTGAGAGGTGCCCCCACCTAATGGGATCGGGGGAGTGGGGTGGAGAGGAAACGGGGAGGAAGGAGTTTGGGCAGGAGTTTCAGCCTGAGCTACCCTAAGGAGGTGCCTCCTCCCAGATGGTGGGCAGGGCCTGGGCTCCCCGTCCCCTGAAGCCCCCACAAGCAGGACGCAACCCTCAGTCCTTCCGCAGCTGGGAGGAGCAAGCGAGGCCCCACCACAGCCACGGGAGCCCACCTCTGTCTGCTCTGCCAGCGTGGAAGGCCCTGGCCCCTCAGCCACAGTGCCCAGGTTCACTCACAGCGTTAAAGAAGTTCCGAAACCTGTGCTCCTCAAAGCCGGCAGCCAGGAGTTCATTCGGGGTCTGCAGTACACGCTCTTTGAACCTGAAGGGGAAGACAGTGCTCACTGGGAAATACATTGAGGGCTGCGGTGACCGTCAACTGCCTGCCCCTCTTACTGTCCCCGGCACAATGACAAGGTGATACCACTCACAGGTGAAGGACTTCTCTGTCAAAGCATGGACCCCACACTGACTTGTTCTGCCCTCTTCTGTACACCCCCAGACGTGGGTACGGCACCAAATTCGCAGAGGTGCTTAAGGTCATCACTACCTGCTTGGGACAAAGGTCCCTTGGTTCTATCCCTCCTTCCTGTCCCCGTGGTTCATCACCATCTCTGGCCTGGGCCATGCCTAGCTTTTCCTTGCTCCTGGCCCCTTCTCCAGAGGGACCTCCAAGTGACCTACCACAGTTTCTCCCTCAGCACAGGTGTCCAGGAAGGGCCCTGCCTGGCATGCCAGCCTCATCTCTGGTCCAGTGTCATCGCCTTGTTCCTGCCCCTCGGCCACTTGCCAGGTGCAGTTTCACCTCTTAATGCCCGCAGCTTAGGGGGTGAGGAGGGACTGTCTCTACTCAGGAGAGCTAATTGTTCAATTTTCAAGAATTTAGCCAGCCAGGTTTTAAATACAGCCATTGTTTACAGATCAGGTTATGTAAATTTACAATTCAATTATACTAGGTATGGTTTGGTGGGGACAAGTGGGAATGGCTCTGTGCTGGGAGTCACAGTCCCTTTGTCACGTTGCCCTCAGGTACGGGCCACAGGCTCCCCCTGCGCAGGGTGGGCACTGGTAAAGTGCCTCTACGTGGGGTGCTGTGAGGATCTCCCTGGTCACTTTGTCCCTGCCAGGCTGTGATATGAACAGCTCTGTTCCCCCTGGTTCCAGCTCTCCTCCCCCAACCCCCACCCTCGAACCTCCACAGTCCCCCCCCGCCCCACCATTCCTCCCCAAGGACTGCTGACGCCACTGTGCCAGGCACTGGGGACACAGCAGTGACTGAGACATAAGGGCAGATGGCGCGGCCAGGACCCCTGCCCCCACTGGGTGAGGGAGGAAAAGGTATAGCATTGCGACTCCAGTGCAGGCTCTCTCAGCTGACACCAGCTTCCGTGTGACCTTGAGCGCAGGTCAGTTAACCTTCCCAGGGCTGAGTTTGTACAACTGTAAAATGGGGGTAACACCCACCTCGCTCAGCCCACTGCCCACTGCACACCCCCACTTGGATGGCTCACAGGCATTTCAGACTTGGCATCCCAACATGGAGCTCCGCCGACTTTCCCAGCCTTGCTTTGCAGCCCGTGGCTTCTCTGTCCTGATAAGTTTCAGGCCAAATGCCTGGCAGTCACCCTTGACCCTCCTCTGAAGGCGCACGAATGCGCCATGTGTCACACGCCACACAGCCTGCACACCTGCGTTGCGAGGGAACCCTGCTGGCACCACCGCCACAGGTCCTGGGAGCCTGACCACTCTCTCCACCTGCTCCTGCTCGGCCCCTGTCCTCTGGGTCTCCCTGGGCAGCTCCCCAGCTGCTCCCCGGCTATAGAGCCTGTGACAGAGGACAGCCCCTTGACAAGAGTGAGCGACCCTGCCCAAAAATCAGCAGTGCCGCCATCGAGAAACCTGCCTTAGCAAAGGAGTTCTGACAGCAGGGTCCTCAGATCAACCCTGAGTGCTCAGTGGCTGCTGGGTCATTAGTTCTACCCTCCTGCACTACGGGCAAGGCAGCAGGCTTCCCCAAACATCGACACCGCTGCCAGGCAGCCCTCCTGCTCACTCCCTGGGTTAAGCAGGCTGGGCTAAGGAAAAACCCTTACGGAAATTCAGCACCAACATGACGGAGAACGTAGTATCACAGTCCTGGAGCCCACCCTCTGCCCCACTCACTTGAGGATCTCTCTGCTCTTCCCCAGCAGAGATTCCAGGTAGGAATAGCCCAGTGCTCGGTAGAAGCAGTTCCCATCCCCCTTGGTCTTGCGGATCGCGGTGAACCTTTTGCTGAGTTCCTGTGGGGAGACTGGAAATGTGGATGTCTGCAGCGACATCGCCTCCTGTCGAGTCCTGCCGGGGCTGGGCCCCCACCGTCCCCAGGTAACACCAGCTCCCCTCTCAGACTGCTTGCCCCTTCGCTGTCTCCCACTCTCATTCATCCCACAGGTAGGAAGAAACGCTGAGCACGTCCTTGTGTCTGGTGCGGGGGGTGGCTGGGGGCCTTGGCACTGCACTCAGGTGCGCTGTGGTCTAGCAGGGGGTGGGGGAGACAGAAGATCTCAACAGGAGGACCGCAGAAGCACGGGGGCGGGCACTGGGGGGACATGAAGCAATGGCTTCTACGCCAGGCCCCAGAAGAGGAGCAGGAGGGGTGTGTGTGGCAGGGGCAGATGGTATGAGCCAAGGCTGCGTGGCTGGCTCAGTGTGGCTGCGTGGCGGGCCAGGAGGCCGCAGAGCCGGCTGGAAGGGCTTCCTAAGACATGAAGCCGTCTGTTTCATCCTTCAAACATTCCTCAAAAGGCCTGGTCCTCCCCATGCCACCCCTGCGGTCAACCGCCCTCTGAAATAGCCTGGAGTCCCCTTTGCTGCCTCGCTCAGGACAGCAGAGACGGTTTCCAGTAGGTTGCAGAGGCCCTTCTGACCATGGGTAAGAGGGCTCCTTGCTCCTGCCCGAGATGGCGCTGCCAGTGTGCAGAGAAGCAGACACCTGCTGCCCGGGAGCTCCTGCTCCGTGAGCCGGCCCTGCTCTGCGTGGCCAGCTGCCCTGTAGGGCCCGTTGCCGTGGGCTTTCCCTCCAAAGTGATTATGGGGACAGCTTGAGTGACAGGCTGCCTGGTCCAAACCCCAGCCTGCTCACACGCTAACTGCTATTGAATGCCTGTGCCTCAGTTTCCTCAGCTGTAAATGTGGGTAATAAGAGCGCTGACCTTCAGGGTTGTAATGAGGTTTCATGGGTAAATAAAGCACTTCGGGTAGTGCTTACCTTAAAAATATTTTTTTATTTTTATTTTTTGCAACTAAAGGATTTCTCACGAAGGCGAATGCCCAACATCAAAATATTCTGGCAGGCCTTTAATCTGCCGGAAGTTGGTCCAAATGCTAAGCCTTTTAGCCTTCTCTGCGCCCAACTGCTGCCCGTCTAATCTGGGATCCTCTCCTCCTGACCCCTGCTTCACCTGGATTTTCCTCTGGTAAATCCTGTTTTCAGGATGATCCCGGAGAATTGATAGGATGTCACATTTTTCTGATATTAGGTGGAAAGATGTTTCACTCTGAAAGACAAGCAAAGCGGTGACAACGTCAAAAGAAATTGATGGGCCTTTGCCAAGTGCAAAGCCTCTGAATTGCTAGTTACCCAGCACAGTGACTGGTACCTTCCCAAAACAGGCACGTGTGATGGGACCAGAGCCCTGCATGCCACGGTCCCTGGACAGCGAATCAGGCGGCCCCGTCATGGAGAGGGACCATCCTGTAACTGCCGCACTGACCCACTTTATAGAATATAAAGCCTCCAACCTAGTGGGCCTTCATGCTGGAGAGTGATACCTCTGTCCTCCCATCTCATTCAACAATTCCCGAACATCCCACTGCATCCGGGCTAGGCAGGTGGAGGCCGGAACACCTGGCCAGATGCACCATCTACTGGTGAAAGTTCGCATCGCAGCCCGGCTCAGAGTCTAGGTCACTTCCAGCCCAGAGGGGTTGGCCTCCTGGCCTAGAGTCCAGGCCTCCAGAGAGCTGAGAAGTCATCTGTCAGGGAGCAGGTGATGGCAGCTGGAAGCTCCAGAGCCAGGGAAAGTGCAGGGGACATCTCTGTCCTAACAGCCAAACTTCCCGCAGGGCATGCTTCTGCCTCATGCTTTTCCTGCCCACCCGGGGCTCGGACAAGGGGGAGATGCACCCGTGCCTCCAGCCCACCCCAGGAGCGGCTCTGAGGACAGCACGAACATAATGTAACTGAACTGGTGTCAAAGCCACTGGCAGTTACCAGTTTAAAACAGGGGGTCCCGGTACCTGCGTATAACCCAAGCAGCCAGAGGTCATTCATTTTTGTCAACGGAAATCAGTTTTTCATCAATTTAGGGCCATCGTTTTTGACAGACTGCCTCCAACCAACAGGGGCTTTTCCAGGGCAGCCTCTCGGGCTCCTGGATGACCAGACAATGACTTCAACCCCCGACCACTGTGGTCACAGCGGAGCCTTTAAAAAAAAATCCTTACCCAAGGACATTTTTTTCCCATTGCTTTTAAGAGAGAGGGGAAGGGAGAGAAGAGAGACCGAGAAACATCGATGTGAGAGAAGAGCACGGACTGACAGCCTCCCATTCGTGCCCAGACCAGGACGGTGAGCAGGACCAGGGGTCAACCTGCAACCCAGGCAAGTGCCCTGACCAGGAACTGAACCAGCAACCTTCTGGTTACAGGATGGTGCTCCGGCCAACTGAGGCACACTGGCCAGTGCTCACAACGGAGCCTCTGATATTACAAAACCCTTCCCATCTGGACAAATGTGTCTGATTTTTGATGACTAGATTTCTGTCAAACTTGCCACCAGAAGCACAAAGTGACTTCTAGGATTACCCCTGTCTCCACATCAGTCTCCAAACTTCTATCTGACCATGAGCTTCTCTGGCTCCGACGCCTGTACCCAGCAGCTGGGACAGGGAAGAGGTGCTGCAACTAAGAAAGAGCATTTTGCCCTGGCTGGTAGCACAGTGGACAAGGCGCCGGCCTGCAAACCCAAAGGTCGCAGGTTCGATTCTCCAGCCAGGGCACATAACCAGGTTGCAAACCAGGTCTCCAGTCAGGTCTGTGGCTGGAGGCAGGTGAAAAGCAACCATACATTGATGTCTGTCTCCCTCTCTGACTCTCTCTCTTCCCCTCTTTCTAAAAATAATAAATAAAATCTTTTAAAAAAAGAAAGAGCATTTTGGGGGGTGGGGGGAGCCTGGAGGCCCCTACCCATCAAAGCATCCAAAGCCACCCAGGCCATCTTTGGCACAGGACAGCTTGCCACACACCCTCTGAAATCATCTGTTCACCTGGCTGATTCCCCAGGGCCCAAGCAGGGCCTGGCTCAGAGCAGGATGAGATGTTTGCTGAATGAGGGAATAAAAGCTACCTCCTTTCTGCACACACCACCTTCCCCGAAGCAGCTCCACCTGGCCCTTGCATGTGCCTTATTCTTACCACCTGATGGCTCCTCAACAGCCAGGCCTCAGGCTCACTCTCTGCCTGGGAGCCCTGTCAATGTCCCCTTTGGGGCACCTGTGAGCACCCTTCAGCCCAGGCTCTGCAGGGCCCTCATGGGCCCCAGCGGGCAATGCCTCCCTCTGAGGCTACTCTGCAGGGTAAGTCAGCCTCCTTAAACAGGCCCAGCCGCCCCGAAGCCACACTCACGGTGTGGCCTGACCTCCAGCTACAGATTCCTTCAAGGATCAGGCGGAGCCTCCAGGCTCACCCACCGGCAGGGCAGGGCCCAGAACCTGGTCCACGTCCTTTCCCGGAAGATCCCCGTCACTTTCAGAGGCTCCCAGGGGCTCCAGCCCTGGCCTTGCCTGCCTGGGTCTTCAGAGTGGGCTGGTTCAGGGCCTGAAAGGAAATGCCCTTTCAAATGGCTACTGTGGGGTATGATGTATAATACACAAATATGGGGAATGATCAAAACATTTTACTGAGGTGAGTCATCGAAAAATGTTTGGAAGCCAAAGGTTTAGGAAAGCCCCAGAGCCCTGAATTAATGGCCTATTGCTGCTTATAACAAATGAGCGTAACTCAGGAACCGGAAACAACATTAGACATGTTATTATCTTGTGTTTCTGGAGGCTTCAGGGGAGAACCCATTTCCTTGCCTTTTCCAATTTCTAGAGGCTGCCTGCATTCCTCGGCTCATGACCCCTTCCTTCCATCATCACAGCTCCTTTCACTCTGACCCTCCTGCCTTTCCCCTCTTAATAACCCCTGTGACGACACCATTGGCCCACCTGGGTAATTCAGGTTAGCTCCCCATGGCCAGGGCCTTAACTTCATCACACCTGCCAAGTCTCTACTGCCGTGGGAGGTACCCTAGTCTCGGATTCCAGGGATTAGGATGGGGACATCTTTGGAGGGCTATTCCCCAGCCCACCATCCAAATGCCCCTTGTTTAGGATTCAGTTCAGAAAATAGGGAAGACCCTGCGCCTAGGTCCCCCTAGATATACCTTGGGCCACTTATTGGCTGGCCTCGCAGAGACCCCGACCTCATACAGTGGCCCCCTCTCAGTTGATGCCTGAACTTGTACAGCAGCCTGCTGATGGACCCTTCAAACTTGGCTCTGACCTCTCCCTGAGGATCTGGCCTCAGAGAGCCACCGGCCACTGGCATGTCTGACCAGCATTACGGTGCCCCTCACTGCTCTCTCACTCCACCCCTGCCTCCTTTCCCAGGTGTCCCCAGCTCCTGAAAACGCCCCTCCAGCCAGCAGACCTCCCACCAGAGACCCAGAAGTCCTCTTTCCCTCCTTTTCTTGCCCCATCACCTCTGCCCCTGGGTCCAGCCTGAGCTGCCACCATCTCCACGGCCCGTGGAGGCTGCAACAGGGTCCCCCACTGACTCCTGGCCTCGGCTCCACCCACCCTTGCAGGGCACCCAGGGCAGGCTGCTTCACGCACACACCTGCCCACAGCCCTCTGTGTTCCTGCTGCCGCTGCACAGGACTCAGGCGACATCACCTCGGAGGGGGCCTTCCCGACCACCCCATCCCCGCTGCCTTGGCTTGCTTTATTTCTTCAGCGCGTTCTCTGGCACGTAGGTGCCCTTCCTGACTTTCGTACTGTCTCCCTCCACTACAATGTCATCTCCGTAAGGGGGTCTAGTCATGCCTGCCTGGCACCAAGTCATGCTCTAAAACAGCATCCTTAGTGGGCAACTGAGCAAATGGATGAGCCGGGCTCAGGTGGCAGCCTGGCCACGCCAGCCCTGAGTCCTCTCCTTTGCAGGAGATCATCGAAGCCAACCATCTCTTCCTTGTCAAAAGGAAGAGGCACTTCTCCCCGTTAGCAGAATAAAACCCAACCCCACACACAGCAGGTGAGGCCTCTCACGGCGCACCTACTTTTCTAGACTCAACTCTCCTGCCTCCCCCCAGCTCCCTGCACCCACACAGACCACCACGGTTCCTGGAATGTCCTTTCTGGCCTTCAAGCATGCTGGCATCCCCTGCCTGGAATGCACTCCTCCCCAATTCCTCCTGCAGGATACAGCCTTCCACACCCAGTTCCAAAGAAGCCCTCTTGGTAAAGCCCACCCAGCTCCCTCAGGGGGTGCTGCTTTCCACTGTGCCCCCCTGCCCCCCAAAGCCCTCAGTCAGGCCTCTTAGGCCATGACCAGTAGCTCAGGGATTGCTGGTACCCAGCTGTGTCATAAGCATCAGGCATTTGGCTCCTAAAAGAGAGCAGGGGACTTTATCATCAATGTCCAGCATGGGGCCTGCCAGCATCTTGTTGGACAAATGAGAGAACAAAGCCACCGAAGGGCCTGTGATTTACTGTCCCCTGTGGACACTCCCTCATTCACCCGTGTTGAATGCACTGGGAGTGAGCCTGAGACCCCTCACCACCTACATTCCCCGCCAGTGGCCGCTCCAGGCCTGGTCCTCATCCAGCCCCGTCTTCCCAAGGCGTTCTGTGCCTTCCACCCAGGACCCTCCCTCAAGCTCTGCCCACGACTCTGAAATGGGAAAAAAAAGATGTGCTTTCCAAAGGCCCTCTCCTCTGCACCACACCTACTCACTGCCACCCACACCATGCAGCCCAGGGTCCATCACAGTGCCCGGCAAACAGTAGGTGCTCCATAAATGCTGAGTGAGTAGAAGAGAAGAGACCCTGCGCAGCCTGGGCACCCCCATGATTTAGAAGGCCTGGGAGCCTTGGAGCTACCCTGCTCAGCGGGTTGATCACCTCATCCCTCTCCAAGGCCCTGAGCCTCCCAGCGCCCAGGTGAGGGCTCGGGGCAACTGACCCACGCGCCATCTGGCTTCCAGGGCAGGCTGGAGGGTGTGGTCAGAGGTCTCGCTGTGCAGCAGCAGAGACCAGAAGTTGGGGTTCCAGCCCCCATTGTCCCTGCTGTCTTTACAGCTACCCAGAGGTGGCCAGAAAGCATGCCAGCCTCCAGCTCCAGGGTGGCTAAGCCCATTATTACCCCATCTCAGGCCCCTCCCTAGCGGATGATGCAGGAACCCCTGGGTCCCCTTCAGGAGCAGCAGAGAAAGATAAACCCCTGGGCTCTGGGTAGAAGCAGGAAGTCGATGCTTCAGGTGCCCCAGAGGCCTCAACCACACCCCAGCAAAAAGCTGGTTTGTCCAGGACAGTTCTGGCTCAGGTGACCTGGCTACCCATGCCACACCCAGAACCTGTCAGGCCATGACCTGGCTTTGACCCATGACCCTGCCCAGCAGCATCGGGCAGTGGTGACCCACTTCCATGCCCAGACATGGGAGGGAGGAAGCCAAGCACAAAGACCCAGGCACCTGTGCCCACCTATTTCCGGGCCAGGACTCTGTTAGCAGAGGAAAAGCCATGGCACCCGACAAGGCCCACAACAGCAGCCCACTTACAGATGACAAACGGTGTTAGGGACCGGAACGGACCAAGCCAAGGGTTTTAGGCAGTCATCACATCCAGCCCCCTATAGAACGCCTGACCCCTCCCCCAAACAGGCAAGGTTTGGCTCAGCTCAGAGGGTCCCTGGGGACCTTCCTGCTCAGACAGGACTCTGAACCAGGGGTTCCTCTAGTTTTTGCTTTGCCCTACTCCTAACTCATGGGCCTCTCAACTTGAGGCAGCCTCTCCGAGTGAGTCCTAACTGCAAACACCCGACGCTAATGTGCGGGACAGAAGAAATGTTTAGTGACCCGGCCACCCGTGCGCCCCCATAGGGTCCACGCGTAGTGCTGGGAAGGGAGGTCTCTGATGGATGAGCTGCCGACTGGGGGGTTGCTTAACAAGGAGGGGGCAACCCTTATCCCTGGAGCCCCCCTCTGTCCTGGTTCCGTCGGAGGGCACCCACCTCGCGCCGTCACCTGGGGGCACACCTGAGAGGAACGCGCCGGGAGCGAGGAGGGAGAGGGGGTGGGGCCGGGGCCCGGGCTGGGTTCCCTTTGCTGTGCATCCAGGACGGACAGTGGAGTTCGTCCCGGGTCCTGCAGGGCCTTCCGAGGAAGGACCAGGTCCCCCAGCATCCGTCCCGCTCTGTATTCCCGGGGGTGCGAACGCCAAGGGTCGGGCGCTGGGAGCTGAACCTCTCCCGACCCCAGTCCCGCGAGTGCACGTGCGCTGCGGCGGCGACCCCGCCTACCCCTCCCACTCCCCGCTCCCACTGCTGCGCCTCCCCGCGCCTCCCTCCGCGACCACTGACCATAGTGACCGGAGCTGTTGGGCCAGGTCCCGCCCCAGCAAGGAGCGATCCGGTGGGGGAGGGCGCCGCGGGAGCCACTGGCTGGCTTCGCCCTTAGGTCGGGCAGCTGGGGCTTCGAGAGCGCGGGGGCCAGTGGAGAAGAATGCACCCGACCGCTCCGAAAACCGGAGGTGAGACCTCCACTGTGTCCCAGCAAGACACACGCCCTGCGATTGACGTCTGAGGTGGGCAATCAGAGGCCGGGGCACAAAACGTCACAGAAAGTGGGCGTGACTTTATGCACCTTCAGCCTATGCTTTAGGGTCCATTTGACAGGGTAACGCCCCCTTTTAAAGACACAGAAAGCTTTGAATTAACGAAGGAGTTGGCACAATCCCAGAAACACAGGTCTTCATTTATAAGAGCTGAAAGGCTCTTGACCAAAACTACCAATGGAGTCCTTCTGTAAGCTTAGTGGGCCCTTGTTAATTCATAAACAAGGTCATAAAGTATAGTTTGCTCAAGATCAGAGGACAGACACTTAGAGAACACGTGTCCAAAGCATTAACTGCCTGCCCTTGTGTAGCTTCTAAAGAATATTTTATCCCCTTCTAATTCATGCATCAGTAGGTGGCCAGGCGCTCAATTAATGTTTGTTGAATAAACGAATTTCCAGGATGGTTGACTGTAGGCCTCTGGAATTGCGTGGCTATCTACGGGGCGCAGACTGTGGACCAGGTTTGGTGACTCACGCGCTCGTTATTACTAAACATCAAATGGAGGAATGTGTGTCATTTAAACATTTATTCACCAGCCCTTGAGGTGCGTTAGGTTGGGGAGAGGTTTGTGGGGAACCACAGCGCATTGCGTGTGGCCTTTTTGGCACGTATTAATACTTCCAGGAGCAGGTAATTGCCCCACCCCAGCCTCACTCCCCTGCCCCAGGCACCAGGCGAGTCTCTGGGGCAAACAAACACCTTGTCCTCCAAGTGCATCCGTTTACTCGTGGGGAGTGTGGGGTCAATGGAGGCGCAAGGAGCAGTAACACTAAGAGCTAGTTTTACTGAGCACCTACTGTGTATCAGACACTGTCCTAAACCGAACCTACACTACCTTTCTTGATTTTCTCACCTCTACTTTATGGGGGTAAAGTCACACAGCACAGGCAGCCCCACTCCAGAGCTGTATTTGAGATTGCCCTGCATGTGACTTGCGGCCGTGTGGGATGGTGCGCTCCCCTCACCCCTGTTTGCCTTTGGAGAGCTTCTTCACTTTGTTTTTTTATAGCGAAGGAAGCCAGAGAGGAGACAGACGCAGCCCGTGCTACTCAACTAGGAAGTGGCCCAGCGGGGCTGGATCCCTGGACCGATGACTCCTCATCTAGTGCTTACTCCACGCTGCATTAGGCTTCATTTAGTGGGGGAATGGCTGAGTCAGGGGTGGTCCCATGGGGTGCAGATGGGGAGTCTGCCAGGCAGAGGAGGGAAGGGCTTGTGGGGGAGGGGGGCATTGCCTGGGGCCTGGCCTCAGGCTTAGCTCTGGTCCAGCCCACATTCAAGGCATTTGGGGTCCCCAGGAGGAGGACCCTGAGTGAGCAGAGGCATCTAAGAACCCTCTGATGGGCCACACTAAGCCCTGAGCCCCTGGCCTACTCTCCTCCCTGCCCCAGGCCACAGCACCTCCACACCCAGCCAGCATTGCTGTGCAGAAGGGGCCCTGGGCTGGACTGACTCTGCCCCTCAATGCTGTGTGGCCTCAAGAGACTTCCACGCCCTCTCTGGCCTCTAATTCCTCACTCAGTGAGAGGGTAGGACAATCTAGAGGATTGAAAAAGCAAACCAAATATTTAAAAAACTGCTTTTAGTAGTGAAGTCTTTAAATAAAAGTCTTACCCAGAACCTCGGTATACGTGTAGTGTAATCTTTCCCCAAGTACAGTTTGAATAAGCAGGGGGAAAATGTCATCTCTGGGAACTGTTACACAGGTTTGTCCTTGAGCCATGGACTCCTGCCTATGGTTCATGGCTACACCACCTTCATCCTATCGCCCCAACTCAAAGACAGACAGACATGGGGCCTGGCTCCTGGGCAAGTCTTCAACTTCTCTGAGCCTCCATTTCCCCTTACGGGGATGCACTGGGAATAGTCAACATTAAAGGCACCATTGGTTACACTGAGCCTGAGAATAAAGCCAACGTGTAGAGAGCAGAATACAGAGACGAGATCCTGTTTAAGCTGTGCCTAAAGCTAGAGCCTGGCCTTTTAATTCTCAAATCCGATGCAACCCTGGCTGGTATGGCTCAGTGGATTTAGCACATCCAATGGATGTCAGTGTTTCTCTTCCTCTCTCCCTTCCTTCCCTTTTCTCTATTAATTAATTAATTTAAACCTTTTTTAAAAATCCAATGCCTTTTCTTTTTGGCTTAAAGCCCAGTTGAGTTGGGCGTTCTGCCACTCAGAATCAAACTGCTCTGGTTTTTATTAACTTAAATTTCTTGACCTAGAATTACTGAGCCAAAGGACATAAACATTTTTTAAGCCTCTGGAGACCTCTTATTTAATTGCTTTCCAGAGAGTTTATTATTGCAAAGCGCATCACAGTGCTGGAAAGCCTAGATTACAAGCAGTAGTACCTGAGTTTAAACATTTGAGATGGGCAGAAATTATATGGTCTGATCTTATTTTTAGTAAGCTGAAATGTTTCTTATGTTTATAGCTATTTTTACTTACTTTATGACTTGCTGAATGCAAACAACTTGTGTCCAGAGTTGTTCCTTTTTCTAAGTTCTCAACATTTCCCTCCAGTTTATTGTCTTTAAACAGTTTTGTGTGTTCTGAGGTAGACGTATTTTACATTTTTTTCTGGTCATGTTATTTTCAGGTGCCACTTCTATTAGTTCCAAAGTCCTTCCTGACTGAAGACCAGGTAAATAGGGACCAGATTTTCTTTTTGACATTTAGATACCCATTAGTTCTCACCCTGTGCTTGGAGACCCATCTGCATCTTAACCACCTGCGAGCTCTTTAGATTGTAGATTGATAGCCAGCCAGGCCACTGCCACACCAGGTATCTGTTCTGATCTTCCTGCTTCCCAGGGAGTGTGACAACACATCTGCACTTGACCTACAAATGCACCACAGGTGTACAGCAGGCAGATGTCAGGAGACAGGACAACCTGCTCTCCACGGAACCCTAGGAGGCAAAGTTACAAAGCCAGCAATCCTTGCCCTGGGCGCATAGGGGTATTCCATCCAGCACCTTGCAGGAGGTTAGACAGGTTAGATGGAGTGGAGGTGGCCCTTGAAAGGCCCATGACACAGATGGGGATCTGGAGGCCAGGCAGGGGGAGATGTACTCCAGGTGGGTCAGACCCCCGGCTTAGGCATTTGTGCCATGACTCTAAAGCAGTGGTTCTCAAAGTGGGTCCTGGGACCAGCAGCATCAGCCGCTGTTGTGTCAGAAGCCCTGGGGGTGTCGCCATACACTCGGTATTGTAACGCCTTCCTGATGAAAGCTCAGACCAAAGAATCAATGGCCTAATGTGTAGCAGTGTTATAGGGTGGGTAATGGGGTACTTAGATCTCTCTGGAAGGTGGATGTTGTGGGGAAAGAGAACAGAGTGGGTATAAATATGAGAGGGTCGCTGCAGTAGGCTGAGTGTTCATGCCTCCCACACCCCAATTTGTATGTTGAAGTTCTGCCCCCCACCATGCAACTGTGGGGCCTTTGGGAGGTGAGGACGTGGTGAGGGCTCTGCTCTGATGAATGGCATGAGCCCTTGTGAAAGGGACTGCAGAGGGCCCTTCACCCCTCCTCCACGTGAGGACAGTCACCTGCGAGCCAGGAAGGGAGCTCTCACCAGACATCGGACTTTAATCTCGCACTCCCACCCTCTACAACTGTGAGAACTAGATCTCTGTTGTTTAAGTCCCACAGGTTGTCTTGTAGCAGCTGGAATGGGCCAAGGCACCCTCATGGGTGACTGAAGTCCAACCTCATAGCCTGGCCTTTGGGACCCCTTGGGGTTTCCCAGTCCACCCTCTCGGGCTGCCCATCAGGTTCTTTGCCCCACAGCCAAACTGGAGATCCTTCCTCCTGTGTTTCCTTCCTGTTCTTCATCCCTCCTGGCCTCCACCTGAAATCTGACTCAGGCCCACCTGGGAGGCCCTCTTTGCCACAGAGGCCTGTGAAATCAGAAACTCAAAAAAACGCACCTTCTTCAGATCCCATTTGTTTAAATTGCACTCCCCTGGCTGGTAGCACAGTGGATAAGGGACCAGCCTGTGAACCCGAAGGTCGCTGGTTCAATTCCCAGCCAGGGCACATAACCAGGTTGCAAGCCAGGTCTCCCGCCAGGTGTAGCTGGACGCAGGTGAAAGGCAACCGTACATTGATGTCTCTCTCCTTCTCTGCCTCTCTCCCTTCCTCTCTCTCTCTCTCTCTCTGAAAATAATAATAATAAAATTTAAAATAATAATAATAAACTGCTCTGAAGACCCAACTCCACCCTGGCTGGCCTGACAACCAAAAGGTTGCAACTTTGATTCCTAGTCAGGGCACATGCCTGGGTTGCAGGTGTGTGCCCTCTCTTCCTCCCTTCCCCTCTCTTTATAAATAAAGAACGTCTTTAAATAAATAAACAAAGGCTTGACCACAGTCAACCATCTTTATTATATTTAGCTCCCTAATGAACTCCGCGGCCAAGTCCTGCTCACCACTCTCTCCCTCCCAGAGGCCCCTGGAAGGCAGAAGGCCCCTGGAAGGCAGAAGGCCCTTGGTGTTAGTTAACAGAACAGCAGCATCTTTTCTGAATACATCACTTTCAAAGTTCATTTGCTGGCTCAATACAGTTTGCAGCTCAACAGATGCTCTTAACTTTGAACTTTTGCTAAATCAATTAACATCAACAGGACCTCCAGAGGTGGGTACTTTTCACAACTGTGGTGGTTACTAGGCTGCCTCTACCCCAGTGACACAGTAAAGCCAAACCAGCACCCTCTCCACACCGACTAAGCTTTTCCAACCTTGACCTTGAACGTCAGTCTGGAGAGGGGACTCTTATGCATCCTTGCACCTGATTTTACAGGTGGGATGACCAGCCTGGAGACTCAATTTGCCTTGCCAAGACCTCCCTAAGAATAGCAGCCATTTCAGGTGGGCAGAGGACACCAACGAGGTAGTCAGCCTCTGGGATCAGTGGTGGAATTCCCCCCACAAATTCAGTGCCCTTGTCTGCTGTGCCCGCTGTGTGCAAGGTGAACTCCCATGCCCCTACAGCTCTGTGTGGCTCTTTACAACTCAGACATTCCCAGTAGCCAGGCACCCATCCAAAGGTCCTCTGTCTCAGATGATCCCACTGATGACAGAAAGGGAGTCCTGGTTCCTGGTTGCAGGTCCCCAACCTAGGACTTCCCACCTGGCAGCTGCCTGCAACTCAGGAACCCCTCCTCTTGTAGTCCCAGGCAGACCTCACCTAATCTCTGCCAATTCCCCAGCATGGGGAGCAGTGCCCCACCCTCGCCCTTCCCCGAGGCTGGCTGGCTCCCACCCACTCGGGGGCGTTCGTGGTGAGAAAAGGAGACCAAGCAGGTACGGAGATGGTCTTGATGCGGGCAGGGACCGAGGGGCCGCCAGCGGGGTCAGCGCAGGCTGGAGCCTTCTGAAGTCTGGGCTCTGGGAAAGGGCATCCTTGGGATTAAATCTTGGCTCCTTGGACATTTCCTGCAGGATTTGGGGTACCTTCTGACTCCCTGGCCCTTGGGGCTGTCACCTGACCAGCACACTCTGGGTTCCATGAGCAGTGAGAGAAATTTCACAGTCTCCATCTTGTCCAAAATAAATTCCTGTGGGGAGGGAAACATCTCTCAGCTGACCATTCTTTGGATTCTCGACACCACTTTCCAGGGACCAAAGCACCATCAAAATCTGCCTGCATTTCCTTCAGCCTTCGTGAGGGCCCTACAACAGGTGTGGTAGCAATGGCAATTGGCAAATGAGCAAATCCAGGTCAGAGAGGTTAAGTGACTTGAGAGGTTAAGTGACTTGTCTGATGCTGCACAGCCCAGTGGTGACAGAGCTGGATGACTCAGAGTCTAAATTCTTATGTGCGGTTGCCCCTTATTACTGCTTCTTCCATGCAGCACACCCTGACTGCCCTCGCCTCCCTCTCTGAAAGGCATTCGCTTCTTGAGGACAGATGACCCTTTATCTGCCTGCACCACCAACTCTTTATCTAGCACAGTGCTGTGCACATGCAGGTGACTGTAAATCAGACTGAGTGATTATTATAGGAGGCCATCAGGACCCCTTGACCTCACTGTCATTTCTTCCTCTTTCTTAGGAAGATGAAGTTAATACACTGTGACTATTAGACAAATGTGCCCTCATTCAAAATTACATCATTCATATCACAACCCGAAGGAGTAAAGTCCCAGGGGACTCAACCGAGTGGCCTTGATACTGCCTGTGACATTCCTGTGAGAAGTTCTGCTTGACCAGGACACAGCCTGGCTCACCGCTGCTAAGGATGCTGTGTGAACATCTGCACTGAACCTGCCTCAAGTGAGGAGAGCAAGTTATGACCTAGGAGGAGGCCCCTGCTGAAGACGGCAGACGGGTGGCGAGGCCAGGTCCTGGGTGGCGCTACTGACCTCAGGTCACATCACGTCTGAAACCCAGCCACCAAACATCCACTCGTGGTTCAAGACATGCCTGTTACAAGAGTCAAACAACGTCAGAAAAAGAACAAGGTTGGAGGACTCACTCCTGATTTCAAAACTAACTGCAAAGCTATGGTAGTCACGACAGTGTGGCGCTGGTGTACGGACAGACAACCAGCTCAATGGAATAGAATAGAGAGCCTGGAAATAAAACTTCACATTTACAGCCGATAGATTCTGGGCCATGGTGAGGAGATAATTTAATGAGGAAAGAATAGTTTTGTCAGTAAATGGTACAAGGACTAAATATCCTTATGAAATGGAATAAAATTGGATTTCTATAACATACACAAAAATGAACTAAAAATGGATCATAAGCCTAAATATTAGAGCAAAAACTATAAAGGTCTTACAGAAAAACTTAGGTATAAATCCTCATGACCTTGGATCAGGGAGAGAACAGCGTTTAGGTGCGATGCCTAAAGCACCAGTAATGGTATAAAAAGTAGCTAAGTTGACTTTCATAAAAATGAACAACTTTCTACTTCAAAGGATACTGTCAACATGAAAAGACAATCCACAGCATGAGAGAAAATATTTGAAGATATACAAATAGTCAATAAACACCTTATGAAAAAGTGCTTGACATTTAGTCATCAGAATGATGCAAATCTAAACCACTTCACACCCATCAGGATGGCTAAATTACAACACACAGACAGTAACAAGTGTTGACAAGGGAATGGGGAAATTGGAAGCCTCATACATGGATCATAGGATTGTAAAATTATGTAGTCTCTTTGGAAAACAGTATGGCAATTCCTCAAAATGTTAAACATAGAGTTACCACATGACTCAAATTCCACTCCTAAGTATACACCCCAAATAATTGAAAAGCTATGTCCATATGAAAACATGTTCATGAATGGTCATAGTAACATTATTCATAATAGTCAAGAAATATCCATCAGCTGATGAGTGGATAAACAAAATGTGGTTTATCCAAAACAATGGGCTATTATTTAGTCATTTAAAGGAATAAAGTATTGATTGATGCTGCCCTATGGATGGAATTTGAAGACATTATAGGAAGTGAAAGAAGCGAGGCACCAAATGTGTTTTGGAGGGTGATGAAAAATGTTCAGGAATTAGATACTAATGATGGTTGTGTAATTCTGTCCTAAAAACACTGAAGTATGAAATGTTATGGTATCTGAATTGCCACACTTAAACAATTTTTTAAAAATAAAGATGTGGGAAAATAAATAAATAAATAAATAATAAAGATGTGAGCCCTGGTTGGTAGCACAGTGGATAAGGCGCCGGCCTGCGAACCCAAAGGTCGCAGGTTCGATTCCCAGCCAGGGCACATAACCAGGTTGCAAACCAGGTATCCAGCCAGGTCTGTGGCTGGAGGCAGGTGAAAAGCAACCATACATTGATGTCTCTCTCCCTCTCTGCCTCTCTCCCATCCCCTCTTTCTAAAAATAGTGAAATAAAATCTTTAAAAATATAAAAATAAAATAAAGATATGCTCTGTTGTTAGGGGAAGTTGATCCGACCACATGTTCTCTGTTACTGCAGTATCAGCATTATGAGGATGGGGCCGTGGGCCCAGCAGGGGTGGTGAGAAGGGAAAGTTCTACGGACTCAAGTGTGAACTGAGGATTGTGCACAGAGGATCCCTTAGTCCCTAAAAATTCCCTTCCCAGTGTATGCACGTGTGATGTCTTCTGTGTGCATTCAGTGTGTGTGTCTATAGGTAGGTAGGTGTATGTTTTGTGGGTGCTGTTAGATATGAGGAAGTGTGTACACTGTGTGTGTATGAGTGTAATATGCCAGGGTCAGGCTACACATAAAGACCAGGCAGGATAGGAGTTCCTAGACACCCACCTCCGACCCTCCACCTCACAGGTGCTCATCACAAGTTTGCTGAGAGACGAAGAGACCTCAAGACCCGTTGCACCAGGAGCCGGTGCAGCTGAGGTGGGAGGGGCTCATGGGGGCTAAGTGCGAAAGCACCAGCAGCCGAAGCCCAGGTCGGCTGAGGTTGGGGCCCGCCTGGCAGGCAGGGGTCATCACCTGAATCAGGTCCAGTTTGGAGAAGAGGCCCATGCTCTTGGGCACAACACGGGCAGAGGAGCAGCACTGCTGGGCCATGTGGTTGATGGCCATTTTCACGTAGGCGAGCAGCTGGCTCTGCAGGTGGAGAAGGAGAAGGAAAAAAAGGAAGAAGAGGAAGCAAAAGAGGAAGGGGAGGAAGAAGAGAAGGAGGAGGAGAAAGAAGCAGAAGAGGAGGGGGAAAGAGGGAGGAGGAAGGAGAGGAGGAGGAGGGTGAGGAGACAGCGGCTCAAGCCTTCAGGCTGATCCCTTGGCCCAGCTCACTCGGGTCAGGCATCCTAGAGCCAGGAGCCTCTTTCTCATGCTGGTCCACGCTTCACTCCCCACCAAGGGGCTTTGATCAGCTCCTCCCCATTGAGGGTCTGTGGCCCCTACCTGGGGCAGGGGCTGGGAAGGGGCATGGAGGGCCCCAGGGCTCTTGGCTCCCCGCAGGGCCAGCGGGCTGTACTCCGGGCCTCCAGGGTGATGATCAGCTGCGGCAGCCTTGCTCCCCACCTTGAAAAGACCCAGAAGGAGCTCTGTACACAGTGGCCAATCTCCCCCTGTCTAAGCTCCTTGGGTGGAGGTCAGCAGCCTACAGACCCCAAGTTTCATGTCTTCTAAATATAGGATCCCCCAGGACCTGAGAAAGCCTTACACGGACATTCACTGACCACACTCCACCTGGGTAGAGGGGCCCAGAGCAGCCCTGTGCCCCAGGCCTCACTCTGGGAACTCCCAGCTGCCCCCCAAGGCTGAAGGGGCATCATTTCTTGCTATGGGGGGCAGGGGATGGGCGGCAGGGTAACTAGTTCACATTCCCAAGACCATAAGAAACAGCTCGAGAGCTTGAGCCTGGAAATCCTGCCCCTTGGGCATGAACTTTGAGCTGGCTTACACTTCTGAGCATGGAATTTCTCTGTGGAACAGGTGAGGGTAAGAATCGAGAGCTAGCTAGTTAGGCCTGCTCTGGATTAGGCCTGTGCTAAGCTCTCCCTGGTAATGATCAGAGGCACGAGAGTTCCTGAAGATACGGTGCAACCGCCCCTCACTTAAATGTTATTATTTTATTACGAGTCCCAAGCAGATAGAAGGATTGAGGAAGCACTCAGCATAGGCCGAGGGATCCAGCATCCGTTCTTGGTGGAGCTGGGTCCCTCACCATCCGCAGCCGCACTTTCCCACCTGTGGCTACACTTGCCCATGTTAGAGAAGCCCTTCAGAAGCTTACGGTTACTACGCAGAGCAAGTGTGCGTGTGTTGAAGGGTGAGCAGACAGCAGCCCCGCCCTTCGGCCAGCCCACTGGACTCACATTGCCGCTGCCTGTGTCTTCCTGGTAGGTGACATCTTGTTCTGACTGCCTCTGCTGCTCCTGCCTGCGGTGACACCTTTTCTGCAGCTGACACAGCTGGATCTTGAGGCCCTGTGCTGCGAAAGGCCGAGTCACTTTGGTGCAGCAAGCCTGCCTAGGTCCCGGGAGGCTCACCGCCCAGAGGGTATGAGTGATCACAGGGGCAGGAGGCAGGGACAATTCTGGGTGGTCAGGGCCATTCAAAGTGCCAGGAGATCCAGCAGAAGGCATGTCCTGGCTGACTGGGGTTTGCATCCTGACACAGCCACCAGAGTGCCTTTTTCTAGTGCCACAGAGGGCACTAGAGCCACCATCTGTGCCCTCCTGGCCCGAGGCGCTCTTGGGATAATACCGGGAAAAGGCCTTAGCGGCCTTCCAGCATGCGTGGCTCCAGGCTGTGCTGAACACAGCCCCACCTCCAGGCCCCCTGGGGTGTCTTTGGCACACACGGGACACACAAAGTGCCCTTACTTCTCTGAGCCTTAGTTTCCTCACCCCTAAAAGGGCAAGGACAGTTTGTGGGAACTAAGGGGCAAACTTCAAGGGGGCATGAAAAAAACACTCAGCAATGAAGAAAAATATTTTAATGCAATGTTTTTTTAAAAATGAAAAGTAATGCACAAAAAAAGTCCATGATGAACAAAATATTAAACTTTAAAATAAAAGTGGGACCTTTCCTCTGCCCTAATAAATTCCCTTGCTCTCTTCCCCTTGTCCCAGCCCTGGGAATAGAAACGCCTACCCAGAGGGGCTGGGGTAAGATTTAAATGAGATAAAGCCTGTGAAATGCTTATATTCTGGTACCGGCCACCCATGAAGGGTCCGCTGTCCTCTTAAAAAAAAAAAAAAAAAAAAAAAAAAAAGTACAACATGGTGTAGTTTTCAGAGCTGCCACTAGGTGGGGCAGACTCCCTATGGCCGTCCTGCAATAGTCCTTGGAACGAATCAACTAACTTGTCATTCTTCCTCCCCCTGTGGTGGCCCCTTCACCTTTGTCCCAGGCCCCACCTACAGCATGCAAATTTTTCATGCCATGCCTTTGACAGGACCGTCTCTCCTTCCTGGGATGCCCAGCTTTCCTGGTGAAAGTTGTATTTATTGCAAGATTAACCAAAAAGCAGAGAAAGAGAACGAACGCTTCTCAGGGGCATTTAGTTTGAAACAATTTGAGCTCGGTGTCTCTTGACAACCTAGCGGTTAAACTTCCTTGACCCCATTTGACAGATGAAGAAACTGAGGCCCAGAGAGGGTATAGACCTGCTCAGGATCATGCATTTAGTCAGAGGCTGAGCTGGAATTTGAACCCCAGTCTGTCTGAATCCAGAACTCACGCCTCTTACTTAAACATAAGCTGAGCCTCAGGGGGAAACCCCAACTCCTCCAGCTGAAGGGGAGAGAAAGGGCGGCGGAGCAAGTCTCTGAAGTGACAGCCCTACCCAGAGCTGCCCAGCAGCCACCACTGCTCCAGGACTCCCCGAGGAGCACTGAGGGAATGGGGTCCCTATCACCCCAGTTCTCTGGGCCAAGGGGAACGGTCCCCCTGCAGGCAGCTGTTACCAGCATAAGAGCTCTATGGCTTTCCTCTAGGGACTCCAGGCTCTGGCGGACAGCCCGGTTCATCCTGGAGAAGGCCCCGAGGTGCTTCCGGATGTCCTGGCTGGCTGTGAAGAGCTGCCCATAGTGCTCCACCAGGGCCTCCACCTGGGCCTCCTCCGGCTCCTCTCCCTCACTGTAACCTACGAGACAGTGCCACGCGGGATGGTGGGTGGGAGAGCTGGCCCCCCTGCCCCTGCAGGTGATGCTAATAAGGCAGACGGGACCACTGCGGTTGCCGCAGAATTCCAGCTGGAGCCCCAGTGTTGAGAGATGCCTGACAGTCCCATGCGGGGCTTCCTCTAAGACAGAACTAGCCCAGCACTGCCCCCCAATCTCTTCAAAAGAAGCACCAATATTTGAAGGGCTGGCTGTGGGGTCCCAGACTCTGGATCCAGGCTGCCCAGGGAGGCAGGAGTCTGCCCCTAAAGAGACACAGCCGGTTGGGGGAGCCTGAAAGGGGACAGGAACAGTCGCCACGCTGAGTGACGGGGTCCCCAGCTCTGAGAGTCATGCATTCTGGATGCATTGAACAGGGTCAAGGTGCTGGGTTTGGAAGCTAGCAGAAGCAGCACTGGGCACCGGGTCTGCTTCAAGCCCCACGCTTGGCCCGGAGCCCTGCACTCCTCCTGGCTTGGGGCTCGAGGCTCCTTGTGTCACTTGGCCATCCAGTCGCATCTCCCAGCAGCCCCTGCCATCTTCTGACGCTCCATCGCCGGGACCTCACTGCCACCACGCCCACCATGCAGGGCCGATACTCAAGCCTATATCTGTGTCCTTCCCTCTGCCTGAGATGCCATTCCCCTTTGCCAAAGTCATTTGTGACCCATGAGAAGCCACCTCTGTGACACTTTTTCTGACTGCTGTGGTGGAGTTCTTGGGGCTCCCACAGTTCCATGGCACTTATTGCAGTGGCTATGGAGCCAGACCAGACTCTGAGACCCAGCCCCACGACTTCCTGGCTGGGTGACCTCAGGCAAGTTTCTTAACCTCTCTGAGCCTGGATACATCAGTCTCAGGGGCTCATATGGCAGAGTGAAAACGATTTACCAAAGAGTTTAGCACACAGTAAATACATAATAAATGTAATAGTTATTTTGATTGCTCTTGATGATGTTGAGATGGTAATATGATGACAACGGAAATGTGTTTGTTTCTCCTTCCCTTTCCCAACAAGTTTCCAGCACTTGTAACAGTGGACTGTGGTATAGAGCATGATAAAACAAAATAAACTACAAAAACCCATTCGGATGGCTGTGTAATTTTAGTTGATAATAGCAAAACACAGACAAAATACTAGCAATAACAGTTCACGTTTACTGGGTGCTACCTAAGCGCTGGGCACCAGGCTACATGCTTATAAAGGATGAGATCATCTGACCCATCTCGCTGTTGCTGTTCCCATTGTACAGCTGCAGAAACCAAGGCCTTACGAGCCTGCCACAGGCCACATGGTGGCAGTAGCAGGCCTGTGGCAGGCTGGCTGGCTCAGCTCCCGGCCCTTCTATTAATGGTAGCACCAGCCTTTGAGGGGGGGCCCATTCTGAGGGGAGCTCGAGACTCAGGAAGGCAGAACCCTGGGCTCCGGTCTGGTGTCTAGGAAGTGGCCATAGACAAGACAGGCTTTCTAAGGAAGCCCCATACATACCCCTGGGGATTTTCTCAAGCACCTTCATCAGGTAGTCTTCAAAAGGCTTGTGCTTCTCAACCTCCCTCTTCAGTTTTCTCTGCCTGTGGAGACATGGTGGTGAGGTGTGAGCCAGACACGGGAATGTGGTTGGGAGACTCCCAGATCGGGCCCCCTTGCAAGGCCACCCTCCGTGATCTCCGCTCAGAGCTCTGCTGGCTGGCCAGCCACTGCCTCCACCAGTGGGCCACTGACTGTAGTCTCTCCCTCCACATTTTATTGCTGAGCAAACTGAGCCCTAAGCGGTCAAGGAAATGCCTGTGAGGCTGGGAGGTAGGGGCCCAGTGAGAGTGAAGCCGGGTCATTCTGGTGTGGGAGTCTATGGTGCCTCTCCTGGAGACTGAGCAGGTGGTGGGTGGCTTGAGTCCCTACTGGCTGGTGACCTGGCAGGTGTGTCACCTCTCTGGGCCCATCTGTAGTGGGGGTAAGGAGAAACCCTCCCTCATAGGCTGGCCAGGACTCTGCCCAGGGAACCTAGCACATCATAAGCACTCAATCTGAGGTCAGGGGTCCCAGTAGCCCCTAGAGGTGAGATGGCCACATGCTGCTGCCCAGCTATGTTGGGCTCTCAGGGGATCCCTAAGCAAGATGAGTCTGATGAGTGACACTCGGGGTCTAGTCAAGAGCTGCAGTCAAGGGGCAGAGGACGGAGTAGGCCCGCCCTGGTGGACTGGCTAAGCCAACTCAGTGGGGGTCTCCTCTCTGAGTGACTGCAGAATGGCCCAGGGCAAGCCACTCTGCCTCTCAGGCCCCATTTTCTCACCCACACGGCCCTGAAAAATGCAGGAAAATAGTCTTTTCCTGTAAATACTACGTGGGGCCCTCTGAGCAACAATCCAAACCTGATTGGGGTCAGAAGGCTCTTATAGAATCTGGTGGGAGGGTTGGACCTTTTTTCCTTTAACAGTTGCTCAAGCACATCCATTTGCATCCAACTCACGCATGTGTGGGTGATCTGAAATTGAAGGGCCACCTGGGGGGTGGGGCAAGGACCCAGGGTCTCCAATCAGGTTGATTTTTGAGAGGCTGGGCTGACAGGTGCTCAGGGATGGCCACCACAGCCCTGCTTCATGACAGAAGACCTTGCTGAGGAGGGTTGGGACCAGCCCGGGTATGAGACCAAGGGACAGGGGATAACCCCCCGCCCCCACCATAATTGCCCCTCCTCATTTGCTTCCAGGCATCACTAGCTGGCATTTTGGCTCAGCCCCAGCTCCTCAGCTCACTGCAGGGGGCCCTGGGGGTGAGGCAGGGCCTGGAAAAACTCATACTTGGCCTGGAGCTGGCAGAGTTCCAGTAACAGCACCTGCAGGCATGTGTCCTTGTCACCAGCAATGCTCAGACCAGCCCCCTGGCCTGTGTCCATGGTCCCTGGCTTTGCCCCTCACCATCCCAGGCTGGTCTGGAGGGCAGGGCCTGTGGGCCAGGCAGGGAGAAGCTGAACGGCGACAGCAACACTCAGGGCAGCAGCTTGTCCTCCTGATGCTCCTGGCAGTCCCTGGAAGCCAGGTGACACTCCCACTTCACAGAAAAGGAAACAGGCTCAGAGGGGTCTAGTGACCAGCTCAAGGACATACAGCAGGACTGGCTTTGGACTCAGGGTTCATTAAATCCAAAGTCTGGGGTCTTTGAGCTGCACCCCAGCTAGGGAGGGGCCAAACGTGCCAGTCACTAGCAGCATCATGGCCCTACCGCCCACAAGTGGGATGGTCTCACCACCACCAAGCCCCAAGGGCAACAAGACGCCTGCGACTTCCAACAAGTGCTAGTTTCCAGTGGCATCCAGGACAGGTGCCGGGGTCAGAGTTGGGGGCTGGTACAGAACACTGCCCACATAAGGAGAAGGCACTCTTGGTATCCATCTCTACCACCCACCCTCCGCCTGTTCACGCATTCTACCAACATCACCGACTTGGCATCCACGGAGCTCAGAGTCAGAGTCAGCGTGGAGCCCAGGACGGACACTCTGAATAAGCTCATGGTCAAGCTGGGAAGGTGGTCTAGTGAACAGGTAGTTTGGCCTCCAGCCTTACAAAGAGTTCCTGGGCTATTCGCCCGAGTGTGGCTCCCAGGTGTGACCCAAAGGAGAAGAGTCTCCCTAAGGGTGCCATTCACCAGCCATCGCCTGGGCCGGCCCCAGCCCGTGGGAAGAGCAGGGAGAGGAGGGAAGGCCTGCTGCTAGGCTCTTCCAGCTGGGGGCCTGAGGCACACATACCCGAGTGTCTCACAGACCTGGTGGCCTCACAACTCCAGCAGCACCAGCCACACCTGGGCCGTGACATCACAATGCTGGCTTCCGCCCTCGCGATATGTCTACTGCAGGGTCCACCTGTGGGTACAGGGCCTGGTTCCCCGTGGGTCTGTGGTCCTTCCCTCTTCCGCCTCCCTGGTCCTGTTCCCGAGGAGAAGGGGTGGGGAAGTGGTGACTTTAGGGGAAACAGGCTACTTTTGTCTTTTCTCTCAGGCTCGGTCACCAGGAGGTAAGATGGGGTTGTTCTTGATGTCCTCTTCCTGTGCCCTTTTGCTCGCTGCCACTGAAATCCCCCTGTCCTGTGCTTGGACTCTCTCTTTTACCTCTTTCTACCTCATTTTGGTGGCTGCGGCCGGGGCACCTCCCCAGCTGGGGCATCGACAACCCATGAGGACTCAGCCCGCCCACTGGCTCAGGACCATGCCTGGCAGGGGAGCTGGCAGAGCAAGGGAGGCTTCAGGACCTGAGCCTGGGGCTGGGGTGGGGCCTGGCAGGGGCAAGGTGAGAGGGGTGGGGCTCCCTGGGGTTCTAGGATGGAACAGCCTCCGCATCTCCCACTCCCTGCATGACCCGTCATCAGTGGGCAATGGATTCAGTCCCTGCTGGCCCACGAGGCCCTCAGTGGTTCCCCAGGGAGCTGCCTCCATCCGACAGAGCTGGAGAAGTTATGGGCAGGGCCCAGCGTGTATGGGCCCGGCTCTCCGGGTCCCCACAACAGAAGCCCACCTGAACAAGGAGGGCACCCTGCACGCCCGGAGGGGGGAGCACAGAGTCAGAAGAAAAGCCGGAGACCCTGGGTCACAGAGGGCAGGGCAGCCCCAGAGATGGAGGCAGCAGGGATTCAAGGGATACTCCGCCATTGAGCTCCACCCCCCACAGCTTTCCATCAGCGCCTTTATCCTCAAGAGTCCAGGTGCTGAGAGAGGCTGCCCGGGTGTCTGAGCCTGGGTGCCGTGCCTGCCCCTGGCGTCTCATCAGAGGAGGCTGCTGGTTCACATTGGGCGCTGGAGGTTTTCCAGAGCAAACCCCAACCCCGCCACTGGCTGGAGAAGGAGGAACGGATGCTGTGCTCACCCCTCAGGCTCAGGTGAGCCAGGCCAAGGGGTGTGGGCTTTATCCTAGGGCAGCAGCGGGGCGCAGGTGGGGGAGGTGTTCCCACCGGGGTCATGGCAGGGTGGGGCAGTGGCGGTATTGCCGAGCTCAGGGTGGGCAGGAGGCTGGGGGGCCGGCAGCAGCACTGGCTTGCCTTTGTCAGCCTGGTGCTCTGCACTGTCCCTGCAGGGGTTAACCTAACGGGACACACCCAGAGGCAACACTGCTACTTCCCAGGTGGGGAAACTGAAGCCCCGAATTTAGTAACTTGCCCAAGGGTCTCACTGTTGGGCAATGGCTGAGCCGAGGTGGTAATCCAGGAAGTCAGGACTCCAGAAATATCTGGGAGGTTGGGTTGCAGGACTTGGAAACAGAGGGGCTCCTACAGGACATGGCTTAGAGCTGGGGTGGGGGCAGCTTTTGGGGCGATGCCCAGTGGTTGGGGGTTCTAACCCACCTGACCCAGTCCCACCAAGGGCAGGGGGTCCTGGGGATGGTGGGATGATTTGTTCCCCCGTGAGGATGTTATTTTTGGCCTCCAGTGTCCTGGGCAGTGTCCAGAGAGCACGAACAGGGGCTGGGAGGGCGGCTGGCTGCTCCTGCGACATTTCTCCCTGTCTCTAAAGAGTGACTCTCCTGATTACCAGGGATCGACACCTCTCATGGGTTTACCCTGCCTGGCCCTTTGCCTGAAGCCTCCCATTTGCATCTCCAACAAGCTGCAGATGAGAAAACGAGGGCCCAGAAGGTGAAGGAACCTGCCAAGGTGCCAATAACTGCTCGCAGGGCTGACAACCCATTTTGTGGGGTCCAGTGCAGCGTGAAAGTGCTGGGTTCCCTGCCCACAAAACTAAGAATTTCAGTCAGCAATGGCAGAACATCGAACCCAACACGAGCACTCCTGAGAGGGGCCCCCTGCGCCTGCACATACATGCCCCATGCTGGGATTTGAACCCAGGTCTGTAGAACCTGTGCTTCAGTTCCACGCCTCCCCTCTCTTCCCCAGCCTCGGGCAGGCCTCGCCCTCCCTGTTTAGAAGAGGAGTCAGGGGCTTACAATGCAGCTGAAAGGAACTTTAGAAAAAGGTGACCAGGGCAGAGAGAGAGGCAGAACTGGCAAGGCTGGGGAGGGGCCCAGGTCTCAGACCTCCCCTCCCCCTCTATCTCCTGGGCTTTGTGGGGAGACCCAAGGCGAGGCTGTCTGTTACAGACAGCTGGGAACACTGCCTGCTTCAAGGGCAGAGCCCCAATTAAATGGCCATTGGATCCCCCTCCCTTAAAGAAGGAAAAGGCTTAACAAGGGCTCCTGGGGCTGGAATTTGACCTCAGAGCTGGAGTCTCATGCACAGCGGCCGAAGCATGAGCCAGATTGGGCCGCCAGCCCAGGATCCCAGCCCCAAATGCCCCCAGAAGGAAGGACAGGGAGGACGTGGCCAGCCTTTCCCAGCAGTAGGTGATGCTGAGGATGCCGAGTGAGTCGCTCTGCGGGGGGAGCCCCGAAAGACCACAGCTGTGTGGCCTTAGGGAACATGCAGAACCTCTCTGAGTCTCAGCTTCCTGAAATACACAGCAGAGATACTGGCACCTAGGATTAAATGCGATACTGCCCCCGTAACTTCTTGTTTAAAAAAAACGAATGTGTGTGTGTGTGTGTGTGTGTGTGTGTGCACGCACTCGCAGAAGGAAGCCTAGAAGGATATAAATAAACTTTGCAGGCCTTATTTTAGGGCCGGGGGATGAAAGGAAACGTCTATAATCTCAGGACCCTTTCCTGAGACAGCTTTGGAGGGTGTGTGAAGCCTGCGGGTTGGCCAGTCATCCTGCTGGCAATTTGGAGGACCTGACCCTGCTTAGATTCCATCAGCTCTCCACTGAGATAGACCCTCAGAGTCTGTTCCTTCCTTTCCCCCACCCTGAGTACAGGAGAAGGCAAGTCTCAGGGTCCAGGAGGCTGTGCCGTGGCTGCTTCTGCTGTGAGACACCCAGCCAGGCTCCTACACCCTCACTCGGCACCAGGGAAGTCTCAGCAAGGCCCACTGCTTCCAAGATGGCTCATATCCATCCCCCGGCCCTCCCTGATCCAAACTAGTGTGGACCAGTGCAACACCTTCCTTGCCGGTCCCCCGGAGGCTGTCCCTCGCAGGCCATTCTCCACCTAGCAACCCAGAGAGCTCTCCTTAAAGTCAGACCCTATCTCCCATCCCCCTGCCTAAAACCAGTGCCAAACAGGTTAATAACCAACCACCTTGCTGCCGGGAGACTGAAGCCATAATCTGTGGCGCTTGCCATTGTCCGTGGTGTAAATGCTCCCACCAGGATTGATTTCAAACTACTAATAGTTGCAAAAGTCGGGAAGATTTAAGAGGTGGTACGAGTTGTCTGTAGCACATTGCTGGTTTGAAATCCTTCAATAATGACAAATGAAGGTCAAACCCTGGCTGACCAGGCCCTGAATGATCTGGCCCCCACCTTAGCCATTCCTCCCACGCTGGTCTTCCCCTGCCCTACCCACCCCAGGGCCTTTGCACCTGTGGTTCCCTCTGCCCAGAGCTCTGTTTCCCCAGCTCTTCATAGTGTTCTCTAAGCTTTCTTGCCCTACAGGTCTCAGCCCAGATGCCACCACCTCAGAGTGGCCTTCCCTGATCATCCCGAATCTCTCTGACCCCAGCTTACCATTGGTTTCACCTTGTCTGCCTCCAGTCCTATTTTAGGGCTCACTGCTCTTGGCTATCTCTCTCCCACTGGCACATGATTTCCATAAGGGTGAGCACTGGGACTAAATGGCCCCTGCCAGACACCCAGCAGGTGCTCACTAAATATATGGGTCCAAGCAGAGCTGTGGGGATGCACAGCTCTGGGCTGGAGTCACGGCCCCCAACTCACCATCTGCATAACCATCGGTGAATCCATCTCTTTGAGCCTCAGTTTCATCATCTGTAAGCTGGGGACAACAGTGCCCATGTGAGGAAGCTGCGAGGACCTAAAGATGACATAGGCCAGGTGTTCGGTACAATGTCTGTTATCACGAAGGCCCCAGAAAATAAGAATGGCCTCTTCACCTGCATATGTTCAGCGACGGGCAGCTCCCTCCCTCCCAAGGTAACCGTGTTCCCCACACGGCCACTCTGATGGCTGGAATAGAACATCTGCCCTTCCTATGCTGAGTCCAAGTACGTCTCCTTGTAGCGTCTCTCCTTTATTCCTGGTGCAACTTCCTCCACACACGGAGCCTCTGGCTATTATAACCACTTACTAGTGTCAGATCGATGGAGCCATATTTCAACATGACAGAAATCCTGAAGGCAGGTGTGACCCCCGCCCTTGGCAGCTCCTCTCCAGTCCCAAGCTGTCTGGCCTTGGGGAGTCTCAACCTCACTGAGCCTCAGTTTCTTTCTCTGTGGAATGGGGCTAATCATAGTACCTCCTTCATAAGTAGCTGTGGGGTTAAATTAGCTGATATACACATATGTTGAGCACCTAGCACATAGTAAGTGCTCCAAAAAAAAGCTGCTATGATGACTATTATTCTGCCAGGTGCAGGTCTACTCCCAGAGCCATTTTGTGCCATTTTCAGGTCCCCAGTGGTTTCTGTTTGCACTGAAGTCCCGGCCCTGCCTTGAACACTCTCTAGCCAAGCTGGAAAAAGGGGCAGTTCTGCCTGGGTCACCCCCAGCTGTCAGAGGGTGACTCAGCACTCTCCCATGTCTCCCAGGACTTACCTGACCCTGGGTGGTCAATCCAGCCCCTCGGACACGGACACGGACACGAGCTGAGCTGAGGAGCAAGGACTGAGAGTTCTCAGCTGAGGTGGCTTCTGCCAGCTCCCTGGGTGGCCTGGACCCAGCCTTCTCTTTATGATCATTTTTTAGGGAGCCCTGATGTTCTTAAAACTGCTGGCAGTGGTGGGTGAAGGCGGCCCTGGAGACCAGCAGTGAGGAAGGAAGAGAACCAGGAGGGTATGGTGTCCTGAGAGCCAGGAAGAGGGAAACAGGGAGCGATTCCTTACCCGGCCCAAGGTCCCCAGCCGGGCCTGTGACTCCGGGCGGCCCCTGCACCTGCATTACATCATCTTTCACGGCAAAAGGGATTCTGGGCTGGATCAGTGGGGTGTGAGAGTGGGAGACTCCCAGGTGGGTCTGATCTAATCCCACGACATCTGGGGCGGCAGAGCGCCATGTCTGAGCGACTGGAGTGGGAGGGGGAGGCTGGGACAGGGCTCAGGAGGCGAAGACCCAGCAGACCTGCGAGAATGGTCTCCGGCCTATAGCCAGCCAGAAAACGGGGCCTCTGTCCTACGCCCTGCGGCTGCACACGGAACTGACCTCCACCAACATGCACAGCACCTTTGGAAACAGCTTCTTCCTCGGAGACTCCAGATAAGAGCCCAGGCCTTGACTCCGGCCCTAGGAGACCCTGAGAAGAGAAGCCAGTCCAGCTTCCCAGAGGCCTGACCTACAGAACATTTGGCTGGGCCAGGAAACACCGTACAAGATGAGCTACGAATTTGGGGCTAGACCTTGGGGGCTCAGGGGCCCCACTGGGCATAAGGAGCGAGGCCAACGTGCATTTCAAGGCTCACTGGATGTGAGGAAAGGAAAGGGGGGCTGGCTCCTCTGCAGAATCAGTAACTGGGAAGAATAAAGAACCCCCTGAATCCCTTCCAAGGCGGCCATGGGGGGTGCTGTCCTATGCATGTCCTACAAAGTCCCTGAACTAAAGGCCGGTGACTTCGGAAATCAGTGTCCACGCTTTCCACATCCAGATAAAACACATCTCCAAGGTCTTCCCGGTCATATCACTGTTTCTAGGCCCAACCGCATCATCTTTGTACACTTTTTCCATTTAATGTACAACTATAAGTCCTTTATTGTAACTTCTGAGGGACCCCAGGTACCTTTGCTCACTTTTCTGCTACGTAACCGAAGTTAGAGCTTGCTCCAAAATTTCTTGAAGGTCTGCTCCGGGGCTACAGCCCTCAGATAAGCCCCACGTAAATGTAGTATTTTCAGAGATTCAGACTCCCCCCATTGACAGACCTGTCCCAAAGCCAGGAGAATGTTTGCATGCAGCTGAAATGCTGAGCGCTTCCTTGGAGGGCCGACCATGGGCCCAGCTGAGCAGGCTGAAGGCAACCGTAGCTCCTGGATGGATGGCAGCACCTCGTGCTGAGCAGTGTTTGCCATGGGTTGGGGCAGGCATGGGGCTTCCCTGTACTGAGTGTCATCATGGGTCACCAAGCGCAGCCTGCTATTCTCATGCAAGTACACAGCCTGTGCCCCCTGTCCTGGGTACTGAGGCTGTCCACCCCCCTGACTTGGAAGCAGGGCCTCGGTCAAGGTCAGGGGACTGGCTGGCCCTTTTTGAGGACAGTCTGCGTGACTCCCCAGGGTCTGCAGCAGCTGTCAAAAGTCTCAGGGCCTCTGGATAGGGCCTGGTCTTACTCAGGGTGACTGTCATTCAGCCACTTGCCCATCCGGATATCCGCTGCCCTGATTAATCACCCATCACACATGGACCCTGCGCCTGGCAGTTTATAAAATCTTTTTGCCCTGGGAACTCATGAAGGTCCTGCACGCAGAGCCTCTGGTTTTCACCTTCCATTATTCCTATCTTGAAACTCATGCTCATTTTTGAACAAGGAGCTTGTATTTTCATGGTGCCCTGCGAATGTTGTAGTAGTCCCCAACTCACCTCCCACGGGGCAGTGAGCATGCCCGCTTCACAGATAAGACCCCTGCTCAGTCCATTTGCAGCCATGGCACAAAGCCATGACTGTCCAGGAGCCCTGAGGGCTGGGCAGCGACTGTGTCCTCAGCCAGCTCCCCAGGGCCCAGCACGGTGCAAGGCCATGTATTTAGTAGGCTCCCAGTGAGTCTCATCTGGGGCCAGAGACAGCCTGGGAGAAATGGGGACCCTGGCGCAAGTCTCTAGCCGAGAAGCTCCAGACCCGGGCTGTGACTCAGGTCATGGGACTCCGAGCCAGGTGCAGGCTCCGTGACCCTGCGTCTGGGGGCCGCGGGATGGGCTCCGAAGATAGACGCGGCTGCAGGTGGGAGTTGACCCCTGCCCTACGCCTTCAGGGGCCCAGTCAAGGCAGGGAATTGAGCATCCTCTGCACACTCGCCGGGTGTAGTGGACCCCGGGAGTGCCCCGCCCAGGCTCCCCACCCTGACCACTCAGTGCACACCTCCAGTTCCCACCCTCCGGCTTCCACCCATCTCGCCCAGGCCACTTTTGCCACAGGAGAGACCACGAGGGCCAGGGAATAACACCCTCCCAGGGGCAGCCCTCAACCACCGACTGATGAGGGCGTGTCTAAATACCCCAGCTCCCCACTCTTTTAATGGGATGAGTCTGAGGCTGCATTCCACACTGGTTCCCAGAATTCCCTGCAGCTTTGGGCTGCAGATGCCCACAGAGGCAGCTGGCCTGAGAACATGCCCTGCCCGAGCTGCCTCCTCTCCGGTCTCCCATTTCTCCACCTCTGTCACGTACGGAGGGATCTCCTCCCAAACCCACGTGCACACTCGGATCCCTGTCTTGGGATCTGCTCCCGGGCTAGGAACCCAAACCCAGAATCACACAGCCTCATCTCCTAGGGGCTGGTAGGAGCTCCCTCCCCCCGAGCCCTCCTGCAACACGCTCCAGGGTGGTCATTTCCCGGGCAAGAGGAACTTCTTCCTGAGAACAGAGCCGGAAGGCATTGCTCAGCCTGCCTGCAGTTGGAAGTGGCCAGGCGACCAAGTGCTAGCCAGGATGATACCAGAGTGGCGTCTACCACTCGCACACCTGGCCAGCCGTAACTGTCCGTGCTACGTTCCACCGCCGTGTAGTGGACATAGTGACCTTGGAAGCCGCACAATTGTAAGACGGCGGAGCAGCAGGGCGGGTCCCTGGATCATCCTTGCGAGGAGGGCCATTTGCCAACAAAACCCCCAGCTAGGTGTAAGTTTCCTGGGGAGGGAGGGAGAGGCATAAACTACTGCGTTTGAACCGTTGTTGTTTTGAGATTGGTTACAGCAGTGAACCTTCCGTCATTTGGAGGGCAAGAGGCCAGGCCTCGGAGGTGGGCAGACCTCAGCTCGGCCCTGACCTTGTTAACTCAGTGTCTGAGCACCACACACAGGCCATTAATTAATCTCACTGCAGACGGCCTTAGGGGAAGGACTGTCCCTGTTTTATAGATGGGGAAACTGAGGCGCAGGCCACATGGTTAGGAGGTGACTAGAAGGAAATTCCTTCGGACCCCAAACCCAGTTCATAGTTTGCAGAGGGTCCCCAGACCCTTCTAAGCCCCCTCCCTTGTCCTTCTCCTGGCTGTCAACTCATTCAGGACTCTGCTGTGACCCCAGGGGCACTTTAGGGGCTGATGCCAGCCAACTGGGGCGATAGCTCAGTCGCCTTCATCTCACCCTTGGGCTATGGTTATGTTCCTGTCCCTGGGGAAGCCTCCGGCTGCCCCCTCTCCCTCCAGTGAGAAAGAAGCAGCCTCTCAGCTTCATCTCTGCCCCACATGTTGCGGTGTCTTCAAACCCATCCAGTCTTCTAATCGGGGGTGGTTGGAGAGGCCTCATGATCTTAGGGGCCCTGCAGATGGGGTTACCAGATTTAGAATGAAAAATACAGAATGCCCATGGGGACACAGACGCCTTCACCTGACGAGCAGCACACTGCCCGGGTCAGAAACCAGGTCACTGGGCACTACAGCCTGGAGGTTATCTTCAGGCTCCAATACGCCCTCTCTGGGACGTGCGGACCCACAGATACCTGAGCCCAGGGCCAGGCATTGCTGCTAATTATAGGCCCAGGGGGCCAGCCGGCCAGCCGAGAAGGGCCACGAAACAGCAGGGCCCCGATCAACAAGAAAAGCCAACGCCCGCCCCAGGAGCCTGGGGGCTGGCAGAGGCACCCAGCTCTGGAGCACTGCCCCTGCTATTGGCAGGCCGCTGTGTGCCCAGATCACACGCTCTACCAGGCCAGGCCAGCAGCTATGACAGTGCAGTTTGGAGCTGGTGCCGGTCAGTGTCGATGGCATCAGAAAAATCGGGAAGGAAGGAAGGAGAGGAAAGAGCAGAGAGAGAGAAAGGAAATATAAAATCTAAGTCCTGGGCCCTGGCTGGTGTAGCTCAGTGGATTGAGCACAGACCTGCAAACCCAAAGGTCTCTGGTTCAATTCCCAGTCAGGGCACATAACCAGACAGCAAGCCAGGTCTCCAGCCAGGTCTGTAGCTGGAGGCAGGTGAAAGGCAACCATATGTTGATGTTTCTCTCCCTTTTTTCCTCCTTCCCTGCCCTCCTCTCTGAAAATAATAAATTTTTAAAAAAATTTTATTGTTGTTGTAGTACATCCATCCCCTTTTTGCTCCCCTCTGTCCCCCTCCCCACCCACCCATTTCCCCCAAAGTGAATAAATTTTTTTAAATAAAAAATAATAAAATAAAATCTGAGCCTTGTATTAATAGAGTGAACTTGGAAATGGGTCTTACAGTCTCTGAGTCTTGGGCTCCTTGGCTGTGAAATGGACAGGCCATATCTGCCCCTCACGGGGGTGTGGGGCAGCGGGCACCCTCACCTTTCTCACCTCCGGTCATCACGTGCCGGCGCCCCGCAGCAGCCTCCCAGAGGGTCAGCCTCACGGGGTGTGCACAACACCACATGCATGCATGTGTGCAAGACTGTCCACATGCACAAAGATCAGCAGCCAACACAGGCATGACTGAATTCTGCCCAATAGCCCATTATTTTGAAATGACCTGTGTGGGGAGGTTGAATACCAGGACTCAGAGACTCTTCCCAAGTCATTGTTTCCCTGTTGTGTTTTTTTTTTTTATTTCTGGTGTTAAAAGTATTTAGATGGGTTTGATTTGAATTCTAATCGATTCACAGTTAGAGTGTTTAATCTCAGAGAACAAAGCTATGTGAGGCAGCAACATGGAGCCGCTCAGTCTGGTATCAGGCACCCCGAGTTTGGAGGGGCCAACATTTTTCACAGCCCCACGATGCAGCCCTCCCCTTCTTTTCTCAGGGCTCCAGGCAGGGAAAAGATTTCCACAGAACTTTCCAGAAGGGTCATGGCTGGCCCCCCCGGTAGCTAAGCCTCAGCTCTTTCCAATGTTCCCGGCGCCCACATGTGCACCAAAAAAGAAATGGAGACCTTTTTAGATAAGAGGCTTCAACAGTTACTTCATATTTTTATGTAAGAGTTGTTCATTTGCCAACTGTCCTGCCAGCTGGTGGATTACATTCATCTCTTTTCCTGACTTAGGAATGTAAGCTATGTTGTGACCTAAGCTGCGTGAATGCACGTGTGCCAGGGGGCCCGCGTGTCATGTCTGTGCACACACCAGCTTCCAGCAGGAGGCCTGGCCCTAGAAGGGCTGAGATCCACCAGGACCCTCCTCTCTGCTTAATGGAGAAACACCAAAGTCATGGTGACCACCGAGGGAGGCTGTCCCCTCTGCTTTCTTCAAACTCCAGCTGCCTTACCCTCTGCCAGTGACCTATGGGCTGGTTCAGGAACCCCGTTCCATGAGCCATCGCTGTCACAGTCACAAGCATTTGAAATCCCAACACCTGGTCCCCTGACAGCATCGTCTGGGGACAGCGTCCCACCCACTTCGGCTCCGCTCAGTGCGGACCTCGGTCTAGTCCTACAAGCTCTCCTTCCACTACTCGCCACCCCCCCAGCCAGCCTTTCTCCTTGGTATACTGTGGACATTTAGGCTGTTAATTCCATGTTGTGCATGTGTGTGTGTGTATTTGGGGGGAGGGGTCCTGTGCATTGTAGGGTATTTAGAAGCATCCCTGCCCTCTACCCATTAGATACCAGCAGTATCACCCCCTCCTGTTATAACTACTAAAAAATGTCCCCAAGAATTGTCCACTGTCCCTGGGGGAACCATTATTTCCAACCGACCACCATGCATGTCCTCTATCTTTATGAGGATATTTAAGGATTTGAGGTAATAACAACCTCCCGTTTATAAGCCTTTATTCTAATATTTATATATCATTGCAGCCTTCCTATTAGACACGGCTACTCTCAGTTTCCCCCATTACATAGATTAGGAAGTCAAGGCTCAGACAGGTTAAGTTTTCCAAGGTCACACAGCTACCACATGGTGTGAGGGCTTCAGTCCGGGCTCTCAGTCACTAGGCTCCACAGGGACATCTGGGGCAGCACCTGACCAGCGAGTGTGTGCTAGGAATGACCCCAGCTTGACCTCTTGCACGGGGACGAGAAACAATGATGTGGCACCCCACTTGCTCGGGTTTGGAATCTCAAGCTGTTCGGCAGGGTTGCAGTCTATTGCAAACCACGACCCCTGCCCAAAGCGTGTCTGGGGGTTTCCAGGGGTAGCGGGCATCCGGAATGCGTGCCCATGGGAAGTCCAGCCTGCCTTCTAGGATCGTGCCCCTCTGGTGTGGCGGGGTTCCTGCCAATCGCTCCAACCCCTTGGGACGTAGGGTCTGTGCCAGGAGGTGGTAATCAGCCACTAACATCACACTGTAGCGGGGCGGGGGTCACCGAAATATACCGAATGGATTTCCGGAAGCCGTGGCTTCTGCAAAGCCTGGCCGAGCTCCTCACTCTCCAGGCCCACGTTCCCTTTCCCCAGAAGAAGCACGCTGAAGCAGCTGCCTGTCCTGGGGTCTTCGTTCTCTGTTCTTCCGGTTCCGTGTGGGACAGAGGCTGCGTGGACAGAGGTGTCACCATCACCGAGTTTTGTCAGGTCCCGGAAGGGCTCCCCTCACAGGATGTCCAGGTAAGTGCCTGGATCCCAGGAGGGCTGGTAAAACAGGGCACCTGCTCACCCCGCTGCCGGGACCCCGATCCATCTTCTGGTGCCTAGCACGGCCCCTCACCCCTCACCGGGGCCCTCCCCATCAGAGCCTTGCCCAGGGCCTTGCCCAGACTGCCAGGTCTGGCTGACACTCCAGCAATGTCACACCATGGGCTGCTTTGGCCCCCCTGAGGAGCAAGGCCAAGGTGGAAGTTGAGGCCTGAGAGCCGGCAGCACCCTTCAGCTGGGCGCCACCACACAGGTGCCAAATGGGTGACAGCTGCGTATCTGGAGCAGGGACTTGGCTCTCTGTGAACTCTGTCTCTAGAGTGGCTGGGCCAGGGACTGCATTCTGAGGCCTCTGTCTTCACCTCTCCACCACAGTCACGGAGGGAGCAGCCTGCAGTGAGGATGATGACAGGCTGGCCGGAGCTGTGGCACCCAGCAGGGTGTGCAGCGTCCCCTTGGCCAGGGGCTGGTCCCCGGGCAGGAGGGGGGCCTGCTGCAGCCCCATCCTGTGCGGAGAGGATTTTTCTCCAGCTTCGCTCTAAACATGTCTATGTTCATGCAAAGTCTGCCCCCAGCAGCAGCTCACTTGGGCATGTGGGCCGTGCACGGTCTAACTTTGTTCCGAGTTCCTACGGTGACTCGGGCACAGTGAGATCAGGCGGCAGAGAAGCCAAAAGATGACCCAGCCAGTCCACAGAGGCAGCTGTCCCCAGGTGGGATCTGCCCAAGGCCCCCTGGACACCTGCCCCTCCTGACCTGCCTGACCCCCAGCAGGTGCCTCTGCCACGCTACGGGCGCCTGCTGGTGGGGAGAGGGGGCCCACGGATGTGCATCTCCTGCGCGCTGGGCCCTGGGTGGACTGTTTGAGTCTTGGGATCTCACTTAACCCTCTAGCAGCCATGGAGTCGACTCTCCATTTCAGAAGCTGAAACTGAGATTGTGGGAGGTTGGGGGCTGTCACCTTGGGCTATAGCAAGCAGGGGACGAACTGGGGTTATGTGACACCAATGCCCATGCTGGGAACAGGCAGGATGGTGCCAACTGTGATTGTACATGGGCAGCATCTCCCAGCAAGAGGTCGTCTGCCTAGGGCTGGCCACGCATGCCCCCACCCCCCGCCCCCATGTCCCAACTTGGCCCAGTACGGCCCCCAACCCCGGGGGCAAGATGCTCACTGGAAATTCGGAGCTCAGGGACAGACAGCGCTGGGGCACGGTCCCTGCTGCAGCCCCAGAGCGGACGGGGAGGATCCCGCTCTGCGCAGGGGGGCGGGCAACCCAGAGCTGCCAGGTCAGGGCGGCTGGAGATTTGGCACGAGACAGTGCTGCCGGCTGAGGCTTGGCCATTTCCTTACGTCCTGGCCACTCTTGTCCGAAGGGTCAGTTGTGACTCAAGAAGGCCCTGGTCAGCTGCAAAGAGCCCAGTGTCTCAGGAAGGAATTTGCACCTTGGACCTGCTAATGTAGATGACAACCCTGACCAGATCCCGCTGTCCCGCCCTTTACGCACGCGTAGGGTGTTGGAGAGAACGGAGCCAGAGTCCCCAGTTTAGTGAGTCCTGCTGGCGGTGACGCCTCATCCTAGTGGTGTGACCCCATATCTAGGGTGCTGTAGGGCGTGTAGCTGACCTGCCCTTCTCTCCCATCAGAGGGGTGAAGGTCATGCCTCATTCTGCTTGCCTTAAATGGAAATACTGTCTGCTCTCCCTGGAGTTTGCCTTGGCCCTCTGAGTTAGGAGAATGAGGGGGGAGGGTGGTGAAAGTTCCAGAAGAAAGACACTGTCACTTGGCCACATCCCAGAGGGCACAGGGTTCATTTTAAAGAAAGCAAGGGGAATAGGGACTTCTCCCTCCCTCCCTCCCTGACCCCCAGGACTTGGGACCTTTGTGTGCCCTCCCCACCCCCACCATCTGCTGGCTGTCCTTCTATGCTGTCCAGTGTCTGGTCTGTTCTCCTTCATCTCTTAAAACCAAAATAAACTGATACAAGAGGCAGCCAGGGCTAGGGGCCAGGACGCCAGGGCTGCGGGGGTGCTTATTTTAGCCGGTGTCATTCTGTTGCTGGGTCAAAGCAGTCCTGGCACTTGGCACTGGCCCTGGTCCCAGCTCCGGCCACCCCACGCCCTCTTTGCTGAAAAAGGTGTCACCTCATAAGGAAAATGTGCAGGGTGCACCTCCCTCTCTGGGCCTTACTAGGTGTGGGGCTCAGGGAACTGCCTCCCCAGCACACACACACACACACACACACACACACACACCCTCTTTTATTCATGGGAATTCAGATGAAAATAAGGATGTGTGTGTGTGTGTGTGTGTGTGTGTGTGTCCACGAGTCCAGCCGAGGCTGGTGGCAGACAGGGCCACAGTCCTCCCCAGTTGAGACCTGGGAACTGGGTAGTTTGAGTGTGAACACATCCACGCAACAGTTCTTTAGTGAGCACCTACTATGTGCCAGGCACTCTTGTAGGTACTAACAAACAGCAGTGACCAGAAAGTCGATTCTAGATGGGAGAGAAAGGCAATAACCTCATGACAAGTAAATATGTAATAGGTTAAGGGGACCAGAGTGAGAGAGGAGTAGTTCTAGTTAGGGTTGGGAGGGCAGGGCCCTTTAGGAGCCACTGGGGGATTTTCCTTGGGGGCTTTTCCTTGGGGGTCACATCCTTCTTCTTGCTTCCCTGCAGGTTGACCCGTTGTTTGGTTTCTGCCTCTGCGTTCATTCTTCATTCACCGTTTTCTGTCCCCATAAAATCCCTCCCCAGAGGCGTGTACCACAGGACCACATCTGAGGCCTGAGAGCTGGGGACCCTGCAAAGCCCTGAGATCACTGAGACCAGGGCTTCTCAGATTCACAAAGTGATTTGTCATCAGGGACATGCAGATTAAAACTGCAACAAGCTACCACGAATGCCCAGCAGAATGGACAGGATGAAAAAAGAGGGAAAACACCAAGCGTTGGTGGGGACCTGGAGGGCCTAGAACTCTAATACGTGGCTTCTGGGCATGTAACTTTACAGCAACTGAGGACAACTGCCCAGCCGTTTAACTAAAGCTGACATGTGCCCGACCTATGATCCAGCGAGGCCTGTCGGTCCAACAGAAATGGGTACACACATTCACCAGAAGATGCGCACTCCAATGTCCATAACTGCCTCCAACTGAGAACCACCCAAATGTCCACCAACAGTAGAATAAGTAAATTGTGGCACGTTCATAACCCAGGATACTACACAGCAATGAGGAGGAATAGCCCACAACTACTTGAACAGTATGGATGGTCATCACAGTCCACTGTTGAATGAAAGAAGATGCAGGCAGAACTCCGTTTTTCCCAAGGTTGAAACAAGCTAGGCTACCGGAGGTCAGGAGGAGACCCCCGGGGCAGGAGGTGGTGGGTGGTGGGATAGAGATGGGGACAGGAGTGAAACGGAGGTACTGGGGGGCTGGTAATATCCTCTCTCAGATTTTAGATGCTGGGTATGTTCAGTTTACGAAAATCGACTGAGCTGCCCACTGACGTGCACTTTCCTGGGGGTGGGGCTGTATTATACTTACAAAAAGGAAAGTGTTGAAGTCATTGTTGTTCAGGCCTTGACTCTGTGAATAGGGTCAGAATCTCTGAGTAGAGACGAGGGTCACTGGGAACTGCCGAGTTAGCCCAACCTGCTCATGGTGGAGGTGAGTAACCCATCGATGGACCAGCCATTCCTCGGCCCAGGCCCTGTGGACCTGTCCCCACAGCATCGAGCCTCCCAGCTGGGCTGAGGGGAAAGGCACATAGTCACCAATTTGTATTCATTGACTTGGGAGGTCCCTTGTTCTGCCCCAACATTTGGAGCCCCCGGGACATGGGGGACAAAGCGTTGTGGCAGGCAGGTCTGGTTCAGAGCCAAACCATCCCTGGTGCATTGTGGGACATGGGCACCCTCCCCAGCCTCTCTGAGCCTCACTTCCCTCATCCGTGAAATGGGACGATGACACTTGCTGGGAAGGCTGTGTGAGCGCACAAGGCAGCGGCAATGATGTCATGGGTCAGTCCGAGTGTGCCTGGCCGGCCGCCCTCTGCTGTCTGCCCCCAATGCACCCTCTGTTCCCTCAGACTCTCCACCCGCAAGCTGGGCTCTTGCTTTGTAAAAGCTTAGTCCAGGGATAAGTCAACAAGGTTTAGGAGAATAAGTTTCTTCTGTTCTGCGGACTCTGAGATGGTTGCCTGGACTGGGAGGGGGAGGCAAAGCCGAGGGCCACACGAGAAGGTCAAATGTGGGGAGGGGCCTATGCCCACCTCCAGCAGGGAGCTGGAGGGACCCTATGGGTGCACTCCATGGAGCCCACTACAACTTTTTATCACCCAGGAAAATCCCCAAACAGAAAAGATAATCAGAGATCCCCGCTCTACCCCTCTCTGGTAACCCCACCATGGCACATGGTCTGGGAGAGGCTGAGCTTGAGCTAACCTTGAGGGGACTGTCCAGGCTGGAGAGATACACAATCCAACAGGTGCCAGAGTAGCCAGGAGACAGCCAGGGACAGATCCTGTCCTCCTGTCCTCCTGTCCTCCTGTCCTCAGCACAAGGTCCTACCTCCAGAACCTTGGACTGACCCCAGGGACCGCTGACATTTGTTTTCTGGTGGAATATTCCACATGAGTCTAAACCATCCTGAAGTCTCCTGAGTTTGGGTTGACAGTAAATCATTTGAGTTGATAAGAATTCATAAATCCAATATCCTGCCATAAATCTAATATCCTCCCAGGGGGCTGGGCCTTTGAAATTGGAATTACTTTCCATGGAACGGAATGGACTCTGCAGCCTGAGATGCACGCGTGGGCAGGCGAACACTTGAAACATCCAACGCACGCTCCTAGATTCATAGTCACGTGGCTGTGCGTGTCGCCTTTACCACTTGACGCGGACATCATGTGCCATTTGCCCTCTTGCAGAAACGGGGGATGGTCTCCCCTAGCCCGGGAGAAAGGGGTTTCCTCTGCTGTGTGCCTCTGCCTGGGACCCACCCCCATGCTTTTTGCTTATTTGCTTGTTCCCCTGTCCCTGCAGCTCCGGCCAGTTTCACAGCACCCAGCAGCTGGACCCCTGGTCCCTCCAAATGTCAGGCTCTGCCACCTGCTACACACCCAGACATTCTTGCAAACGCCATTCACCCGAGTCCTTTCATCCCGCCTCCCTCTCTCTCTCCTTCTCTCTCATTCAGCCCTTCTTTCCTCCTGCCTCTCCTTCCCCCCCTTTTCTCTCTGAATAGCTCAGTCCCCCTCTTTCTCCCTCTTCCCCGCTCTGCCTGTCTCCTCCTTCCTTTTATTTCTCCTCCCTGCTTGTTTCTTCTCCCATTTGCTTCGCCCCTGCTCCTTCTGGCCAGTCCATGCTGTTTTTTTCTTATTCATTTTCTATCCCCTTTCCTTTATTTTTCCTCCCCCCTTTCATCTCTTAAATGGTCACGGTTGCTCTGGTCTTTCCTGGTTTTTCTCATTTTCTGTTCTTCTATCCTTTCTTCTCTGCATTTATTCCTAATCCTCACTCTCTTCTTTCCACCTCTTCCTTTTCCTTCTTTCTTTCCATTATCCCTCTTCATTTTTCCTCTTCTTCTTCCTGCCATTCTTCTTCTCCTTCCTCCCACCCTGGCTCTTCCCTCCGTGCCTCCCAGCTCTGTCCCTCCATTCCCCTTTCCTGTCTCTGTCTCTGATGCTCAGCTTCTCGCTCCCCTCTCACTCCCTCCTGGGCAGCTCCAGAAACATACCCATATATGGCCTCCATGTCAAGGATCATACATGATGACGTCACGTGAGGACCAATGTACTGAGATGCTGCCCGAAGTGAAGTCCGAGGCGGGTGCTCCCTGGGGGAGCTGCAGGCAGGACCACAGCTTCCCCCGGGCACGCTCCAAACAGGAAATCTGAGATTCATAACATCTTATACTTTGGCTTGCCACCATTGGTCATGCGGTGGGCCTGAAATAAACCCCTGCTTCAAGGGACAGCGTTTCCGAGCTGCCAGACAGAGCAGCCAGGCGCTCGGGGCGGAAGGAACGCTCAGGGAGCGGGAGCTGAGCTAAGACACGCTCGGGAAAAGCCTCTTTGTGGCCCAGAACGTCCCGGTGTTTCCGAGTCTGGCAGGTAATGCATGCTTCCAACTGCCTCACGCGGACCTTGAGCGAGGGTGTCCGGCTGGCTGGCTCAGAACCTCTTCTAGCCCAACTGCCTTCTTGTAGCTCCCTCTTTCGCCTGTCCTTTCGGGTTAGAGAGCAGGCTGGTAGCTTTCATTTCGGATCCGGGGGTGAGGAAGCAGACGCTTGCATGTACTTGTCCATTCTTGTGGAGGACTCCTATTCAGAACATCGCCCTGCTGGGCACTTCTTAAAATGGAAATGCAAGAGGAGTGATCAATGATGCCATTGTTGGCTCGCAGGCCTTGGGCAATATGTGTCAGACAAATGACTTCCAGAACTGCTTTTATTTGGGGTGAATAGATATTTTCATGCATGGGTGCATCGAGTGCATGTGCCATTTATGGAGTGGCTATGTGTGTCCAGTTATATCGTGGGGACAACCGCAACCAGGTTGCCATGGGCTGTACCTGCGATGGCTGGGGGTTTGGGACATGAAATGGAATTTGGGCACAAAAAGTATGGTTCAATATCCACAGCAAGAAATGTCATGTGGGAATGCAGAGTGTAAGAACGCCTTGTGTGTGTATGCGCGCGTGTGTGAGCGTGAGTGTGTAAATATGGAGACATGTTCAACCAGGAGATGGCTTTGAATCGATGGATGAGATGTCATCAGGAAGAAGGGCAGGGAGAGGGATTTACAGGTGGAGGGACAGCTTAGCAAAGGCAGACAAGTCAGGGAGGGTCCGGGTGTCTCTGTGGATAGTGCGGCCACAGCGCAGGGCTATGAAGGTCAGAAGTGGGTCAGGCTAGGACGGGGAGCTGCAGGCAGATGCAGATCCGGAGGGAAGTCAGGAAGATGGAACGTAATCTCTTTTTTATTCTCACCCAAGGACATGCTTATTGATTTTAGAGAAAGGGAAAGGGAGGGAGAGAGAGGCGGAGAGAAAAAGCAACGTGAGAGAGAAACATTGGTCTATTGCCTCTTGCACACGCCCCTCACTGGGGATCAAACCTGCGACCCAGGTATGTTTCCTGACTGGGAATCAAACCCGAGACCTTTTGGTTTGCAGGGTGACGCTCCAGGCAACCGAGCCACACCAGCCAGAGCATCATCTGATTGTTTTTGAGCAGAGGAAGGGCAGGTGGGATCTGACTTCAAGAAGCCAAGGGAATGGATTGAAATGAGGAGGCAGTGAGGAGTAACAGGGCAGACAGGCAAAGGAGGGAGACCTGAGGCTGGGCAGGGGTGGAGTCCCCCGCACAGGACGGAAGAGTAGCCTCAACGAAGGGAAAGCTCGTGCAGGGGGCTGTGATCGGAGGAGTCTCGCAGGGGTCCCAGCAGAGCCGGCCGGGACCAGCACGCCAGCCACAGCCCTGGCCTCCTCCATCAGAGGCCTGGGGCAGAGCACAGCGAGACAGCCAGGGGCAGACGCTCCAGTCACTTCCAGGACGGTTGGATGGGTCCCGACAGCTGGTGGCAGGTCTGTTTACTACACCCCCACCTCGGGGGACTGGCAGAGGCCTCCACCTGGCACCGTCTTGGTTTGCATCATCCCTTCTTGCACAAACAGGCCGGGCCATGCGTGCCCCGTCGGGGAGGGGGCTCCTCTTCCTCTTCCCCAGGGCGGGGACCTCATATAATCCACCCCTGCTGACCTTACAATTGACGATAACATCAACATCCATGAGCATTCACTGGGCACTTGCTGTGAGCCCGCCACTGGGCCCGGGGCTTGCGGAAATTTCTCTCGGTGACTCCTCTCCAGGGCCCATGAGTTAGGAGTGGCTGTTACTCCCATTTTCCAGATGTGCTACTGAGGGTCTGAGAGGTTAAGGGTGTTACCTAAAGCCAGACAGCTACGAGGTGCAGGAGCTGGGAATCCAATCCCAGCCTCTTGGTTATTAGCCTCCGGTTCCCACATTCCAGGCCACAGCCCCCTGTGGCCTCCCGGGGGGCAGACGCAGCAGTAGAAGACTTGTCCCTGACATAGTCTGGGCATCGTGACATGCCTGGATATCAAGGACAGGCTAGGTCCAGGACAGCCTTCCCAAAGGAGACACAAAAATATCTCTGGACCTGACGAAGGTCCTTCCATTTCTGAACGGCAGGGGGTCAGGCTGCGGAGGCCGCTGTCCTAGGACTGGTTGGTATCTTTACTTCTCATCCTTAACACCATCTCTTGGGCAAATGAATGCCCAGGAGAGGAAAGGTGGTTGAGAGGAATGTTTGGGGAAGGGGTGCTAATATAAAAGTGGAGTGGTTCCGTACCTGCCTGAACTTCGTAAAGAGGACACAGAAAAGAGGGGTGGAAAAGGAGAGAGAAGGCAAGCAGAGAGAAGAGAAGAAAAGATTTAATTCAAGGCACCAAAGGCGGGTGGCACAGAAAGGAGGATGATCTTAGATGATTTTGGTGTGATCGCGATTTAGAGGTTTGCAGCCAGCCCTGTGGTCGGGCCCGGGTGAGGAAGGGGCCGGAAAGAGCACGTCTGCCTGCCTCACCCAGGGCCCCCGCACTGGAGCCAGGAGCTTCCAGAACCTTCCGCTGCCCAGGGGCCAAGGTGCTACTGGAAGCTCAAACCTGGACCAGCAAGCCCCACGCTTCTCATTTCCATCCCGGGCTGTTGGCACAGATGGCAGAGCCTGGCCTTCCCCGAGCCCAGGCAAAAGCTGGGTCAGCGGCCTGGAATCCTGTGTCCAGACCTGACCCCCCACAGACAGGACCTCGCGGATGGCTCCGGCTGACAGAGGAGAAGGATAGGGCGATGGGCCAGGAGAGGCCTGGGAGGGGAGGCTGTGCTGACGCCAGCCACCTGGGCCAGGACAGGAGAGAAGTGTCCTCCACGTGGGGCTAAGGATAAGGTGACCCACGGGCCTGGAGCTTCAAGAGCTTGGGGCCCAAAGAGGTAAAGAGGAAACTTGACATTGAGGTTTGTCTTAGCTGGCACTCATGGCAACTCCATTTCAGACGTAGCCAGGCAGCAGAGGCAGCTTTGGACAAGTTCAAATCCCTGGCCATCACCTACCTAGGGGCCTTGGGCCAGTCACGCCTGTTCTCCGGGCCTCAGCTTCCCCTCCAGGCAACAGGGAGAAGAGCCTGCACTGCAGGGTCAGCTGAGGCCCATGGCCCCGAGCAGACCCCAGGTAACACCCAGCAACCCTGGCCCACGCAGGGAAGCTGAAGGTCTGGCGCCTGCAGGAAGCCAAGAGTTTGTAACCAGCATCAAAGTCGGGGATTAGCTACGCTGGGAGGAGCTTTTGGAATCTTTACAGATCTCACAAGGGGCCCAAACTCCCAGCAGCTGTGAGGCCCTGGACACAGACCAGGCTGCAGAGGCCCGCCAGCACCGCCCCATGGCAAAGGCCCACCTGGGGCTTTGATCTTGGCTTCTTTTTTGGGGGGTGGTGGTTCAAGTAAGGTGGCCTGGATTCCACTCTCCCTTCCCCGCAAGGCTGGCCCACCTATTAGCCAGGGCAGAAACATCCAGAGTAACTAACTCCTGCCCACTGCTCATTCATTGTTGAAAGGTCTGATCAGAAGAGGAGCAGACAGGCCTGGTCTCCACCCACTCGGCCATTTACAGCCTCAGTTTTCCCATCTGGCCAATGGGAAGAATCTTACTCCCCTTACCCCACACAGGGGGATTGAGAAGGCCAAATGGTGCAGTACATAAAAGTGGCCAGAAACAGTGCAGGGACCCACAGGCAGTGGCTGTTTTTATGGGTTTACGGGTTAGGTGTTAAAGCAATAAGACCAGGAAGGGGGCAAGCACTTCCATACTGTGCTGCCCCAGGCCCTCCAGCCAGCAGCGTTTCCCCAGCCTCCTTAGGACCCGTCCATCTCCATCCTGGGGAACAGCAGACAAGAAAGATAAACTTCTTGGGTGTTTCAAGGAATAGGGTTGAGGACCCTGGGGGCAGAGAACCAGCCAAGCTCAGTTGCTTGTTTCTCCCTGTAGCCCAGGTGAGCCCAGGCTTCTGGTTGTCAGGATAGCATTTCAGGATGATTGACAGATATATAGATAGATAGATAGACTGATAGATAGATAGAAAGAGAGAAAGAAAATTATATGTAGACTGTTCTTCAGAAGTTTGCCAACTCTGTAGGAAGACATGCCAATAGCAACAGAATGCTAGTGGTGCCCCTGGACACAACTCAGGGCACCCCAGCCATCAAATCAGGGGCTTCCTGGTGGAGGAGACTCATGAACTGCATCTGGAAGGATGACTAGCCAGGTAACAGGCAGGGAAGGGGAGGAAAGGGAAGGAAGAGGGAAGAGCCAGGGTACTGGCTCCATCTATAAACAGCCTAAGGGCAGGAAGGGGCTTGTCCAGGCCCCTGATCCTGACCCAGGTCCTTGGCTGAGCGGACGCTAGGTGTCCTACAGGATGGCTACCAGTCTCTTCTTATCCCCTGCCCTCCCAGCCGTATTTCCTACCCCAATTTTTTGATAAGATACCCTGGGAGCCACTTCTACTGAAGTCCCCCAAAGAGCCACAGAAGCCCCCCTACTCTATCCCCTGGGGCCAGACCCCACTATCCTGGTGTCAGGAAATCCAGATTTGAGGGGAGCAAAGAAATTGAGAAGAGGAAGGATCACTTTTACAAACATTGTTATTTAATCCTTGTCACAGCTCCGCAAGGGCCCGTTGCTCTGTGCCCATTTCACAGATATAGAAACTGAGGCCCAACTTAAAGAAACCATTCTTCGGGCTTTTCATGTGTTAGGGGCACCCTGACACAGCCACTGTTATCTTCATTGTACAGATGCCACCTAGAAGTGGCAGGGACTCCACCAGAGCCAATGTTTGTGATACTATGAAGGAGCCCTTGGAGGCCCTGGTGGCCCCGTCATGCTTGTTCCAAGCTGGCCTTGGGTTGGCTACCCTTGAGCACTGCTCCCTTTGTAGGCAAAGCCCACTGTACTCCCAATTTTCCTGGGAAAGGCTATTTTTTTTTCTGTCCTGATCAGCCTCCCAGAGGGTTCACTGGGACTACTGGCCTCTCTCCAGAACTCAGGCCTGGAACTTGGCTTGGTCCCCAGGCGAGGCCTCAGACATCAAGTTGGGCAGAATGAAGATGAGGGGACACAGAGGCCAAAAGAAGGGGAAGGCATCACCCAGGGTCTGTATTTCCCATCCCACCCTCACCTCACCATGACATGGTTACTCTTATGCCCATTTTACAGGTAAAGAAGTTGAGATTCTAAAAAGTCCCACAGCTATGAATGCTCAGGCTGTGGTTTGAACTTGGTCAAGCTGAGCCCACAGGCTACTTCATAACTGTTCACGTGTGCTAAGGCTGAACTGCCCCATCTGCCCTTGGCCTCTGCATAGGCCCAGCAACAGGGCGTCCTGCTATTGCGTGAGGCCCAGCACTAAGGCTGCGCACACTGAGTCCTCTTGGTTCTACCTCCAACCCTAAAATAACAGCACCTACCAGTATCTCCATTTTGCACATGAGGATTCTAATGATGGGCCGCTTACCCAAGGACCCTCCAAAACTGAGGGTCTCAGCAGGGAAAGCAAGAAAAGGCTGAGCTCACCGTGAAGTAGGGGAGTCTGCCCCTGAAGGCAAGGTCTCTTCAAGGTCAGCCCTCTCCTCATCCACCTGTACTGACCAAGGGCATGATGCGGTGCTCACGGCATGGGTGTAGGCCTGGTGGCCAGCCTGGATGAGGATGGCGATATTCCGTGCACCTGCTCAGATCCCATGGGTGTGCCCCAAGTGTGTGTCTCTTGGATCTGCCTTCCTGGAATTCTCAGAAAGAGCCCTGGACCTGAGTTAGGAAGACTGGACTCTAAATCTCATCTTTCTAGCTGTCTTTGTGCAAACTCTTCCTTTCCCCTTCCCCTCCCCAAACCTTAATTTCCTCATGTGTAAAATGGGAGCATCAATTCCTTGTGGAACGAGTGGAGGTGTTAATGAATTAGTAAATTAGTTCAACAACAAAAATAGTTCTTCCCTTCTAGCACTTTTGTCAGGGCAAGGCTGTGAAATTATTGACAAATGGAAAAGGCCCTGAATGTCGTCCTGAACCTGGGGGAGAGCCTGGTAAATCTACAATTGGCTGCCAGAGATTGGCTGTTCCAGGTGACTGTCACCTGGCTGCCTTTACCTCCCTTAGTGGTCAGGGAAGGGCACAGCAGCTGAGTGCTGACCATATGTCTCCACTTAGCCCATACCAGGGCCAATAAATAACTGCCTTGGCATGGGGCCTGGAGGGGGTCCCCATCAAATGCTTGCTTTGCCCCTTACAAGCTGCCCACACATGTCGCAGTTCATGAATTGCTTCTTCCTCATGGGGAAGTGGGTGGTCTCGTTCCTATTTTTACTGATAAAAAAGCGAGTTTCAGAAAGGAGAAGTGACTTGACCAAAGTCTCACAGCTAGGAAATTGCAGAACTGAAACTAGACCTTATAGTTTCTGACAACCATGTCTAAGATCCTTCCACTCTTGCCTGGTTCCCTATTCCCCCATAACCAATGCTAAACTCAATACATATGGTGAACCTGTTGAGGTTGCCCTTGGGGACTTCCAGGAACAGTATTTGGGGTTCAGTAGTACGGAGCTCAACCAAAACATCTCACTAAGTCGCACAAGTGAGAACTGGAAGAGCTCTTGGAAACCTTTTAGCTCTATCATTCTTTTGCAATAAGAAAACGGAGTCCCAGGAGGGACAGGGACTTGGCCAAGGTCACACAGCATTGTAGTTGCTGCTAAATATAACCACTAGTCTGACTTCTATCACTGCAGTTTAGCTGCCCCTGTTCTTGAACTTTATGTAAACTGAACCATGTGCATGTTCTTCATTCTCTTACTTCTTTTGCTCGTGGTGGCTGGTGACGTCCATCCTGCTGTGTGTCTATTTCACTGGTGCGCTCTACCCTTCATGTGAATTGACACAATGCAGTCATCCATTCCAATGTTCATAGACATTTAGGGAGTTTCCAACTGGTTTTATTATGAATAGCACAGTGTTCCTGTAAGTATTCTTGAACTTGCCTTTTGGTGGACATATGAACGTAATTCTTTTGGGCGTAGAGCTAGGAGTGGAATTTGTGCATGTTCAGTCTTAGCAAATACTCCTGATTTCCCAGGTGGGTTCACCATTGACGCTCCTACCGACGGTGAGCATGCTGGTTACTCCACCTCCTCCCCAGCTTCTTCTTCACATGAGTCATTCTGGTGGGTGTACAGCACGATTGCATTGGGGTCTTATTTCGAAGTTCCTCCAAACTCTCGGTACCTTGAGCACTCTTACGTCTGGTTATTGACCATTTGGATGTCCTCTCTGTGAAGTGTGAGGCCTTGTCCTTTGGACATCAGTGAACAAGAGCCACAAGAATGCTGCACACAAAACACTCCCAAGAAGCATTTGTTCTCAGGCTCTGCGGCTGCAAGTCTGCTGCAAACAGGCTGATCTAAGCTACCCTTAGGGGCTACTCAGCTGCGGGCCCAGGTGCTGCTGGGCAGGGCTCCTCTGTGCAGGTTGGCCTGCAGCTCCCCCAGGTGGGTTCTCTCTGGGGCCCAGCTCACAGCAGCACCTGCAGGGGTGCTCCTCTCCAGGAGATGCAGAAGAGCAAGCCCCACTGACCAAGGACATGTCCAGCCACCGCTTTGTCATGTCCAGCATTCACTGGCCAGAGCAAGTCCGTGGCCAAGCCCAGTCTTAGTGCGGAAGGCAGGGAGGGTCTGCCCCCACGGAGAGGGGTGAATATTTCTGTGCACACCAAATTAGAGCACTGGTATTCCGGGTACGTTGGAAAGAGCTCATGTGATTCTAATGTTCAGCCAGGGCTAAGGACCACTAACCTATAGTTCGGCTGCATGCCAGCCTGTCAAAATGAAAATCAAGCTGAGTTGATTTTACTTTATTTCCTCAAAGCAGTTGACTCAACCTAAGTCCACTCTCCTTGAGACAGTTTCTCTCCCTCTTTCTCTCTCTCTCTCTCTCTCGCTCTATCCTGCTCTCTCTTTAAAGAGAATCCTTGGAATTAACATGAGGAATTATTCCAAAAATTGATTTTAACTAGACCATGAAATTTTAAGTAACAGACCTGCGTCTGGTTTATCTCTGAGCGTCACAGCCCTAGCACAATGCGGAGGAACGGAGCGGTGCCCGGATGGGATGTAGTTGTCTCATTGGAAGTGAGGGATGTGAGCGCTATTGTGTAAGCTCTATGAGGGCAGGGGGTTTGTCTGCCAGGGGCTATTGTGGTATCACCAATGCTTAGAAGAGTGCCTGACATAGAGTAGGTGCTTAATAATAATTTCCCAGTGAATGCAGCATGCACACATGTATGCACAGGCGATCTGGAATGGAAGAACGGAAGGCAGATGAGCAGATGGTTGGTTAGACAGACGTACTACAGTTCGATGGATGGGAGGATGGATGGAGAATGGGTGGGTAGGTGGACAGATGGAATGATGGGAGGTTGGATAAGAGAGGGGTGGATAAGAGAGGGGTGGGTGGCTCCTGGGTGATTAGGCAGATAGATGAGTTGAGGGGTGAAAGTATGAATGATTGGGTAGGTGGATGGTTAGATGGTTGGATAAACGAATGGATAAGTGGACAGATGGGAGGGTGAATGGAGAAATGACCGGGCAAGTGGATGGATGGATGCATGAGAGTAGGAATAGAAAGACAGATGGTGGACGATTGGGTGGATGGTTGATGGGTGGGTGGACTGGCAAAGAGATGAATGGATGCAAGTGTAGACAAAGGAGGGGGGGGGTTGGTGGGTTGCATAACAAAATGAAAGGGTAAAACATGATTGTGCGGTTGCCAGAAGATAGCGTCGCCTTCCCAGTGGCGATTTCGCGGAACTGTTAGTGACCAGGATGGTTTGGGTCTCCTCGCAGGGTTTTCTGATTTGTACATCCGCCTGCCCACCGAGCGCCTCCTGTGGAGGGCCGGGTGAGAGGAGCAGGAGGATGGCCACCGAGGTCAGCGCCCCGGGCGGGCGGCGCGCCATCGGGAACGAGGAGTACAGCTTGTACAGCAGCCTGAGCGAGGACGAGCTGATCCAGATGGCCATTGAGCAGAGCCTGGCCGACAAGACACGGGGCCCGGCCACTGCCGAGGCCACGGTGTCCACGCGCGCCAGCCGCCAACCTGCGCACCTCTACCCACGGACCAGGTAAGCAAGCAGAGGCCAGGTGGGCATCGATAAGGAGCAGGTCCCAAACCTGTTCACCCACACCCCAATTATCCTGTTCTCTAGCATGAACTGTAACACCTTAATGAATTACATTTATTATCTAAACTTACTGAGCTCCAACGGCGCCACATACTGTGTTAGACGCTCTATGCCCTTCGCCCGTTTGATCCTCCTCAGGACCTTCTAGGGGGCTCTGGGCTGGATTCCCACTTTACAGGTGAAGGAACAGAAGCTCAGGGCTGAGCAGCTCATCCAAGGTCACATGGTGAATAGATGGTGTTGCCGAGAGTGGGGCTATCTGGTTGTGAAGCCCACGGCCTGGCCTTGCACGGCTGGCGGTAGGTTTGAACGCAGAGGTACCGACACGTGCGTCTGGCCAGAGCTTCCAAAGCCATCTATGCAGCCCCCCGAGGAAAACAGGTCTGAAAAGCAAATGACACCTCAGCAGCACCATCCTGCTCCTGGTTCTGGCTCCCCTGTCCCAGCACGACCCCATCCCCCCAGCAGTAGGACCACCCCGAGCAGCATCATGTCATACCAGTAAAAATAGGACATGGGTCACAATTGCAGTTCCACACATACCACTCTGAATGTTCTAATAGCCACACCGAAAAGAGAAACAGGTGAGATTCATTTATGCTTAACTATGATAATTTCCACATCATCGATATAAACGTTACAAAAGAGATGCTTACATTTTTTTTTTGTTTTTGTTCCGTATGGAGCCTTTGCAATGTAGTGCATATCTGTACTCACAGCACACCTAACCCAGGCACCACTTCTCGGGGGCTCACCGGCCTTGTGTGGACAGTGGCTTCCGTCTAGGACAGTGCAGATCCCGGGCGACCTTCTTGGTAGGAGACCGGAGCCAGAAACATAATTAAGCATTGGACCTTATGCTTTTAGAAAAGGACTAAGTCAATTTTAACAATGCTTTGCTCATCACGGAGTCCCAGTCGAGTGTGTATTGAGAAGTGGGTGGCAGGGGGACGGGCATGGCTGTAACCATTGTGTCCCTGTTATTTTGGGGCGTGCACCTCAAATCTCCCTGCCTCCAGCAGCCAGCTGACTCCCTGTGTGAGCTCGGGCAAGGCACTTCACCTCTCTGAGCCACAATCTCCTTTCCTGGTAAAAATAGTAACAGCAGCAACAGCAATGAACAGGCTCTTTCCAACATCCAACCCCAGCTGACAGGGATGAAGGTGGGTGACGGTGTGTCTCAACCTGTCCCCTGACGAAACCTACCAGGGGGTTCCCCAAAATACTTGGGCCTCTGCTGAGGCTGGACCCCCTCTGCCGGGCGGGCTGTCACCAAGGAGCCCATTTAAAGGGGAAGGCAGGCAGCTGGAAGGCTCCAGGTCACTGAGCTGCCCCTGATGATGTCCCAGGTTGGGATCCAACTTGAAAAGCACAAGTCCAGACCCAAGGACTCAGGATGACCTGTGCCCTAGGAAGCCCTGGCTCCTCTTTGGGTCAGTGCAGCCTAAGTCAACCGCAATTTCCTCTTTCTCAGGGGGGCCTCTGAGCCTTCTGCACAAGACAGCACCTCGCCAGCCTCCCCCCCGCCCCCCCGCCAGAGTCCTGTGCACACATAAAACATGAGAACTGAGAGGGCTCCTCGAGGTCAGACCCTGACTGCTTCCTTCCCCCAGTGAATAAGAAAGTCCGGACCCACCATGGGACAGGTGTAAACATTCATCCAGCCCTCTGAGAAAAAAAGCGCTTAGAGAGAAGTGAAATGACTTACCCAAAGTCACGTGGTCCTCACCTAAGATCCGGGCACGAGCCATGTAAGGGAGAAGAATTCAGCCCTGCCTTCTGTCACTTTCGAAAATGGATTTTATTGAGTTTATGGGGGCAACATTGGTTCATAAATAGTTTGCAGGCGGTACTAATGTATCATCTGTATATTATGTGTTCACCCCCCAAGTCTCCTTCCCTCACCATTTAACCCCCTTTACCATCTCCTACCACCCCACCCCCTTTCCCTCTGGCAATCACCCGACTTGTCTGTGTCTGTGAGGTTTTTCCTTTGCTTAATCCTCTCACCTTTTTCACCCTCCAACCCCCCTCCCCTCTGACAGCTGCCAGTCTGCTCCCTGTATCTATTAGTCTGTTTCTATTTTGTTTGGTAGATCATTTGGTTCATCAGGTTCCCTCTGTGAGTGAGATCATAGGGTGCTTGTCTTTCTCTGACTGGCTTGTTTCACTCTTGATACAACCTGAAACATTGAGGTTCAGTTCGGCCCCTTTGTCTCTGAGAAGAAGGCTGACTGGGCCCTGCTGGGGAAGGAAATCCCGCTAATGGGATTTTCACATCATTCCCCTCCTCCCTTCATTACTCACCGAGTGCTTGCCCCGTGCTGCCCACAGCCACCCTCAGAGTCCTTGCAAACCCCTGCAAGTGGGGCACCTCTGTGCCATTCTACACATGACACCACATTAGCACAGCAGAGCCAGGAATGGCACCCACGTCTGTCCCACTCTGAAGTTCAGACCCCGAACCAGTGCTGCCAATTCTGCCATTTCCTTTCCCTCCTCCACCTCGGGGTGGGGTTTGGGTCCCATCTACCTCCTCCCCACAGAGATTTGGGGGCCCAAAGACAAGAGGCACGCGGGCTCTGCTCACACGCAGGACACAGCATTGCTCTCAGGACCTGGTAGAGTCCTTGTCCACGTTCATCCCCAGATAACACAGTTTGCACCCAAAGAGACCCAGAGCAGGTTTAGGGACAGGACATTGCACGTGTCCCCAGGGCCCCCACACAGCCAGAGCCTCCTCCTCCTTCAGGTCTCAAATTAAATGTCCCCTCCTCAGCAAATCCTGCTGCCCACCGCCCAGGTTGAGTAGGTCACTCCACTTAGTCGCCCGCATGGCTATTTCTTTCCTGACTATGACTTACAATTTCCATATTTCCATCATTAACCTGCCCCTCGAGGGCAGGGGCTACCCCAACTCCCTTCCAGGGAAGCCTGGTGCCCAGCGAGATGCCTGACACAGGTAAGCACTGAGTCAGCGGTGAAGCAGTGGGCAGCAGGGTGGAAAGAGAAGTGGGTTTGGAGGTTTGAATCCTTCCCTTACCACGTACTGGCTGTGTGGCCTTAGGCAAGTTATCTAACCTTTCTGAGCCCCAACAACCTACCTTAGCTTTAAAAGGGCCACAAAAAAACTTGCCGAACCCACCTTGCAGGTTTCCTATGAAAAGCAAATAAGATGAGGAAGGTGTTGAAGCCCTAAATTCTGCCACTTGAACTGACCTCTCTCTCCCTACCTGTTCCCTGAGTGCCCACCGCATGTTTCATGGACAGAATTGTGTCACCCTAACAAGGCATTCTCTGGCCTCTTGAGAGTGTCCCCAACTACACTGTGTAACCTCCTTGGGGACAGGGAGCAGCTATTCCTCACTTGCGTGTCCTCAGCAAAGAGCCTGGATCACTGTAGATGCCCCATGTTGCCAGGCATCTAAGTACACTTGGAAAACAACAAAATTCTTTAGGATTGTAAGTTATCGTTACCATCCTGTGAGCAAAACGACAACCATGGACGTAAAGGTAAACTGCGTGTTTGGGATTCTAGGAATGAAAGCCAGATCACAGCCCAGAAAAAATACATAATGTTCTATTAAGAGCCATTTTCCAATGGGCTTCTCCCCGACCGCAGTGTAAGAAGTGAAGTGTGAAGCGTGCGTGAGAATCGCCCTCTGAGCCTTGGGGCGCTGCAGGCTCCGAGAGGCCAGTCCGACTTCCCGTCCCGTGGAGAAGTAGGGCTTCTGCGTTACTGGCGAGAGAGGAAGGACGCGGGGAGCCCAAGCTTCCTCTGATGAGCCAGCCGGAGTGGGTCCAGGAAGCTGGGGCTTCAGTCTTTGAACTTCTGCATTTTATTTAGGGTTACATTTCTGAGAAGGGAAAAGAAGGAAAGCACAAAGCAGGAACTTGCCTGGGCGATGTGTGTTCCCTGTAAACACTTCATTGCATGCTTCCAGGGTGCAGTGCCTGCCTGCCTGGCGCCTGGGTGTGAATCAGGCCTGGCACCTGCCCTCCCCAGGCTTGAAGGCCCATGAGGGTACAGGCACAGAGGTACAGGAAGGGTGCAGCAAAGGGGCTGTCTCAGTTTCAGAGGGAGGTCTCAGTTTCAGAAAGGGGTCTATTCACTTAATTGAGGAAGTGGGCTTTGCAGGATGAATAGGAGTTCACCATGCAGGCTGGCGGAGGACAACTTCTTTGAGCCTTCGTTTCCTCACCTGCAAAAGGGAGCCAATTGCATCTCCTTCACATAGTCGACTAGAGGGCAAAACGAGATGCTCTGTGAACCTGTGACAAGGCTTGGCAGGTAGCAAGCGCTCAACCAGCCTCGGCCATGCTTGGAAGACAGAAGGCGAACCTGGGATTCCTGTTCTCCGTGAGGCCTCTCTCGCCCGCCCGGAAAGGATGGCGTGGCCCGTTGAGGGAGGGAGAAGCAATTCTCACGGGTGGCAGGCCAATTCCAAAGACCTGTGGGAAGGGGGTGGAGGTGCCTATGCCAAGTGAGCTCTTCCTCTCTCTACCCTGCAGGGTGGGGGGCTGGTTCTCCAGGATGCTGAGGCCCTGGCATGCAGCCACATAGCACCGAGATGACCATAGGGGACATCATCCATCCAAAGGCCTTGGTTTCTTTGTTTCGTTTCATTCATTTAAATTTATCAAGGGCCTCCTGTGTGCTGGGCACTATACCCTTGACCCCTGTGCTTGACGTGGAGCTGGTACGAGGACCTGAGGAGAGAACAGTTACCGGATCCGGACACAGGGCTGGGCACGGGCAGACTTGTGTTGGTTAGCTTCCTCCCCCGTTAAGATGCCGGTGCGCCGTCTGCATTTGGCTGGGGCCTGGGGCTGAGCCTAAACTCGGTACCTCAAACAGGGCTCTCAGAGAAGTTAGCGGCACTGTCATCACAGCTCCACAACCGTGCCTTCGGAGTCTGCAGCCAGGGCCTGCTGGACCCCAGGACAGGGGCAGCTGGGAGCCTGGTGAGGATGTGCCTTTCCTGACCTCCCACCTGCCCGGCCACGCCAAGGGCAGGAGTCTACCTGGGCCTTTCCAGGGTCATGACCTGCACCCACATCCTGCCAGGTTCCTCTCACTCCTCTCACCTCCGATGAGTCAGAAGGTGGTTTCCCCGGGGTTCTGGCCTGAGAAGGAAGTGGGGCGGGCAGCCCTGAGCAGGAAGAGCATGGGACCCAGCTGGGGGCCTGGCTCCCCCTCCAGCTTGAGACCCCCCCTCCCTCTGAGAGGTTTGGAGCACTCACCCTGCCTGCCCTCAACACCAGGTTAACGTCCAATGTCAGGGCTTCCAGAATCAGCCCTCCGGCCCCTTCCTCAGCCTCTCCCCTGCAGCTCTGTGGTTGTGTGTGTGTCCTTGTCTCCCACCCCCCTGACCCCCGAACAGCTTGAGGATCAATGAGCAGAAGTGTCCTGTTGGTCTGCATCCCCAGGCCTGAGCGCCGAGTTGGGAAACTCTGGTTGAACAGAATTCAGTTTGTCTGTTCCTTCCTCTGCAAAGTGGGAATAGTACACTCCTGGCTCCCATCCTGGTGGCATGGATGAGGGCTACGAGGCACGGTCCCGGGGATTGTCACCATGGCCACCTCGCTGCTGCCTCCACAGCCTCACTGTCTTGCTGCTGCTGTCCTCGTACATAGGCCATCAGAGAGAGGGTCCGTGCTTGGCTGGGGCCTGGTGTCTTCCGATGCTTAGTCCCTTGCTGAAGTCCCTTTAATCCGGGAGGGAAAAAGTTTGGGTCTGGTGCTACCGACCTGCACGTGTCGTAATCCTCACACGGGGTTTGGTTCTTGCTTTACAGCTGCACAGATGCTTTTCAACAGCAGAGCGAAATTCGAGACACGGAGAACCTGCTCTGTTTGTCCTTTACATATTTCTGTCATTAGCAGCACAAGGTAATATGCCTTGGAGCTTAGTAACTTGTAGTAAAATTCAAGTGATATTTTTAAAAATGTGAGGCCAAGCCCCGGCGGGTGGCACAGTGGGTAAGGCACCGGCCTGCAAACCCAAAGGTCGCTGTTTCAATTCCCAGCCAGGGCACATAACCAGGTTGCAAGCCAGGTCTCCAGCCAGGTCCCCAGCTGGAGGCAGGTGAAAGGCAACCATATATGGATGTTTCTCTCCGCCTCGTCCTATCACCCTTTCCCTCTCTCTGAAAAATAATAAATAAAACCTTTTAAAAAAAATGTGAGGCCACACAGGGACCAATGATGAGCGTAGTTGCCCAGGTCTGTTTGACACGTGACTTTCTGCGTGAGGTCGTTTCAGCAAAGACTCTCCGGCTACAACGACAGAGAAGAAGCCTCTGGTCTGGTCCTATGGCCTCTCTTGGCAAAGGAAGAAGCTGAGGCACCAACAGGGGCAAGAGCTTGTTCAAAGCCACAGGGTTTGTCAGTGTGGCAGCCCTGGAGAAGCAGAGAGGACAGGAGGGGTGGTGACCAAGCCTCTGGATGAGGGATCGGGGTGTCAGGGGCTCTGCTCTGCTCGCTGGCAGCAGCATGCGGGAGCCGGGGCTGTCACCACCTTGCAGAGCCCTGGCTTCCTCATCCATGAAAGGCAGCGATGTTGGCACCCACCTCCAGCGTTAATGACCGAGGGCTTGGCCCAGTGCGTACACAGGAGAAAGCAGGTAGCGATTGGTACCTGGGACTGAAGGAAGGTAGAAGTAGCCATCAGTGATGAGGATGATGAAGGGGGCCAGTCCGGAGTCCCCCGAGGTGGGCTGGGAACAGTGAAGTCAGGTGTTCTTTCTTCTGTCTCTGCTCACTCATCCTTCCCACCCCATCCTGGCTTCCCTGAGGGTGTCCACGAAGTCCGTGGAGTCTGGCCTGTCCCTGGGAGAGTGTGACCAGGGTGCTGGTCACCAGTAACAATGTCCTCTCCAATCCGACAGGGCAGTCCCCAGAGGGATGCCAGAGGCCAGGCCAGGCCTGCTGGGGGGCCCATGGTACCAGAGCCTGACCCGTCGGACGTAGTTCGGCATGGGCCATATGGCTCATTCTCAATACAACCCCAACTAGCCCAGATTTGTGGAGCGGCCACCATCCCTCCTTTCACCCCTTCCATCTTCCAAGCAGCCCGAATTGGGGCGGGGGGAGCTGAAGCTCAGAAAGACAAAACCATGATGAAGTTGATGGTGGCCATGATTGAACAGCCCTGTGCATGGCCCTGTACCAACACTTGACCCCAGTCCCTCAGACCTCACCAGCTCCCTGAGACCGGGCTGTTCCAGACAGTAAAGCCCAGAGAAGCGCCACCTGGCCAAGGCCACATGGCCAGGAAGCGCCAGAGCCTGGATTTGAACACCAAGCCCGGCCCTGAGGACCTTTCCCGGGCATCATTGGACTGTAAACTTTACACTGTTTGTTTTTAACCCTGGGACACAGATCCGTTTCATGTGGAGCCAGAGAGGTGGGGACAGGGACAAAGCCTGGCTTGGCTTTCCAGTATAGCTCCTTGGTCCCCCACCCCCATGGAGCTCTTGTCTATCTCTGAGGCCCAGCCCCTTTCACCCTGGACCTGCCACTGGCCTTCCTCACACCCTCCTGGGTGCAAGATATGTCACCTTGCTTCGTGGCTGCCTCCTGTGTGGTTGGGAAGGGGGACGTAGGAGTGGGGTTGAGGTTAACCTCACTGTTGTCTTATATGGTCATTTAAATCTCCCAGGGCTTCCTCCAAGGGCCAAAAATAATCTGAGACACAGCAGCTGCGTCCAGCACACAGAGAGCACAGGGCCATCTGCTTTGGTTCAGGGCCCTGCGTCCGTCTGTCAGTCAGCCTCTCCCCCCTTCACTCTCCCTCCATCCTCCGTCCTGCCTCTGGCCATGACCCGCTTCTCCTATGCCGCGTACTTTTCCCTCTTTCACTCCTGCCCTGCACCTTCCAGGTCGACGGCGCCGCCCGCGAACCCGCCAGCCCACCTGGGCCTGTTCCAAGGGGTCATGCAGAAATACCGCAACAAGACCTCCCAGCTGGCGTAAGTGACCCGGGGCCTGTCCCCAAGACTATCCCAGCTCACTCTCCCTCTAGGGTTGGTGGGGGCAGGAGTTGGGAGACAGGCCCACGGTCCCCAGGCAGGGGCCACTCTGAAGGGACCTCCCAGGCACAGCTTTCCCCGGTGTGTTCCCCTGAGACCCAGCTGCTCCCCCTGAGCTGGGCTTGCTGGCTGTCACAGCCTCTGTCCTCAATCAATGGCCAGCCAGGCTGCAATTGTAAGGAACCCCTGGGTGCTCCCAGGAGGCGCCCTGGGTGCTGGAGTGGTCCTGTGCGGCTCTGAATGGGAGGACCCAGCAGGAGGGAGATCCGGGGGGCTGGCCCTGGAACTGCAGCGGCCCAGAGGAGCTCAGGGCTGGAGCTGTTTGCCCCTCCCCACCCCTTGCCATCACCGCGGGGCTTTGTCTCGCTTGGTTGCCTTTATTGGTGCCAGGTGCTAAAGTCCAGGAATAATTTGAGTTCTGGTTGCCGGGCACCAGGGTGCTGGGCTAGGTGCGTCCATGGGAAACAGCCCTGTACCACTTGCTTCTCTGCTCCCCAAGCTGACTTGGAAGCTGCTGAAAGCCAAAGAAGGGCCCCACTGCTGGAACCCCCATTTCCTTGCCCAGTTATGTTTCAGGTGATGGGCAGGCGATGGCCAACGTTTTGTTTCTACTTCCCAGCCATCTGCAAGCCCCCGCAGCCCGGGTGCTGCTGGGGGGGTTTAACTGTGGGGAAGGGAGACCCAGGCTGTGGCCTCAGCTCTGCTGAGGGGTCCTGTGTGACTGCCCGGGAGTCTCCCTCCTGTGAGGGAGCTGGAAAGGAGAGACGGCCTCCAGGGTCCCGGTCAGCATCTTAGTCACTGACGGCCTGCCACCCCAGCAGTCACCCCACTCTCAGCGCGGGCACTTTGGCCGAGCGCCTAGAGAAGCCCTCAGGGGGGCCCCCGGACCACAGTGGGAGGAGACCCAGGCTATGCGCAGGTGCTGGGAGTGTTCTGAGGATGCCGCCCACCCCCTGGGCCACAGGGATGGCCAGCCTACCTCCCTTCCCCTTCAGCTGGGGTCCCACCAGAGACCTTCCAGGCGGACGGGGTGCCTACCCCACTGGGGCTTTTCCTGGCGCCAACAGCCGCTGCTCTGGCCACTTGTTAAGAGGCACTCATCAAGGTGACAGTAATGGCATTGATGGGGACTTCAGGGCTCATCTGACCAGTTACCCATGGTCCTTGCTGGGTCTGTGAGTTAACCGGCACCTATGCTCTGAAGCTCAGAACACTCAGCGAGGCTGAGTCAGGAGGAAGTGTGTTCACTCTGGAGGAAGCTGTGGGAGGGTGGAGGGCTGGCCCGGGGAACCCTCTGGGCCTATCCCAGCCCCCATCAGGGGTGGGGCCCTGTCTCACTTCTCCACCTGGGGAACGGGACCATGTATGCAGAACGTTCCCCAGGGATGGATCTGGGAGTCACAGGAGTCCCGGCCTTCCCCACGCTCCAGTGAATGCATGCAAGTAATGAGTGGATGAATGCACAGATGAAGTGGTTTTAATGAGCCAGCAAAGAGCTTGTCCTCCATATTAGTCCTCTTTTTGACACTCAGAGTTTAGACTGTGAAGGCTTCAGATGTATTCATCCTTCGAGTACTTAAGTCTTTCAGCTGCTGAAAGTTCTGAGGTAAGGATAAAGGTCAGGAGGAGCAAGGAAAGGAGCTGGAAAGGCGATGCTCACTGCAGAGTCCCTGCTGAGGGGTCTGTGCCTTCACCTCAGAACACGAGTGGTCCCCGGGGAAAGGCGGGGACCACTATGGTCAACGCGAGGCACTATGTTCACAGAAGATGTCCTGTTACTGCTAACATCCCTCTTGGGATCAGTTATCCATCCCTTTGGAAGCTGGCTCGTTAGGTCTGTGTCCTCTTGGTGGAAGTGACCTTGGTGTAACCTTAGAGGCAGCCACTGAAAACTGCAGGGACAGAGGGGTCCCCTAATTCTCTTTCAGCCACCAGTGAGCTTTGTCTAAAAGAGACCCTTGGTTTCCATCTGTGGAAGTGAAAGAGCTCACCATGTTTCAACCCGTTCCTAGTAGTTTCCCTACCTGGGGCCCAACTTGGGGATTAACGCCCTGAACAGGACCCAGGATGATCACAGGGGGATCAGACACTCGCAAGGCTTGATCCAGACCCCTGCTTTTACCTTTACCTTTACCTTTACCTTTACCTTTGCCTTTACCTTGGCAGTGGGTCCTCCAATGCTCCAGGAAGGCCATTGCAAGGAATGTTTTGAATAAGATATAAATTAAATCCCCAAAGAAACAAGCAAAACTCTGATCAGAGAGAGGCTATATTTTTGCAAATAGAAGGGATGAAAGTGTGAAATAATTGTTGGGGTTCCTAGGTTATGAATTTGTCCTTTCTCCCTTTATTCCTTCCTTCTTCTCTTTCTTCCTTCCTTTTCCTCTCTCTCTCTCTCTCTCTCTTTCTTTCTAACAAAAAAATAATTATTGAGCCCATATTATGGGTCAGCCACTGAGCTGGGCCCTGGGAATTAAATCACGAGCCATAAAAGAAAGACACTGTCCCCGTTCCTAGAGCTCCTAGTCCAGCGGGGGAGACAGACGGTGGCCAAACTATAAGGGCCAGTGGTCATAGGGCAGCTTGTGACAGGAGGGAGGGAGAGGCTGACCTGGGTGGGCAGGCAGAGGAAACCATGATGGAGTTGAGACCTGCAGGAGGTCAAGGTCAGGGCTGAGGTCGGGCTGAGTTCCCAGGGAAGACCCTGTGGTTAGGCAGAATTATTTTCCTTATTGTGGAGGCCACTAGCTGCGGGGTGAGGGCGGGGGCTGCTACAGACCAGCAGGGACCAGCGGGGCAGAGTGCTCCCCACAGTTGGCTCCACGCCTGGCCTCCATGGGGAGACAGGCTGCCTGGCCCAGCCTCTCCCCTCGCCGGGTCCTGAGAACAGGCCCTTGTTTCCACAGGCCCGTGGACCCTGTGCTAAAGGCCATCAAGGAGGATGATGAAGAGGCCTTGAAGGCTATGATCAAGGCGGGGAAGAATCTCTCGGAGCCCAACAAGGAGGGCTGGCTGCCACTGCATGAGGCGGCCTACTACGGCCAGCTGAGCTGTCTGAAGGCCCTGCACCGAGGTGGGCGGCCGCCGGAGGTGGGAGTGGGGCTCAAGGGCAAGGCTCCTTCCTTCCAGAACTTCATGTTCTTTGCCCCACAGCCTGGAGGAGGGGGCGCCAGGCAAGGTATCCCTCCTGATGCGCAGGTAAAGCCACCAAGCTAGGAGAGGGAAAATGACTTGTCCCCCTGCTGCAACAACCTCTTGCCACCCACCCACCCTCTCCAGGCCTAATTCCTAGAAAAGGATGGAGGGAAGGCTGACTTTGGGGAGAGCCACTGCCAGCTTGTTCTAGAATGTTCTGAGGGCTGAACTGGTGTGGAAAATACTGCAGCTGTGCCTGTGCCCGCCAAGACCATCCCCCACAGCTGTGGGAGCCTCCGCTTCACTCCATAAGCCAGATGTGGGTGGCTAACACCTGCAGCAGCACAGACCCTGGACAGCCCACCGCAGCACTCCAGGGCAGAAACAGGTGCATGAGACTGAGCTTCCAGTGGTGGCTGGTGGAACTGTAAGGGAAAGACAGGGTAAATCATAGAAGGAGGAGGTCCAACCAGGGAAGGCTTCCCAGAGGAGGTGGCACCTGAGCTGGATTAATATGACCAGAAAGCTGGAACTGTCCTATGAAAGTCACTGAGTCCAGGGCCAAGATGACAAAGGCAGTCTGGGTGGTAAATGTAGGCAGATGCTGCACAAGTCTGTCCTTGGCATTGGGAGGAAATTGTGCCCACCTGCGTGCTGGTGTGGGGCAGGTGGTGGGGCGGGAGAGGCAGGTACCTTCCTCCTTCATGGCCCTGGTCTGCCCTCCCCAGCATACCCAGGCACGATTGACCAGCGCACCCTGCAGGAGGAGACGGCTCTCTACCTGGCGACGTGCCGGGAACACCTGGACTGCCTCCAATTCCTGCTCCAGGCCGGGGCTGAGCCCGACATTGCCAACAAGTCCCGAGAAACACCACTCTACAAAGGTGAGCCCCCCTGGTGGGCTTCCCCAAGGAAGCATCCAGAAGTTAGCATTGCTCCTGAGGTGCACAACTCCCCCAGCCCAGGAGCGACTTGGAAGGGTAGCCTCACTTGGATGTGCAACCCAGGTAACCGAATCTTTCCTTCGGGCATGCATTCAGTCAACATTTCCCAAGTCCTGCCTGGGCTAGGCCCGCTGAGGAGCACTGAGGACTCAGAGTGGAAAAGAACCGTCCGTGCCCAGTGCTGTCCCAGCCCAGGGGCTCCGACTCTCAGGCAGCAGTTAGCCAAGGGCTGTGAAGCGCATGGCTTAAGGCACCTGGGAGCACAGGCAGGGGCCCTGACACAGGAGAAGGGCCCTGAGCTGAGCCTGGACAAGCAGGGGAACAGCGTAAGCAAAACCAAAGAGACATAAGAGAGAATTTGTACCTCTGGGATGTTTAAGAAAACCAAAAACTCCTGGTTGAACCAATGCATCGTTCAAGGACGTGTGCCTGGAGTCAAACCCTGAGTAATTCTAACAGCTGGCATGTTTGGGTGCTTCTTATATGCCAGGTACTGTCCTTTCTTTAAAGGTATTTGTTATTTTATTTTATTTATTCTTAAAAGATTTTATTAATTATTTCTAGAGAGAAGGGCAGGGAGGAGAAAGGAAGGGAGAGAAACATCAACGTATGGTTGCCTTTCACCTGCCTCCAGCTATGGATCTGGCTGGAGACCTGGCTTGCAACCTGGTTACATGTGCCCTGGCTGAGAATCGAACCAGCGACCTTTGGGTTTGCAGGCTGGCACCTATCCACTGAGCCACCAGCCAGGGCTTGTTTTTTTTTTTTTTTTAACCCTTCTATCCATCTGCATAGGAGGTAGGCACTGCTAGTAGCCCTATGTCACAGGTGAGGACCTAGGGCGCAGAGACCTGTGGTGAAATTCCCAGGGGCCCTCCTAGTGGCAGACCTGGGGGTTAAACCTAGGAAGTGGGGTGCCAGCTCCGTATTCTGAGCATCTAGCTGATGCCCATATGCTTAAACAGTCAGCCGTGGGTCTTGCAAAAGTGAGACGGCCTTTACACTTGGAAAGACTACAGAAATTCCTGATTTCCCATGGGTCTCATACCCAGTACCTAGAACATTCGGTAGGCAACAGACACTGGGCAGCTGGGGACCAGGTCCACTGCAGACCTGCAGTGGAAGTGTCACTCCCAGAATCTGTGTCCACCTGGCCACCAAAGCCACCTCCTGGACCCTCAGCTGTCCTAGAAAGAGCTCCCAGGTTCACAGCTGAAGCCTGGGCCTTGGTCCTGCATGAGCTCCAACTGTGTGCTAAGCCCCATGCTAGAACCTTCCATGCACTGGCTACTTGGTCCTCCCACAGCACCTTCTTGGGAACGTTTTGTTATCTCTGCTTCACACGCAAGGAAACCAAGGCCTAGAGAGATGGGGAACGAGCCTGCGGTCCTGTTTGAAACACTACACAGGCAGCCCCTGCTCCTTCTCACCGGCCCCCTGGCTGAACTGGAGAGGCTTCCAGGGGTAGTAAACTTAGACAAGTGCCCAGGCTCCTTGGTGATAGCTCTAACCAGAGCCAAGAGTATGTTCAGGGTCTAGAGAGAGAGGAGGCGTAAAAGGGAGGTTTGGGAAGATTGAGAGAGACTCGATGAACTGTATTCAGAAGGTAACGTTGACCCCAGATTCAGTGAGCAGCCTTTGAGGAGGGGTTTTGAGTAGGAACATGATACTGTCCTTCTCCTCTTCCTCCTCTTCCACCTCTTCTGGCCTTGATGAAGGACTGAAGCAGGTGTCCCTGGAAAGGAATATGAGGTCAGGGCATCCTGGAACATTCCAGGGTTCAGAGATTTTTCTAGACCCAACAACCTGTGTTTGAATCCCAGTTCGGCAATTACTTTCTGTGATCTTGGACAAGTCACTTAACCTCCCTGTGCTTTATTTTCTTCATCTGCGAAGAGGGATGATAACTTGACATATTTTAAGGATGATTGGGAGAATTAAATTAGTTAATTTGAGCACTGGTCTGTGAACCAAAGGGTTGCTGGTTTGACTCCCAGTCAGGGCACATGACTGGGTTGCAGGCCAGGTCCCCAGTTGGGGGCACACAAGAGGCAACCACACATTGATGAGGTTTCTTTCCCTCTCTTCCTCTCTCTCTTTCCCCTCTCTAAAAATAAATAAAATCTTTTTAAAAAATTAGTTAATCATGTGAAGTATTTGGAACAGAGTGCCTGGCACGTAACCAATACTATACATACCAATACGTATTGGTACCAATACGTAACCAATACTATACCAATATTGCTTATTAGTTTTACCATCTCGTTAGTTGCATATCGGATGCAGGGACTGAAACTAGGTGCAGAGCCACCGAAGGGGTGGCTGATGAGTGAGTGAGTAAATGGACAAGCAAATGAAGTCTTGGCTGGCCAGGTTCTGCCATGGGCCCTGCTGACTGTCTTGCTTCTCCCTGGCACAGCCTGTGAGCGCAAGAATGTGGAGGCAGTGAGGATCCTGACGCAGTACAAGGCAGACACCAACCATCGCTGCAACCGAGGCTGGACGGCTCTGCACGAGTCCGTTGCTCGCAATGACCTGGAGGTCATGGAGCTCCTTGTGAGCGGAGGTGCCAAGGTGGAGTCCAAGAACACCTATGGCATCAGCCCCTTGTTCGTGGCCGCCCAGAGTGGGCAGATGGAGGCACTGAGGTTCCTGGCCAAGCACGGTGAGTGCCAAGACTCCCTGGGTCATGGCATCTCCAAGGGGTACGGCTGGGAAGGACCTCAGGGGTCAGCTCTAAGGGAAGGCAAGGGTGGGTGTCACTGTGTGGCCATGCTGTGACTGAGCAGCTTCTGGAGTGCTGTGTTGAGGAGGATTCTGGGGCTGGATCTAGGCCCAGCGGGAAACACGGAGATCCACTAGCAATGCCTGAAATCGGGCACAAACTTGGGGCAGGGGGAGTGGAACTCTTGCCACACATTTGTAATCTCTAATCTAGCCCAACATCTTTGTTTTACAAATGAGGAATCTGAGGCCCAGAAAGGGGAAATGAGTTATCTACAGTCACATAGCAAATTAGTGATAGAACCAGCCAGACCCTTCACCTCCTGACACCTCAACCAGTTTTCTTTCCACCATGTCGTTCCTCAGCGCCAGCAGGAAGCTCAGCCAACATCTAGATCACTTCCTTACTTTATAGTCGATGAAGCCAGAATGGGGAGTGATTCATTCCAAGTCACACAGCAAATCAGTAGCAGAGCAGGGATTTGAACTCAGGTCTTTGTACTCTTTGCGTGTTAAAAAATTATATTCACTTAACAGAGGAAGTAAAACAATATTGCCTTATGGTGTCCCAGTAGCAGAAGACCCAAGACAATGGCCGGCATTCTTTTGGGTAAAGAGCATGATATTCTAGTCTCTCCCGAGAACACCATTGATTTCTTTTCTCTCTTTCTCTCTCTGGGAGGTGACCCCCTCTCTCTAGCAACAGATAGGCCAGAGGCAAGCCAGACCCAGGGACAGAGTTGGGATAATTTGCTAAAGATCTACTACGGGCCAGACACTATTCTGAGCATGAACAGAGAGTAGACCAGTGTGTTTTTCTCCAGAGCCGTAGGTGGTAGGTAAGAGTTCTTATCCCATTTGGTAGACAAGGAGACTGAGGGTCAGAGGTTAAACAGTTGGTCACAGTCAGGATTCTGACCACATCCACCTGACCCCAAACCATATGTTCTTCATGCTCCGCCACTCCACCCAGCCCTTGAGAATGGCTCTCGTGTGACTTTGTTCGGATAAGTGTCTGCTAAGCATGGGCCTGAGCAGTTAGGAGAATAGACAGACCCAAGGCACTTCCCTTACAATTGGGTAAATCTGGACCGACCCTCTTGAGAACAAAGGGGCACAGCCAGGGTCCTGGGAGCCTAGGCAAGGAGCCTGGGTGCAGGGCAGGGTGCTCTGAGGGTGGGGAACGGGCTAACTCGGCACAGCTGCCAAGCTCTCCTGCCGGCACTCTGAGCCAAGGTCTGAGTCCATTTTCAAATCCCAGTATGTTTCCTGGGTGAGCGGTCGGACGTGCTGGGGGGCCCAGGCTTCCAGGCAGCCTGACTTCGAGAGCTGCTGGTGTCAGAGCCAACTCCTCCTCAGGGGTGCTGCGCTGGACCTGTCCCTATACCCAGACCCCTCTGTCCTCCTCGAGTGCTGCCACCTGCCAGGCACCTCCTCTGTGCCAGGCCCTGTGCAGGGACCTCATCGCAGTCTGTTCGGGCTGCTATAACAGAACACGGAGCAGCTGGCTAGTAGACAGTAGAGCTTACTGATCACAGTTCCGGAGGCTGGAAGGCCAAGGCCAAGGTGCTGGCAGATCTGGGGTCTCGTGAGGGCCCGCTTCCTGGTTCATAGACAACCGTCTTCTCACTGTGTCCTCGCATGTTGAAAAAGTGAGACAATCTCCATTGTCCCTTTTATTAGGATGCAAATCTCGCTCATGGGGAGTCCAGCTTAGTGACCGAATCCCCTCCCAGAGGCCTGGCCTCCTCGTGCCGTCACGCTGAGGGCGAGGTTTCCACAGATGCATCTTGGTGGGACGCACTCAGTCGATAGCAGCAGATATGTACTTACTGGTTCTTGCAGCAACCCCAAACGGGAGGTACCATTGTGCCTGGTCAACAGATGAGAAAACGGGGCCGCTACAGGCCGCCCAAGGCCACGGAGGTTGTAATCTGGGAAACAGAAGCTTTTGCTGGTCCTTGTCCATCCCCAACGCCTGTTCTCAGAAATCAGTCAGGAACAGGAAAACTTACCAGAATGCCTGGGATGAGCAGGGTGCCCGAGGGAGAGGAGCTGTGGCTGGATAACAGGTGCCCTTGTCACCAGCCCTCGCTGACCCTCTGCTGCTGCGGCCCCGGAACCAGCAGGGACCGCTGAACAGTCCGGCAAGCAAGTGCGTGCCAGTCCCTCCCTCCGTCGGGAGATGGAGAAGGTGCCGGAGACTGGGCTGAAGGGAGGCTATCACCAGGCGGGACTCCAAGTCCTGTCCACTCAGCGCTGTGCTGTCTTCAAAGGAGACAGGAAGTAATTCCTCTTATTCTTGGAAATGGAAGACAGGGCCTCGGCAAGGCAGGCCTGGATCCTTTTGCACCGAGTGAGGGTTCAGGGCCCCTGCAGCCAGACTGTCATCTCCCTCAGCCTCCGCCATCAGACCGTTTGGATTCAAGTCCTGGCTCTTTACTTACGAGCTGGGCGGTCAAGGGCAAGTTGTGCTGTGCTCCCTCACCCAGAGACAAGGGTGACACTACTCTTGAGGGGTTACGTGTGGATTCAGAGACAACACATGTCAAGCAGTGCCCGACACATAGTAAGTTCGCAGTAGCATCATCATGGAGGCTTTTCGCTCCCAGTGGCCTTGGCCCAGTCTGGCAGGCCTGGGCCTTGCGGGTTACGGAAGGGAGCTGGGGGTCCTCCAGGTGAGCCCCTCCTTTCTAAGGATCCAGCATGTCACCATGGTCAGCATGGCCCAGCATGGGCGTTAGATCTGGGGCTGAGACCGTCCTGACCACTGCCCCTTCTTCGCCAGGTGCTGACATCAACACGCAGGCCAGCGACAGCGCGTCGGCCCTCTACGAGGCCTGCAAGAACGGACACGAGTCGGTGGTGGAGTTCCTGCTGCTGCAGGGCGCGGACGCCAACAAGGCCAACAAGGACGGGATGCTCCCGCTCCACATCGCCTCCAAGAAGGGCAACTACAGGTCAGCCCAGGCCCCGCCACCACCATCCAACCTGTCCCGAGGGGCTCCGAATGTCCCACCCGAGGGATAAGGAAGGCTCAGGTCAGAGAGAGAGGAGGGCGCCTTTGGTGGATAAGAGGAAAAGCGCTCAGCTGTTAGCAAGCCAGAGTGAATGGTCACAGCCACAGCCAGGACAAAAATAACCAAGCAAGCAGGTGGTGCTTACCATCACTTTCCACCATCACCCAATTTCACCCTTTGATAACTTCACTTTCAATGGCCCTTTTACCCCATCTGCTGAGGTAGATACTGTTATCTCTGTTTTTCGAATGAGGAAGGTAAAACACAGAGAGGGTGAATGACTTGCTCAAAGTCACACAGCCCGCAGGAGGCAGGAATTCACCTAGTTTCAATTCTGCAGGAATTCTACTCAAAGTGCCAGATGTGAGTCTGGACTAGTGGATATTTCTGGTGGGGATGCAAAGACAACCTCTCAGGCAATTAGCAAGTGGGCAGGGATGCCTACAATAATGCAAATACTGCCATGGGGCAATAGCTAGCCTTCCTTGAGCCTTGACTACGAGTCCTCTAAGCGAGACAAGAGAAGCTTCTGTTCTCAAGGAGTGATGTGGTGGGAGGGACAATGCCATGCACACACGGACACGCACACACACACTCCTGATGTCATGAGAGAGCATTCCGGCGGCCTGGTGCATGTTGGAAGCAGAGGTACGCTAGAGCTTGTCTGTAGCACTTACGTGAGGCAGTCGTGCTTGGGGCTGCAGGGGCTGTTGTGGGGACAGAGATACGGAGATACAGAGATAGGAGATGGAAATCAAGCACCAGGCAGCATGCCTGTCACCAAGAAGGTACTTAGAGGGTCCACCTTCAGTCCCTCACACCTGGGGCGAGTACACTCCATCCTTTTCCAGGTGGCCCAGGGAACAAAGCAAGCCTGGCAGTGAGGATGGGCAAATGGCATCTTTTTCTTCAGCTCAGAAAGATTCTGCATCAATCAACAAACACGGTTTTACCTTGAGTCTGTGCCCAGAGAGATCAGAGTGAGAGAGGGAAAAGGGGCGGCCCGTAGAAGTCTCCTGGCTCCCGGGCTGCCAGTACCTACCTGGGCAGCAGTTGCTCTGGGCTGTTTCTTAAATGACATAGAACCGCTGAACCAGAATGTCCCGGGAAGAAGGAATCCGATCTCTATGTTTCAAAAGATCCCTAAGCCCACCAGACACAGCCCAGTTGTACAGTCGGGGTAACCATCGACTGCTCCAACCTCTGATTTCGCAGAGAAGGAAACTGAGGCCAGCGATGAGAAGCAGCCAGAGAGCTGGGCATCCTTGAGCCCCACCCAGACGCTGGCCCCCCAGCTGGGGGGGAGTGTGAAGGAGTACTGGGTGCGTCTAAGGGTGGGGGAGCAAGGCTGGTCCTCACTGGAACCACCTCTGTGAACTGTTCCGCCCCTCCACCCCCGGAGTCTTCTGTGTGGATTCATGCTTATCCACCCTCCATTCCCGGACCCCACTTTCCTCTGTCCCCCCAGGTGACAGGGATCAGGTCAGTTTCCGAGGCCTGTCCAACCAAGGGTTCAGGTCAGGTTCCCAGCAGCTTCTGCCACTTGACAAGGCCCATGGCCAGGCAGGCCTTTCACCCGTTCCCTGCCATGTGGCATCACTGGCCCTCTCCACCCAGCCTCCCACGGGCGGCTCGGGGATTTGACGGGACGTCCCGCAGCGTGAACAGCGGGGGCTTAGCCGCTGGGCTCAGCAGTTACCAGTTGCTGCCGACGCTCCGGCATACGTAACTGGAGCCTGTGACATTGTATGGCTGAGGAAGGAGCCCCCGAGACCCCAAAGTCTCAGTCACCTCCAAGGCATGTTTTTGCCTTTTTAAATTTCCAGTTTAGCAAAGGTACCTTAAGAGAGTAAAGCTTAAGGCCCTGGCTGGTAGCACAGTGGTTAAGGCGCCAGCCTGCGAACCCAAAGGTCGCTGGTTCGATTCCCCAGCCAGGGCGCATAACCAGGTTGCAAACCAGGTCTCCAGTTAGGTGTGTGGCTGGAGGCAGGTGAAAAGCAACCATACACTGGAAAAAAAAAAAAAAAAAAAAGAGAGAGAGAGAGAGAGTAAAGCTTAGAACTGAAGACAGATTTACTAAAAAACGGTGTTAGACAAGAGCAATGCCCCAAGATTCCTCTGAATTTAGAATATCATCAGAACCAGTGTTCTTAACCCTGGCGACACACTGGAACCCCCGGGGCCCCTAAAATCCCAGATACTTAGGCCTCACTCACCCTCAGAGGTTTCAATGTTGTCAGCCCGGGCTGGGGCTGGGGGATCATAAAGGGCGCTGACAGTTTGCGCAGCTTGGTAAGAGACAGTATCCTAGTGTCTGTCTTGCAGCTGACGTGTGACACGGGCATAAATTTGGGACCTCACTTTCGACCCCCTTGTTCTTAAATATTCTTTCTCTTTTGCTTCTAACTTGTACTATCTTTGCAAACCACTGAACACTTTCTGCCAAAAGGCAGACTAGAGACTATTTAATACATTAAATTAAAAATGCTGCTTATAAAGCACACTCACAATCAAGTTAGTGCCCCCATTAATTGAAAGGGAAACTGAGGCTCAGAGCTCAGGACCTTATACAAAATAAGAGGGGAGAGCCTGGGCCCTTTTGCCCACCCCTGTCCCCTGCAGGACGCTGGTTGGCTGTCTGTGCCCTCTGGGGGACATGGTGAGGATGTTCATCAAGGTTGCTTCATGGATCACCTGCAGCAGCCTCCTGGGCCCAGGACAACAAGGCCCAGGCATCTGCATGTTCAGTGGTCCCCTGAGTGATTCTGAATTGCCCTGTGATGGGAAATGGCAGTGGGAATCCTCAGAAAACTCCATTCGGCCTGCCTGCCCCTCCTCCTTCATGGGGGACCTGCTCCAGCTTCTGGCCTGTCCCGGGAAAACGGTAGACTCCTGGGTGACAGTTCCTGTGGGAACCCCCCCAGGCAGATGCTCCACCTGAGGACCTTTGCTGGCTTCAGCATGAGCGTCACATGGACTCAGAGAAGAGATAATCCTTCCCCAGTAAATGCACATTCTTTCTCTCTCTCTCTCACTTGCACACACACACACACACACTCACACACACATGGCAAGGCTGCCACAGGCCAGCTAGGTGGTATTGACCACAGAGTCATCTGTGGGCATCTGGTTCCCTTGTGAAAGTCGAATTCACAGTCAAATTTACACTGAACACTGACAGAAGTCATGCCACTGTGACCCGGTGACCTAGAACGCCTCCGCATCTGGAGTGGCAGGGCAGTGTGCTGCGTTCACGCTGGTGGCCAAGGTACCAACAATCACCGTTTATTAAGCGCCTACTATGTGCAGCTGAGCTTAACGTGTAAGATCTCATTTTGTCCTCCAGAGCAGCCTCAGTGAAAGTACAGCTAAAGCGTGGCTTATAGCCTGGGCAGAACGGTTCCACCTTGCGGTGGGCTTATGAAGAGGAAATGAGACAAAGGGTTTAGCTCAGAGGGTCTGTTCCAGGGTGAAACAAGGTAAAGCTGGCACTGCTTGGGACACAGCAAGCACTCTGCCTACAACGGTGATGATTATTCAGGAAGGGGAAGTACCCACAACAACAACACAGAGGGGCTCAATAAAGGGTAGCTATCATCCTCATCCTCATCTTCACCACTATTATGATTTAATTACTCCTCTGTTACAGATATAATTCACAGAGGTTAAGTGACATATGATGGCCCAGCACTGAGAAGCAGAGCTGGTGCTGTCCCCCAGGGCCACCACCCCCAGCGGGCCCCCCACACTGCTCAGGACAGCCTGTGTGGGCTCAAAGCTCCCTGCTCTGCTCCCTCCTGCTGGCCTGGGGTCCGGGCCAGTGTGGCTGGGCTACAGCCTTGAGGAAACTAGAATTCCGGGTGGCAGTCAGCGTCAGGAGCAAAGAAAGTGGGGCTCAGTTACTGGTGAGTCCCAAGAACAGGGAAGGGGCCTCATGATCGGGACTGGGGTTCAAGGCCACCTGCTGAGCTACTTGCTGCTCAGGCCTCCCTGAAACAGCCCTGAGCTGGGTCTGCTCTGCTCTCAGGGCCTGGGCTGGTAAGAGTGCCCCCGACCTGGGGAGAGGAGGCGGGGAACTGAGCCACTTAGACACTGGGGGTTCTAGTGGGCAAAGGGCCCCTTTGTTCCTCTTCATAAGGTACACTTGGAGCAGTAAGCACTCCTGCCCGCAGGAGAAGTGGGCGGGCCGCAGCCTGTCCTCCAGCCCACATGATGGTCTAGGGGAGGGAGGTGATCATGTGGATGGATATGTGGTAGCGCCACCAGCATAGTCACTCTCTGGCATCAGGGGCATTGTGGAAAAGTCTGGCCCTGAGCATGCTAGACATGTACATTCTGGCCTGGCTCTGCCATCCCCCTCCGTCCAGCTTCACTCTTATTCCCATCCCGCAACCAGGCCTCAGTGTGGCCCTCTGTAAGATGGGACAGCTGGACACGCTGCTCTCTAGACCCTGATCGGCATTATACATTTACATGTAGATTGGCCAAGTCTTGCAGAAGCATGCAACAATGAGACAATGTTGCTGCATTATTAAGAAGATGCTTCTGGGAATCTAGGCCATGTCCAGCCAAGTTCCCTCATTTCTGCCATTCCCCTCCCTTCAGCAGGAGATTGTCAGAGACCAGCTGTGACCTGCCAGAGATACCAGCCCCTTCTGGCTGGCGGCCCCGGGCAGACCCTCTCGCTGTGCCTTCAAGAGCTTGGGCAGGTTACGGCTGTTAATGAACATTTGTTGCCAGTGGCCTCTGTCCAGGTCCAGGCTGAGCCCCAGCCCTGCCTTTGACCAGCACCTCTCCAGAGCAAGGTCAGGGCTCCTGTGCTGTGCAAATAGAAATTAGTAGGCAATTAGCCCCGCTGTGTGTGAATTTCCTTTTGAGGTTTTAGACGCAAATTTGAGGCAAACATAGCGTTACTAACAATAATAACATTTTCCCCTGAGATCCTAGTGGGAGGTTGCTGGCTGGAGATTTCCAGGAAGCAGGGAAGTCAGTGTGCCAGGAGGCAAGGGAGCATGGGAACAGGCCCGGTGGCACCAGCTTGCCACGGCCACCTCCTTGGAGCCCACATGGGGCCATGAGGCCACCTGTCATCAGGGATTAGGTGGATTAAGGTATGGAATCATGACAGGAGTTTGTTCCTGCAGGTGGCAGGGGTCCAGGGGAAGAGAGAAAAGACAAAGGGTCAAGAGGCCTGGGGTCAAGCCCCCAGAACTGCTTTACAACCTTTGATTAGTCCCTTCAGTTAAAAGAGAACCGAGACCTGCTCTGGCTGCCCCTGGGGCTACAGAGAAGGTAAAATGGGACAGGCAAGTTAATGCACCCTGAAGAATGCAAAACCCGATGGAATATCTGCTGTCACCCTCACTGCTACACTAGAAGTGAGGGGGTGGTTAAGAGTGTGGTCCTCCCTCCAGGGGGAATCAGACTACCTGGGTTCAAATCCTGGCACTGGCACCTACTGGCTGTGCATCCTTGGACAAGTTACATACCCTCTCTAGGCTTCTGCTTCCTCATCTATAAAGGAAGGTTTAAGGGATGGACGCAGGCTGATTGCTGAGGGCAGCGTCTGCTTCAGCAGGACAGAGTACAGCTGGGGACCCCCAGCCTGGGCTGAGCAACCCACTCCAGGTCACAGGCAGGACAGAGATAGGGTGACGCTAGTTAGCCTTCAGCGGAAGAGGCACTGAGACTTTCAAGACAGGGGAGGTGACTTCATGGTCACCCGCGTCCATCACTTACTGGCTCTGTGACGTTGGGAAGGTTTAAAGTCCTCTGAACCTCAGTGTCTTTATCTCTGAGGAAGGGACGGCTACAGCCCCCACCCTCCGCAAAGCAGGAACTGTGCAGAAGGGCCGGCCCCTCAGCGCCCCCTGCTGGCGGGGCCGGCCCTGACGCGCCCGCCCCTACTGGTCCCGCCCGCAGGGTCGTGCAGATGCTGCTGCCGGTGACCAGCCGCACGCGCGTGCGCAGGAGCGGCATCAGCCCGCTGCACCTGGCGGCCGAGCGCAACAACGACGAGGTGCTGGAGGCGCTGCTGGGCGCGCGCTTCGACGTGAACGCGCCGCTGGCGCCCGAGCGCGCGCGCCTCTACGAGGACCGCCGCAGCTCCGTGCTCTACTTCGCGGTGGTCAACAACAACGCCTACGCCACCGAACTGCTGCTGCTGGCCGGCGCCGACCCCAACCGCGACCTCATCAGCCCGCTGCTCGTGGCCATCCGCCACGGCTCCCTGCGTATCATGCAGCTGCTGCTGGACCACGGCGCCAATATTGACGCCTACATCGCCACGCACCCCACCTCCTTCCCCGCTACCATCTTGTTCGCCATGAAGTACCTGTCGCTGCTCAAGTTCCTCATGGACCTCGGCTGCAACGGGGAGCCCTGCTTCTCATGCCTCTATGGCAACGGCCCGCACCCGCCCGCCCCGCCACCCTCTAACCGGTTCAGCGACGCACCTGCGGGAGACAAGGAGCCCAGCGTGGTCCAGGTAGGCGGTGTGGCCGCCTAGGGGGTGTGGCCGGGGACGCTGGCTTGGCTTCCGGTGGCGGTGCGGACCACGTGGACGCACTTTTGAGTCCTGGTGGTTAATAAGCCTTGGAGGCAGCGTGGCCGGAGGTAAAGCTCCCTGGAGGGCATGTAGACCAGCAGTTGTCACACTTCGGTGGTTGCAGAGCCCGGTGGCCTTGGAGGCAGCGTGGCCGGAGGTAGTTAAAGCTCCCTGAAGGGCATGTAGACCAGCAGTTGTCACACTTCGGTGGTTGCAGAGCCGGGTGGTTAGCATGCTTTAAAGGTGGAACTTAGTGGGTCATGCAAACAGTGAATTTTTTGTTTCCTCACTGTCTTGGAGACTTTCAGGATGGAACGGTGGAGCAGGGTGCTGTTAGGGAACTCTGCAACAATGAGGGGTTTGTCACCCCCTGCAAACCTGTGCCTGGAATGAAAGGTTGAATGGTCGGAATGGGGATGGAGGTGAGGGCAGGTTGGGCTAAGGTGAAATACAGAAAATCAGAGCAGAGTCTCTCCATGGGGATGACTTAAGAAGTCAGGTCCTGCCCTGACTTCTTAAGTCAGTGGATTGAGTGCTGGCCTGAGAACCAAGAGGCCTCTGGTTGGGCACATGCCTGGGTTGTGGGCCAGGTCTCAGGTTGGAAGCAACCAACTGACGTCTCTCTCACACGCTGATGTTCTTCTCCCTCTTTTCCTCCCTCGGTTCCCCTCTCTAAAAATAAATAAAATCTTCAAAAATAAAAAATCGGAAGGACAAGGAAGTTAGAAATACCCTTCCCTTGGAGATAATTATAATGGCAAATGGTCATCGTTTATGGGCCAACTACGGTGTGCAAAGTTTATGTTCATATTACCTTAATTCTCATACACCCTTAAGGTTGGTGTTCCGGACCCATTTTCTAGACAAGCTAGTTAAGGCTCAGAGAGGCCATGCAACTGGCCCACGTTGCCCACCTCCCACTTTCAGCCGCAGAAGCCTATGTTGCTGAGAGAAGGGAACAGGGACCCAGCCTGGTCATGCCCAGCGTCTGCCCTCATACATGCCCCTCACTAGCCTTAGGGTGCCACCTGTAGGATGAGGTTGCCGAGGTGGTGCCTGTGGTCCTGGGCGTCCCAGCATGGGTGTGTACTCTCTTTCAGTTCTGCGAGGTCCTGTCGACCCCCGAGGTGAACCGCTGGGCAGGGCCCATCATCGACATTCTATTGGACTATGTGGGCAATGTGCAGCTCTGCTCCCGGCTGAAAGAGCACATTGACAGCTTCGAGGACTGGGCCGTCATCCGGGAGAAGGCAGGTAGGAGCTGTCACTGGTGCTGGCAGGTCTCCCTGCCTATCTCGGGCCCCAGGCTGGGACTTGAGGCATGTGACTGATACTAACATTTGATGAGCACCTACTCCGTACCAGGCTCTGTGATGCGTGTCACACCCAGTATCTCCGTGACTCTTTTGTAAATGAAGAAACTGACCCACAGACAGACTATGTCACCTGGGCCAAGGTCTCACCACTAGTTAGTGGCTGAGATAGGATTCAAACACAGGCTTGACCAACCTCAGTCTCTCCACTAAGTCTTTCCAGGATAGTTTAAAGAATTCCAGTTCCCTAAGATACAGGGGTATCCTGGTTCTCATCATTAATTCATTTCAGAACTCATGACGAGTACTGAATGTGACGAGTAACGAAGCATCTTCTCTGTAAGGCATCATGACTCATAAGTTCTAGCAAGTTGGATGAACCCCAAGCAAGCGTTGGCTACGGAAACATTTTCTTCTTGTTAAAATGCAATGAGTACAGGTTTGACAAGTTCTGAAGTCAGTGCGTACCGAGGTATGGCTATATACTAAGACATTTGAAGAAAGCAGCCCCTGCTTGTGGACCACTGAGAGGCAGTACAGTGAGGTCCAGGAAGGAATGACCACCCAGAGTGTCACAAACTGTAGGTGCACATGCAGCACATGGGCCCCTTGTTAACAATGCAGGAGCTGATTCAGCAGGTCTGGGGCAGGGCCTGAGGGTCTGCATTTCAGCACGCCCTGCAGGTGAGGCCACTGCTGCTGGCCCACAGACCACGTCCGGAGCAGCTCTGGTCTACGAGGCAGGTCCCCTGAGCTCTGGAGCCAGGAGTTCGCTAGGTGATGGTTGACTCCGCATCTCATTTGAGCAGAGGAGCCTGGGCAGGTTCGTGTCCAGCCCCCTTCACCTCCACCAGCCTGAGGTGCCTGCAGTGAGGGTATGGGGGGTGCCTGACGCCGGGAGGTGGGTTATGGCGACAGTCCAGCCGCTGTGTGCGGTGCAGATAGGGTGGCCTGGCTATGCCAGGCTGACAATCCCTCTGAAGCATTATGGAGCTCACCTGGGCAGGCGAAGTGTCAGAAGCAGGGGCTCTGCTGCCGATGCTGTGACTCAGGCACCTGCCCAGAGGCTGTCCAGCTGCCCTGGGCCTTATTTGGCTCAGAGGGGTACAGTCCCGTCTCTGGCCAAGTGTTTGTCAGTCACGTAACACGGAGACCAACATGCAGCAAGTTGCTATCTCACCGGTGCCACCGTCCATGCACTCAGTGGCTTACTGCCTGTCCAGCTGCCCCACGTCCCGCTGCGCCGACTCTGACTGGCCACGTGCATCCATGGTCCCCATACCCCTTTGAGCTAAACCTACTGTGGGAGTTTGCATTTGTACAAATGCCTGGGAAGCTCTTAAATTGAGACCCTTGGTGACGTGGCTGGGCCTGCGACAGGGGGAGGGAGACACTGACTTGCGCGCAGCTCTAGGTGCCCAGTGAACCCTGGGCTCATGACTAGTTGGTTACCATCACCATGACCCCCTACAGCCACTAGGGGGTGGAGCAACCCATGCGGGGATGCCTGCTTTGCCCCTCACTGTCCCCTCCTCCTGTCCTCCCTAGAGAAGCCTAATCCCTTACTACTAGGTCAGGTCCCGGGGAAATGAGCAGAATTAAACATTTAGTAACAGGTGGAACAAACGGTTCTTAACCAATACCAAATCTGGTTACCTTAAAGTGCACCCTCCATCTGCAGAACACACTCCGGTGCTTTTCCACCCAGCGCTGGGGTGCTGACCTCGTTACTCCTGGAGGAAGGGCAGGCAGAGGCTCTAAGAAGAGGCATGATAAGCTCAGGGTCTCCTAACTTATCCGGGTCACCAGTCCGGCCCTGATGACCCTGTGTCCTCTGCCCATCAGCAGCCCTTTGCCTTCCTCCCCATAAGTTCGTTCTTCGCTCAGCTGAGTAAAGCGCCATGCTTCCCAGAGGGCAGACTCTGTCCTGAGTGAGATGGACAGACAGCAGAAGTGTCAGAAATGCAGGGACAGCACATTGTCACTTAGGGAGGCAGCACCGCAGCTGCCTGGCCTCTCATTCCTCCCCCGACACCCTCCCTGCACCCACTCTTCCCTGGGCACTGTGGACACTTGACCCAACACTGCAGTTTCCGCTGCTTGGAATGTCCCTGTCTTCCTTTGCCTGGCAAATTCCTGCCCACTTGTCAGGATCCCATTCAGATGGCAGAGTCAGGTGTGAAGCCTTCCACAAAGGCCCTGGGCCAGCACTCTCTGTGTCTCAGACCTGGACTCGGAGCCAGGCACAGCGAAGGGGTTGGCTTGTGTTTGTTGAATGAATAAACGGCTTTCTTAGATTCAGCAAACACCTTCCTTGAGTCTGATCCTGCGCCCAGGACCGAAAGTAAATAACCTCATTACTAGCCGCATCAGTCCCTGTTCCTACTTCACCCCTCGCCCCCCATGAGCTGAGGCAACTCCAGTGTATAAGGAGGCATCCCAAGTGGGATTCTGGGACCTGCTGGGAACAGCCAGTCCCCATGTCCTGCCCCGGCCTCTCTGCGCCACCCGGAACCCAGAGCTGAATTCCATGCATGGGGGCATTTAAGAGCTGCCTCCCTAACGTGTTGCTAAGGGCCGTGTTGAGGTCGGGCTGTGTATGTAGAGGAAGGAGCGAACCCTTTACAGATTGCAAAGGACAAATCAGCATCTCTTTTTTCCTTTATCCAGAACCCCCGAGGCCTCTGGCTCACCTTTGCCGGCTGCAAGTTCGCAAGGCCATTGGGAAGTACCGCATAAAACTCTTGGACACGTTGCCGCTCCCAGGCAGGCTGATTAGGTACCTGAAGTACGAGAATACCCAGTAACCGGGGCACGTGGAGAAGGAGTGCTCCTCCGACTGCCTCACTGAATCTCAGGATGGGGGTGTCCCCGAATCCAAGAGGACCTGGTGACGGCCAAGGCTGTGGGCTGCTCCACTGAGCTGGGGCAGCCACGGTGACCTCACTGGGTCTCTGGGCCAGAGCTGTGCCCAGAGCAGAGAACAGAACATGTCAAGTGGAAGGAAAACCATGTTTCTTTTCCAGTGGATGAGTAGAGCCCAGATCGTCTCTGCCATCAGGAATGGCAGGAGCTTTCATTCCTGAGGTGGGAGAGGCTGGCAGGGCAGAACTCGGGGTGGGCTGTGGCAGGAGCGTTTTCAGGGGTGAGCCTGCCTTCCCAGGACAGCCTCACGGCAGAGCTGGCCGCCCCCTTGCTCTGTGAAACTCTTCACTTGACTTTGGATGGGGGGTGGGGAGACCCTCGGCCCCACAGGGCTTCTTTAAATACAATAAATGTTGCACAGGTGCCTCCTTGCATTGTAGTCCCTCTCACCAGACCTGCCTCACTGGGCCTGGGCTCCTCAGCGCTGCTCGGGGCAGGGAATGGGGACAGGGCACACAGACCCCTGAATGCATCACCTTGGTTTGGGCTTCTTCAAGACCCAAGAGAGCGTGTCCTTCAGAAGAGATCCACAGCCCGAGGAGAGGGGCCGCTGCCCAAGCTGGGGCCACAGCCGTGGAGGGTAGTTTCGTCTGTCCCATCACCCGGGAAACAGGAGCTTCTTCCCGGCAGGTCTCGGTGCCCACAGGTCTCCTGACGGTTGTCTTGGATGGACACGTTCCTGTGCGCCGTCCCTCTGTCCCGCTCAACCTTGTTCTGTGAGGCAAGTTGAGATACTAAGGAGAAAGAAAATTGTCAATACTGTCTACTGTGAGCACAGGGGCTGGGGTGATGGTTGTCATCAACCCTTGCAGAGTCACCCAGCTTGAGAGTCATGACCTGCTCCTTCAGTCCCCACCTGGCTCCGTGGGGTGGGTGAGCCAGGACGGAGCTGCCGGCCCCTCTGCAACGAGCACGGGAGCAGCAACTCTTGTCTGAGCTCCCCTCGGAGGCCGCACCCCTGTTCCCGTGGGGGTTGCAGTAACCACCGGTGTTCTCTCCCCGGGTGTCATGAAAGCTGCGGGGTGGGGCCGGATATCAGGTCAACTCAATCTATGGCATTTTCCAGGTCACCCCAGGTCCTGGACAGTCCTCACAGACTGGGGCTCCAGGCACCCCAAGGTGGTCTGAGATGTCTCTGGAGGAGGCAAGGGCGGGGCAGCGTTTCCCATGGATACCATTTACTTAGAGGGGTGGGACCCCTGGGCCTGGGATGCTCTGGTGCCTCATTTGGGTCCTTGGATTATTAATTAGGTCAGTGTCAGTTGGTCACAGCCACTGGTCAGGGCCCCTTTCCCAACCTGGACCTTCTCAGGCCCCACCCCAGTCACCAAAGGGGACGGTCATGCCTGGCCTGGGCTCTGCCCCAAGGGTCATCCTTCTGATTGGTTGGTGCTCAGGCTGTGCACTTGGGACATCTTTTGACCTCCACCTCCAGATTTTCCAGCCACCACCCTCTGCAGAAACCTCCACCCAACCCCCAGCCCCAACTTTCCCAGCCCCAGGGAGGATTTCCACCTCCGGTGTCTCTATGGTGTCTCTGGAGTATCACCAACCACTGAAAATCCTGGCCGTGGTTCCTGTGAGCCGGAGCACCAGGGGCCTTGGTGCCGGGATTCGGGGCTGTGGGTAGGAGGTGAGCACCTGGGTCTCACCTTGAACCAGGCCGATGCCCTTGGTCAGGTGAGTATAGGCACCCGACTCTCCCTAAATGTGTGTGCTCTCCAGGTGGCTCTCTCACAGGGACTCGTGGTGGCAGGTGCTTCTGTTGAGCCACAATTTGGTCAAGGTTTCTGCTGCAGATGAGGCCCCTGTGCCTGACTTAATTCAATGGCAGCTGCCGCCCTGGGGAAGGTTGAGTGGAGCTGGGCTCGGGGGATCCAGGCACAGTGAGTTTGGGCAGCACCCACCCTGAGAAATCATGCCTCCCGGAGCTCCGCTCTTTCTTTTCGGGGGCCGGGGATGGCCCAGTCCATAACACCACTGAACCACCAGCCAGGCAGGACCTACAGGCACTGCCAGGTATCCAGAAGACATGGTCTTTGGTTGGGACAGCTTTTCATCTCTTGGGTAGTAGCACTCAGAGTTAGGTGCTCACATCATCCCTGCAACAACACATGAAGCAGGTCTACTTTTAAGCTCATTTTTCTGATGTGGAAACTTCAGCACAGAGAGGTTGAGTAACTTGTCCAAGGTCACACAGCCTAGTCGTGGCAGAGCAAAGATTAGTGTTTTTAACACTCTGCTGTACTGTGTGAGTTGGGGGTCCTTTGTGACGATGTGCAGGGGAAGAGGAGAGCACACACCTGTTCCTGGCCCCTCCCTGCTCTTTAAGATCAGGACAGCCTCAGGCGAAGGTCCTGGCTACGGACTCCTGTGTGCCAGATAATCACTCAGAACTACTCTGCCTGTGCCACGTGGCCTCTGTGGCTCTAACTAGGGATAGGGACCGCTCCCCAGGGGGCATGCTGCCCATTGGTGTGGATGGGGCCCCCAGCGGAACATGAACTATGAGTAGGCAGGGTGGGAAAGTCCCTTAGCCCTCACTAATCCCACAGTCTTACGTTAGGAAGAACTCTGAGGCCTGATCAAAGTGGCAGGCGCACAGAAGGAATCAGGGTCATCCCACCCCTCATTCTGCGGGTGACACAAGGAGGCCCTGAGAGGAAAGGTCCAGCCCCACATCCCAGGACTGCAGCTCTGCCTCCCCTGGTGCCAGCCTACCTGCTCCCTAGAGCAGCCTGGACCTTCTGAGGGTCCAGGGCTCCCCCCAGCCTCTGTCCTCGGACACAGAGAACCAGAGCGTCCTTCCCTGGTGGCCCATCCAGTGCTCATGCCCAGATGTCCCATGGGTCCAAGGGCCGATTCTGGCCACCCCCCAGCTAATCACTTCTGTCAGCAGCCCTCCTTCTGGGCACAGCCAGCACTTCTTAGGCCTGGGGACCATTCAACTCCACGAAAACCAAGATGTGGAAACTGCAAAAGAAATGTCTTTATTCTTTTAACCTTAATATATACAAAGAACAACAAGAACAGAACTGAGATTGACTTACATAGTGGGCGGCAGGTGAACAGATGGATGAGTAACCCAGGCTTCTGGGGCTTTGGCAAACCCGGGCAAAGCCCTGCCGCCCGCCCACCCGCCAGGGCCTGCACAGTGGCGGCAGAATGACCTGTCGGGCCCGGGCCTGCGGGGAGAGGGCCAGCTGAGCCCATCTCCCAGGGCGGCTGCCTGAGAAGCCCATGCCCCACTCCTGGCCTCCCGCTTCACATGCACATAAAGGGAAGGTTCTCAAGAGGCCACACCACTGCCCAGCCCACTCCTGGGGCCCCCAACGCTTCTGCAGGCCGGAGGTGGGGGCCAAGGCCCTCCCAGCCCAGCTAGAGGTAGCCAAAGACGTTGAAGATGGGTGGGGGCATGGCTGGCTTAGTGGGGATAGGTTTCAGAACCACCGGTCTGTACACCTTCTGCCCCGGGCCGTCCCCACCCTTGCAGAAATGGGCCAGCTCCCCCGGGGAAGCGGGGCTTTTCCTCCACAGGCCCAGGCTGGGCACGGGGCCCTGAGGCAAGGCCCCTGGAGGGCCCGGGTAAATGGGCTGTCCGTGGTACTGGAAGGGGCAGCAGCCCCAGGCGTTGATGCGGCCCACCAGGGAGACTCCAGGCATGTTGGGGGGCTCCTTTTCACCCGGTGCCCTCGGGGACACGGGCAGCAGGGCCACCTCAGGCCCTAAGAGCTCCCAGCCCTTGCAATGCTTCTTACCCTCATAGGGAGGTCCCTCTCTGGGGCCCAGGACCCCCTCCAGCCGCATGGGGTAGCTGTGGGTGGGTCTCGGCTCTTCCCAGAAGGAAGCGGGCAGCTGTCTTTTCCTCATGGGCACCTGGCCAGGCCTGGCAGCTTCTGGATTCTGCCCCAGGAGGGTCTGCTCCTTAGAGAGACACTCCTCCCCATAGGGGCTCCCCAGAGCCTTCTCCTTGCCCTCCCCACCACCGGTAGGGCTGGCATCGGGGCCAGAATTGAGGGGCAGCCTCCCGGGCCGGTCCTCAGGCCCCCTTTTCAGGTGAGACTCGGGCCCACGGCCGGGGAGACCCCGCGGAAGCCGGGAGTACTTCTGGGAGAAGCGTTTGAGCTGCTTCTGCAGGTACTTGCGGTGGTCCACGGAGCGGCGGCAGGGCGCGGACTTGTCCAGGGCCGCCTTGATGTCGCTGGACGCCAGGTTCACAAAGTTCAGCAGCATCTTCACGTCACTGTCAGACGCCATCACCAGGGGGCCACTTCACGGGGCTTTCCATGAAGAGGGCGGTGCTGCTAGCAGTTGGCAGCTCCAGGGAAGGGCACAGAGCGGACCTGGGGGACACGCAGGCCATTGGAGTCTCTTTGAGCAACCAACTCAGCCCTCCCCGAGAATCCACAGGGCTGCAAACGGTGACCTCAGCCCCAGCCTCCCTCAGGCCCAGGGATCCCAGGTGGCGGGACACCCCTTTAAGCAACTGAGCATTTCCTGGGCGTCTGCAAGGAAACAGACTCAGGCACAGTGAGTCTCCTGGGGTCTGTTGCCCCCACCTGCAGCTGAGGCTCAGAGAGGCCGGGTGGCTTGTGCAAGGTGACCTGGTTGCGAGTGGCATCACTGGGGCAGAGCACAAGCCCCCTCGCTCCTAGCCCACGGCCGCTCCCGCACACCACGCTGCCAACGTGCAGCTTGCCAGCAGTTTCTTTTCCGAGCAGAGGTGACTGCTCCACTTGCAAGCAAAGCCAAGCCCCCTCTCCCTGGTGGCGCCCCCCCTCCTCCCACCCCCGCCCGGCCCAGCTTGCACCAGCCCACCTCCTCGGTGGCCACGCTCCACCCCCAGCTCTCACGCAGGACAGGCAGGACCCCTGTCTGGCACTCAAGCCCAGGCCTGCCTGGCGGGCTGAGCTCTGGCGGTGGCAGCGGGACTCCCCCGCGGGAGCATCTGCCGCAATTTCATGCCTCTCGGGCCACCTCCCACAGCCCCTCGCCCCTCCCCCGGGCCTCACCCCGTCTGGCCCAGCCACCCGGGCCTCCACACTGACCGAGTGAGTGGCCTGGGCCGCCAGCGTGGCCCCGCTGGTTCCTGAGGCGGCCGGGGCCAGGCCCTGTGCCGGGAGCTCCGCGGGTCGGGCTGGAAGCGGGTGTGCCGCCCTCGAGTGGGCTGAATGGAGGACAAGTCCCCAGAGCTGGGGGGCCCTCAGGCCAATCAGGAGCGCCTCTCCAGATACAAAGCATCCCAATCAGGCGGCAGCGCCCCGTTCCCACATTCTTTGCCGTCACAAATTGTCACCATGGGGACCATCACAAAAAAGACAGCTCCCAAATGCAATCATTTCCCAGTAAATTTCTACCCTTCAGCTCCGCTCTCCCCCTCGGCCTCCACGCCCTCCTCCCCTTGACCTTACTCCCTGGTTCCTTGAGGGGGCAGCGTGCGTGTGTGAGCACGTGTGTGTGCATGTGTGTGTGTGTGTGTGTGTGCGTGCGTGCACGCACGTGTTCACAAAGTCCAGGGCTGAGGAGGGGCCAGGCCCCGGAGCGATGGGCCCGCCATCCTCTCCCAAGGCCCCGGGCCCGCAGCTGCCATGCTCCAGTGCAGACAGACAATCAGACGGGTAAGCCGCTGTCCTTGAGCCTTGAGTGGCTGTCTCCTCTTCTCCCTCTCTCCTCCCGACCCTGCTCCCCAGGGCAGGGGCTGCGGCAGGCCCAGTGAGGCGGGCCAAGGGAGCCGGGAAGGGCGCTCTACCGAGGGGACGGGATATCCATGGGAAGGCAGCCGGAGCTCTCAGGAATCTTGTCTTTATGTTTGCTTCCTCAATTGAGCTGCACAAAGCCTGAATTGCCCATTCAGCGCCGCCGGACAAAAGGCTGGCGTTGCACGGTCCCCTCGCATTTGTAGTCAAACAGTTAGGGACTTAAATCGAGTCGTCATGATGGAGAAAGAGGTGGACAAAGCCCATAGAATTGCCATCAGCAAACATTTTCCTGTGTCATATTAGCCAGTCTCCATGGCTCCCCCTGGCCTGGGGACAATGGCACAAGTTTGCACACTTGGCTACTGTCACCGTGCCAACGCCGGCAGGGCTGCAAGCAGGGCCCTGTGAGCCGGCCAGGGAGCCGAGTGGGCCGTGGCCCTGCCCACCAGCTGCCCGGAGGGAAGGTGAGGCCCACAGCACAGGGAGGCTGCTGGCAAAGTGTGGATGAGCGAGGCCTCTGGGCCAGCCAGCCTGGTGGGCCCTGGGCCCCTGGAACCTCCCTCTTTCTCTCCATTCTCTTCCTTTCCTTCTGTTTCCTCTGCCGCCTCCTCCTCCTGCATCCTGGTTGGACGAACGGCTAGTGGTCTAAACACCAACCCACACCTTTGCGCCATGGCCTAAATGCCAGGGACTCCCCCCGGAAGCCCCCTCCTAGGCTGGGAACACTGACAGGGTGGGGCCAACCCTCACCCCGCCCACTCCCGCTGCTCAGTTGAAAGCTGCTCCAAGCCACCTGCCCCTCTGGACTGAGGGTCCCTACAGGCAAAACGCAGGGTTTGACAGAAATAGCCCATCTTGGGGTGGGGGGTCAGGGAGGTATTCTCCACTTCCTCTTCCCCTGCTGTGGGAACTGGGCAAGGGTGGACTGAAATGGAGGTGACCGTGGCCTGAAGCACTCTGGGCCACTGGCCATCACATGGCCTATAAAGTCCATGGCCCTCTTTGCAGCGCCTTTGCGTGGCTGACAGCACCATCACTTTAAGCCCCTGAGTTTGGGGGGTTACTTGCTTCTGTGGCATAACCCAGCTCACTCTGACTAGTATAGGCAGGGGACATCCTTTCTGCTCCAGCACACGCAGCTGGAGAAAGTGCCCAAGGTCAAGGGTTAAGCCCGGGCATCTGCTATCCCAGCTTCAGCTGCCTCCTGTATGGGGCCAAGACCCACCGCCTGGCATGGGTGCAAGTCCCTACCTAACCCAGCTCCAGGCCACTCCATTATTCTCCATTATTCTCTGCTGGGAGACCCATGTGTCCCGGGTTCAACCCTGCTGTTTCTTCATCAGAACGTGACGGTCAACTTCCAACTCAGGAATAGATATGGGAGCTGCAGCTGTGGGAGATGGGTCCAGGGGAGAGGGGGACCGCTGTGGCTTGAGGAACTGGCCCTGCCACACCTCAGGCCTCGGACCAGCCTCCAGAGCCACCTCTGACCCCTGCTGGGAAGGGTGGCCCCATGGTTTGCTGAAAGGCCACACAGACAGGTGGAAAACAGTAAGAATACTTGTGCCTCTGTCCAGAGAGCTGTTTGACAGTCCCTCTCTCATTATGATGGTCGTGTGTCTGGGCAGGGAGGGAACTGTTTTCCTTATTGACGGCTGGTGACCCACCCAAAGGCAAGTCCCAAATCCCTAATTCTTGGGCCCAATTCAGGGCTGCTCAGCTAACCCTGTCCTCTCAACAGTCTTCACAGTTCAGCTCAGTTAAAAAGGCTTCCAGTTCCAGCATTATCCCTGACACCCTCTCCCAGCCCCGAGTCTATAGATGCAAAGATAAAGTCTCACCTCCTTAACTTAACATGGAAGGCCCTTTGTAATCTGACCCCTACTGCAGTCTTGCACAGAGTAGCTTCTCACTAAAGGTTTCATGAGTTAAGTACTTTGCCCACTCTGCTGAATAGATTTTTTTTTCCTGTGGACTGCAAACAACTGTTCCCTGACTTCTTTCCCGCTCCTTGCTTGCCCCACCCACCCAACCCGACCTGTACGAGTTCCGTGAGAGCAGGGAGCTTAGCTGCCAGTTCACCCCTCTATCTCCAGGGACTGGAATGGCCTTGACCCAGGGCAGGCCTTCATGAAGGACCCTTGTGATGGCTATGCTGTACTCAGTTGTGAATTGTCTGTGTTTCTTTGGGACTGTGGATGCCTTGAAGGCAGTTTCACAAACGTATCTGTTGCACCATAGCAAGAGTTCTAGAAAGTTCAATTAATGACAAGTAAGGGGTGCTGACTTGAACCCAAGGATCCCTTTGCAGTCCTCCACTGCTGCCCCAAGGATCTCTGACATCCCAGCTATGCTAAACCTGTGTCAGATTTTTTCATACCATTTAGTATCAGGGACCCCCAGTGCCTGGTCAACCCCATCCAGCACCTTCTGTGTGTCAGGGGCCAGAGGGCGCAGGGTGGGTTTAGCTGGCTGGCTCCTCTGTCCCCAAAGCAACTTGTTTGCCGGAGGGGAGACTGACTTTGTCTTGATGGCTTAATGGCTATTGTCTGCCCACCCAGCTGTGAGATGGAACGACGGAGCCTAACTTTCCTTGGTTTCCCCAACTACCGGGAGGCTCCCGTCCAGAATCTCTGGAGGTCATCTGACACGCTCCACTTCTAGGATGTAGCCAAGACAGACGCAAATGGAAACTGAAATCAAGATGGGGCAACTGACAAATGCCATGCGCTGGTCAGGCCAGCCAGGCTGGGGAGGTGTCTGGGTGGCAGGCTTCCCAAGTCCTTTCTTGCAGAGAAGCTCCTTAAAAAATACCGTGTGGCAGCCCAATATGCCAAACAGTGACAGCCCTGTGCTGTGTGGGGTGCTGATTTATCTTGCACCCGCACACGCGCACTGTCCTCTTATTTTGCAAACAATGGATTAAAACCAGGAAGCCGCTTTGATGGTAGAGAACTTTGAATCAGGGCGATGGGTTATGGTCTGACATCAGCCATCCTTTGTTTTGGTCACAGAATATTTAGAAAATCTTGGTTGGGAGAACAGCCGAAAAGGAATTTTTTAAAGCCTATCTTGCATTTCAGGATAGTCATCAAATGACGACCCGAAACTCATTGTTTGCTGGGAATGAATGTGTATTAAGCCATTTGTTCTTCCCAGCTACCATGATGGCTGCTCCTAATGGATGAGGCAACTGAGGCACAAAGCTAGAAAACTTGCCCAAGGTTCCCCGATCAGCAAATGACAGAGTTGAGACTGGGGTGCTGGCGACCAGAGCCAGACCCACCCTCATGACCACCGCGATGCTGCGCCTACTGAGGGCTATGCCAGCAGCAGCCTCACTCCCTGGCCTGGGCCTTGCTGGCCCAGAGGTGCAGACCTCCCCTCCCGGCCTTGCCGAGTTCGGTCCAACCACCACGCTCAGAAAACGTGTGTGGGTAACACTGCAGCCTGACCAGAGCCCCCGTGGACGTGTGACACAGACATCACAAGGTGATTTATGTAATTAACCCCCTTACGTAATTTCAATCACCAGCCCAAGGCGTGCCGTCAGCTGTAATCAGAGCAGACAGGCCTCGCTGGGATGGGAGACAATGGGTTGAAATGAACCCCTCTGGCTGCCCGGCTGAGGGTGTCCTGTCCTGGTGACCTTGCTTCAGAGCAAGAGGCTCAGCGTGACTGTGCCCTCCAGCGACCAGAGACCATGGAACAACCCAGTTCAGTCAATCCTGGTGCCCCTGGCCACAGCGACAGAGATGCCAGAGTTGGTGCCCACCTTCTCTTCCCCTCTAGGTCCAAAAGCTGCCCAGGTGAAGCCCATCTTGGGCACATCTCACCTGTGAAGAGGGGATAATGGGACAGGAATAGTCACTGTGTCCCTGTGGGGGGCCCCTGCCCCACATTCTCGCCCCTGCCCGGTGCTGACCCCTGCTCGTCACCTTGGCCGTGTCCTCTGGTGCTTCTCCGATGCGTCTCTCCACCGGACCCGGGGCGCTGGCCAGGAATGAAAAATCCGTTTGATCTCAACTGCCAACTCGGATTTGATTAGTGGTGGCTGGCGGGTGCCCTGTGGAAAGGTTCCGAGGGCCCTGCAGGGCTCAGCGGTGAGAGGGCCCTGATCGGCTAGTGCTGTCTTCTGTGGGTGTGCGTGTGGGGTGGAGACAGGCTGGCTGTATGCCAGGTGTCCCGAGGCCAGGTCAGAATCATACAGGGTGCACAGCCAGGGGTGTGAAACTTGACACTCTAGTGACACAGCCCTGTAATTTTAATCAAGGGGACAATGTCCCAGAGGAGGGCAGTGACTCCCCCAAGGACTCAAGTGCTCCCACTTTCCTGGCCAGAGTTCGCTGGTTCAATTCAACAGACTGGAACCAGGGTGTCAGCATTTTGGAGGATGGACCCGTGAGCAGTAGTGCTGTGGAGAGTAGAAGTCAATGCAGGGAGTGGGGAAATGAAAAGTCTCAGGAGGAAAGGCAGTCCTCCCTGCATATCCGCATGCAGTAGGCACATCATAGAGGCCCACTGAATGAACGAATGCAAGGAACATAAAGTAAACTGATCGGTTGGCTTCTGAGCCTCCCTGGGAACCCAGTAGCTGATGTCACAACAACCTGTAAACAGCAGGTACCTCCTGAGTGCTCAGCCCTCCTGGCCACAGCTCCCCCTTGACGGCACCCTCTCACCATCAGAGAGGAGCCCTTGCCTCCAGGAATGGGATTTCCTAAAAGACAGGTGACAGGGGCAAGGGCTCAGCTCTCCCTGAACACCACCATGTGCCAGAAGTTTTAAATCTGCCCTTTCATTTAATCTTGAATGAAGGGATGAATGAATGAATGGATGAATGAATGAATAGATGAATGAATGAATGAATACATGCATGCATGAATGAGTGAATAAATGAACAAAAACTTCCTGTGGTGGGCGCTGCCCTTCCTGTCTGACAGATCAGGCTGTGGAGGTAGAAGAACACTTTTCTGGTCACTGGGGTTTGAACTCAGTCTGTATCTACTCCACAGCACCCCTTGGAGAAGGCAAGGGACAGGACATTGTCTCCTCTTGCCCATCTCTTGCCTCACAGTTTCCCAGGCCACCTCTACCTGCCTGGAGTGCCTGTCCCACTTTGGTAATGTACAAGGGGCTCCTTTCTTTGTTACCTAACTTTCACTTCCAACCTCTGATCACAGCTCTGTCTGTAGCCCAAATCTAGCACCAAACACACGTTTAGGAAATTCTCTGAGTAACATTTTGCCCCAAGAAAGGGACATTTGCATAATCAGCCAATGGGCCAGCCTGCGCATTCTGTTCCCAGGGTCCTGATCAGGTAGAGGGGAGTAAGAAGAGTTACTATGGTGAAGTCAATGGCCTCCTCACCTCCACCCCTGTGCCAAGGCTGAGTTCTCCTGCCAACCTTGCTCCTTTGGGTGGCATTCCAACGCTTGGCACATGGTAGACACTCCTGGGAGCATGTTTATCACTTGGAAACACATGTCGTGCACAAAGCCAGAGAACTGCATTCCGGTCCTCTACTCATCTGGGCAGATAATTTCACCTCTCTAGGCCTTGATTTTCTCATCTGTAAAATGGGGGTAATTATAGTCACTCTCCTGGTTTGCTGGGACCACAGAGAAAGATGGGTTCCAAGGATGACTTGGGGCTGACTGGTGAGTGCCAAGGGCTTGACTACAACTGTCCCCAAGTTCAAAGACATCATGAGGAGCTGGCAGTGACGGTTCCCATCTGACCCTGAATGAGGACCAAGACTTCTGGATGACAAGGGTGGTGGCAGTGGTCCCCCAGCTGCCTCCCTGGGGCTTGAGGGTAAGTCGAGGTGGCACCAGCTCTGCTGCAAGGAGAGGAGGAAGTTCTGGGGAAGTTCTGGGGAGTGGATGTGGGCAATGCAGCCATGTGGGCCCAGCGTGTGTCCAGCGAAGCCCGGAGTTGGGGTTTTGGCCAGAGCTCCAGGATAAGGTGCCTGGATGAGCCCCAAGACGTGTCCCTCCTCTGCTACACTCAAACCCCATGTGTCTCATGGGCTTTAACGGCCATCTGTGGCCTGAGGACCCCCTGTTTAAATCTCCAGCCTGGCGCCCCCTCCTGAACTCCGGAGTCACACTCAGCAGCCTCCGCTCCCGTCCCCGGGGGGCCCAGATTCTCCCGCTTTCCACACCCACAGCTGAGCCCGGGCTCCCTCCCCGCCCAGCCCTGCTCCTCCCACGGTGCCCTCATCTCAAATAATGGGGTGCACTCATCTCAAATAATGGGGTGCACTCATCTCAAATAATGGTGATCCTCCCCTTCCAGCTGTTCTGGCCCAACCTCAAAGTTGTCCCCAACCCTGCTCTCACACTTACCCTGGGCTCTACTTGGAAACTACACCTAGAATATGACAAAAAAAAAAAAGAAAAGAAAAGAAAAGAAAATAAAGCAAGAGAGAAAGAAGAAGAAAAGGAGTCTAAAACCTCAACGCTGGGTGAGTTTCTAGCTGCCACTGGACACCCTTGGGCAATGCCGGCAAGCATCTGCCAGGACACCTGTGTCGCTGCCACTCCCACCCAGCCCTGTCCCCCAAGCCCATCGGGGGTGACGCTCTTTGAGATCAGCAAGCACTGTCAGAGCTCTACACCCACCGTAGGGCTACACACAGGGGCTCAACCTCACTCACCAAATCCTTCGACTACACTATAGAGATCCTCTGAGTAACTCCACTTCACAGAGGAGAAACTGAGGCACACGTGATTTTTTTTTTTTTTTTTTTTTGGCCTGAGTTCACGCAGCTAAGAACTGGCAGACCTGAGATCTGAACCCTGTATATCTGAGCTCAGAGACCTCCCCCCGCCTTCTCATGCACATCTGCCGAAGGACCAGCCCTAGGGAGAGGCACCAGCCCCAGGAGCAAGTGGGAGCATCTTTTGTGAACTTCTGAGGTATCCCCATCACTTCGGCTGGCCTGTTGGAAATGCAGGTGTGCCAGGTAAACTGAGGCAGCATGGGGCTGCGGATTAGAGCTGAGTTCTGGCGTCAACCAGATCTGCTCCTGGGAAAGCAACTGGCCCGGTGAACATTGTTTTGTTGACTAGTAGAAAGGTGGCTGAAATTTCTTCTTTTGCAAAGGCTGTGCACTTGGTATATGAGTTTGCCTGGATGTCCTGTCTCCGATTCTTTATTTCCTATCTTGGCTGCCTAGCGGCTCCTGTGAATTCCTTCTCTCTGCAAGATACCTCGAACATCAGATAAAGATGGCAGGGGCCCTGGAGGCCATGAGAAACACCAGGAAAGGGGTGTTGGCAATCACAGACGTGGCTGCAAGCCCCACTTCTGTCCCTTACCAGCTGGGTGACCAACAGTAGGTCACCTAACCTAAGCCTCAGTTTTCTCCTTGCAGCACCCACTTGCCGTGTCCTTCCAGAAGGTCAAGGTCACACCTGCGAGCGCTCAGCCTAGGGCTGGCCTGTGGTCAGCATTTCCATGGTGAGAGCCGTTCATGTCATCTAATCCCCTTATTACTCCCATGAGGAAACGGAGGTTGGCAGGCGAATGACTAGACCAAAGCAACCTGGTGAATTGGTGGCATGGACAGGACTAGCAGCTTGACTCCAACACCAGGGCTCCCACCCCCTTTTCTCTGCCCCTGGTTGAGAGGAAATGCAGGATTCTCCACCGAGCCCCCCGCTTTGGCCTTCAATGGCCACAAGAGGGCAACCTTGGAATTGCTCAAGGTTTGTGGAGTTTCTGGACCAATTAATTGGCCCTTCAGCCTGTCTGCCCCAACATTCATGGCCTGGCAGGCGCCACACACACGCTCCTGCCCCTTCTGAATTCTTCCCCCGTCCTTGACGGCATTCAAAACCCTGGAGTTTTTCTCTCCCCTGCTTCCACCCCGAACCGCCACCCTAGGATGATCTAGTCTCCTTTCCCTGCGTAGATTTGGGATCCCCTGAGACCCCATCTTGGTTTTGCCAAGCAGGGAGTTCACCGTTGCTTTCAGGTATGTTGCCTGGTTACCTTTTAGCATCCAGGCAGGTCCCACCCCTCTGTTCACAGCACCTGCTTGGTGCCGGCTGGTGCGAAAGGGCCAGGCCAGGGGAGGTGGTGGAGGGCAGAGGAGGGGGTGGCCCCTGCCTCGTGGCGGACGCAGCCAAGTGAGGACAACCTCAGTTATGACACACAGTGTCAGGGTTGGAAAGCAGCCGAAGGGCAGAGGGTAGGAGCCCCCAATCTGAGTCCTACACCAAGCAAAGAAGGCCTGATGTTCCAGGAGGGGAGACCCAGACCGGGGTGGAGGGTCTCTGGACATGGTCTTCGCCTCCTCTGAAGAATGAAAGAACAAACAGTGAATACCAATGGAAAGGAACAGCTTGGAAACAGATATGGGACCACCGTGGGGATAGGTAGCTGTGTTTTCGTCTTTCCCGAGGCCTCGGTCAGTCTTTGACGGAATCCAATGAGCTTGCCCCTCAAGTTCTCCAGGGGGCCTGTGTCCTCCCCTGACCTGCTTGCAAATGGAATGCTGAGACCCCAGGGTTCCTGGGTCACCAATGAGAGTCCCTGCAGCTGTGCTGCTGCCCCACCAGGCTGCCCTCCCCTCTTCCCTTCCTGGCTCCCCCTGAGCCATTTTAAGGTCCTTACAGGGCCCATTAGAATAAAAGCAGTAAGGAGGGCAAGCCAGGTTCCCCTGGAGGCCATGCTGGGGCTCTTAGATGATTGGGGTCTGTGAAAACGATCCCAGTCCCTTTATGGGCACACTGTCCCCTGCATCCCCAGGACGCTGGCCAGGAAGTCCCTGAGTCAGGGGCAAAGGACAGTATTTGAGCCTTGGCATTGTCCCGTTGCCCCTTTTCCACCTTTTTAGATACCAGATGACAAGCTATTTCCAAACTTCATCTCCATCCTCAGGAGGTCCGGGGTGGGGTGGACTGAGAGGTGAGCCCCTGGACGCTCCAGCCACCCCCTCCACAGCCCAGTAGACACTGTACATACCTTCTCTTTGCTGTGCGTGGCCAAGTGTGTAATTCTCTGGTCCCCCCAACACATTCTCCCTCCCAGAGAGCAGGCTGGAGCCGCTTCCTTAATAATTTCTGGGGACTGGCCCAGGCAAACTTGGAAATGCTGCCAGGAGCCAATCAGCCTCTCTTGAGACTCTGGGCAGCCAGGCACGGGCCCCCCTCCCCTCCCTGGGGGGTGGGCACCTGCTGAGGGGCCTTGGCTCTGGGTCTAGGATCAAGGGCTGGGCAGGGGTCGGGTGAAGGCTTTCCCCCCCTGGCCAGGGAGGGGCCGGGCTGCCAGCGGCTACTGAGTGAGGCTGGGGGAGCATGCACTGTACCTACCAGGCACTCTTCCCAAACTCTCTCCCTGACGGCTCTCCCCGTCAGGATTCGGGCATGAGGATGTTTGCATAAATGCTGTTTGCCCCTGCAAAATGTAAGCAAACAAGCGAACACAGGCAAGCAAACAAAAATGAAGACAAAAACCCAGACTTGGAACTTAGGCACCGCGGCAGTGCTGGAGTGTGTAATGTTCTGCAGCCGCTGAAGAGAAGGACATAAACTTCAGGTGCTGACTTGGAAGGGACTTAGGATGATCGTCTCATGAAAAAAACCAAAGTATAAAAGTGCATGTATAGGATGAGTCCGTTCGTGTCAAAAACAAAAATGAAAGAAGGCAAAATAAAGTCAAAGGCAGTGCTTGGAAAAATCCTGGGGAGAATGCATCCCCGAGTGATCGGTGGTTTTATTGCAGTAAAAAATACATTTACAGTTTTGCTCCCGGGCACCCACCCCAGAGCAGTCCTGCTCAGAAACTCTGAAGCAGGTTGACACAAAAATCATTTATTCAATAAACATGTCCCACCAGAGCCCCATGCTGGGTGCTGAGGACAGGAGAGATGTGGTCTCCATGGGGGAAGGCACGTGAACAGGTAAGGACCTCACAGCATGATGGAAAGAAGCTGGAGCTTTTCGCAGAGACAGTTTCCCTGGGTGAAATAGGGGAGGCTTCCTGGAGGGAGCGGCGCTTAGTCTTAGAGATCAGGGAGGTGGATCAAATGAACAGTGGGAGGAGGAGAAACATTCTTCGAGGGCGGATGTGGATGCCTAGTGCATTTGAGGGGTCGCAGTGGGAGGCAATGTGTGATGGAGCACAGGAAGGGGCAGGAGGGACTTGGGACTAGTTGTTGCTCAGACAGCAGGGATTCAGCGGCTGCCAGAAGAGGGCGCTTTAACCTCTTCAACCTGCAGAACGGAGCTGCTGGAGGAGTTAGTCAGAAAAGCTTTTTGTGACCTGGGGTGTGAGCTGGGCTCTCAGGGCCAGGTGCTGGGAGGGCACAGGTCATGGGGGCACGAGTGAGACCCCAACAAGGGAGCTGACGACATGATACAGCATGGAGAGCAGGGGTGAGAGAGGGCAGCAACCCCATCCTGCCAACGGGCTTCCACAGTGTGGCACAGGGCTTCAGAGAGTCCGACACACCGTGATTTCATAGATTTCATAGATGATGTTGCCTTTCGTCCCAAATGCATGTATTTGAGTTCATAAGAATCGACTTCCACCATACATTGATGTCTCTCTCCCTCTCTGCCTCTCTCCCTCCCCCTCTTTCTAAAAATAATAAAATAAAATCTTAAAAAAAAAAAAAAAAAAAAAAAAAAGAATCGACTTCCATCAGTGGATCAGCGCCAGCCTGCGAATCCAAAGGTCACTGGTTCAATTCCCAGCCAGGGCACATAACCAGGTTGCAAGCCAGGTCTCTTCCACCAGGTCCGTAGCTGGAGGCAGGTGAAAAGCAACCATTCATTGATGTTTCTCTCCCTTTCTTCCTCCCTCCCTGCCTTCGCTCTGAAACTAATGAATGAAATCATTTAAAAAATAAAAATAAAAATAAAAAGCTACTACAATCTTAAAAAAAAAAAAAGAGAAGAGTCAACTTCCAGCAGCATGTGATAGATGGTGGCACGGGAGGCTTGTGGCCTCAGGAAAGGAACGGCTGTCATAGAGGACAGTGATGATAGAGCCACACTAAGGGCTGAAACGGCATTGGCCTGGGTTGCCTGTCGTGGGGCTGACAGCCTCTCCAGCCTGTCCCCTCCCCCACCCCCACCACACCCGTCCCCTTGTCTCGCGGTCAGCTCTGCTCGCCCCAGTCCATGCTCCAGGTGACTGTGCTCCCACCTTAGTGCCTCCCAGGTGTTTCCACCTGCCACCCAGCAGAGCCACCTGGAGCCCTGCTCTATGCCTGGTCTTCTCCTGGTCGCGGGGACAGAGCAGGTGCCCAGCCCAGTCCACTGTCACCAGCCCCACCACATCATCAGGTGGCAGTGGTCCTCACACAGGGGATTGAACGGGCCATGAGACAGGCTAGGAAAGGCCTTTCTGGGGAGAAAATATTCAGCTGACACCCAACGGTGGAGGCGAAGCCAGAGAGAGCTCCATGGGCAGAAATGAGTGGGCTGTCAAGAGTAAGGGAGAAACCCAACTAACGCCCAGATTTTTGGCCTGGACGGCTAGGTGAAGGGGCAGGCTCTGCTCTGAGAAAAGGAGGACAATGGAAGAAGTGAACCAGTGGGAGGGAATCTAGAGCTCAGGCTTGGCCTTGATCAACCTGAGATGCCTATTAGATGTGCAGTTGGGACGTCACACAGGCAGATGCGGAAGTCCATGGTGGGTTAGTATCTAAGACCTGGGGATGAGGTGAGGTTGCTGATTTGTGTCTGGGTCTTGATTTCTAACGGTGACCAAGAAGCTAGTGCCATTGACAAAGACTTAATGCTACTCGAGAGCATAACATGCCACACAGGGCCACTGGGGAAGCCCTGGGGCTGTTTGGAAGGCAGCAGTAAGCCAGGGGAAGGCACGGGCCACCCCTGTCCTCTTTTATCAGCTGCTCTTAATTGGTCTCCCTGATTCTGGTCTCTCTTACCTGAAACCAGCATTGGGTTTCTAAAGCCATAGTCTAACTGTCACTATGAGACGAGGTTTGCTGGGAGGTATGGGGCCTGTTCATTGTAACCACTAGTACTTAATGGACCAAAGTGTATGAGTAACTTCAGTCATTCTGATGAATGACAGCAAATGCAAAGTTATGGCTCTAATCATACTGAAATATGTCGGGGGCCTTTTGGTTGCATGGAATAGACTTTGTGGGTCTCAGTTTCATATTCATTTTCTTCTTCTTCTTCTTCTACAGCCCTTTGAAAATGTGAAAACCCTCTTTGGCTCAGGTAGAAAAGATCCCACAGGCTCTAGTTGGCTGCCCCCTCCCTAGAGCCTTGTAAGTGCATCTGGACACGGAAGGGAAAAGAAAAACAAGTAGACCACACAGCCCCTTCGAAGCCTGGGCCCAGCAATGGCATGTGTCACTTCGTCTAATTAAGTAGCCTCCATCACATTGTAACAGGGGGCCAGAAGGTGGGCAGCGGCAAATGTGGCCCTCGCAGTGAAGGCTGGACCCTCTCAATGGGATTCTGGGAGAGGACTTTTGAAAAGGAACCAGCTGGAAAGCAGTTGGTGCTTCCCCCTCCCCTTGTGGGGGGTGGGGTGGGGTGTGTCAACTGTGGCCAGTGTGGGCCTGTGCACTGAGGCCTGGGGGCACAAACCACAAAAGATGCCTGAAGCCGGACAGCAACCGGAAACCAGGTAAGCTACGTGCATTTATGGTACTTCTGGGTGGGGAAAGAGGTTCCTGGTGCAACCTTGAACTGAGCTGACAGAGGGTGACAGGGTGACTTTTCTTCAGGTGTCTTGGAGGGCATGAGCTTTGAGGCAGAAACTTGCCATTATTTCCAAAGATCCTGGTGATAATAGTCAGCACTGAGAACAGATGTTTGTTCTGGGGTTATTTTCAGTTCTTGGACCTATGGAGTAGTTGTCAAGAGACAATTTTTGCTATTATACTCTGATATTTTCTTTCCCCTTACTTTTGTTATCCAGATAGTTTAAGTGGAAACTTGCCATTAAAGAAAAGATTTCTTTCTTTTCCACCAAACTGTGTCTTTGGAGATTTGCCTGGTAGGTGGTGAGTGGTAGGACTCCCCCGACCACACACACACGCACACGCACACGCACACACACACACTAGTTGGTTTTGGTAACAACATGGCTGCATTGAGCTTGACTCTCTGCCCAAGAAGAAGAGGAAAAATATTTTTGCTGAGCAATAGCAGCCTCTGCACAATCTCATTGGCTCTTATAGGTCACATGATTATCAGTTAATGAATCTATGAGTGTATTGGTTAGTTTTTTGCTGCATAACAAGCTGTCTTAGTTTCCTAGGGCCACCATAGCAAAGTACCACTAACTGGGTGGCTTAAAACAACAGAACTTTATGCCTTCACTGTTCTGGAGGCTAGATATCTGAAATCAAGGTGTCAGTGGGCCCTGCTCCTCTGAAAGTTCTAGGGGGAGAATCCTTCCTTACCCACTCCTGGCCTCTGGTGGTTTTTACAACCTTGGGTGTTCCTTGGCTCATGGATGAATCACCCCAGTCTCTACCTCTGTCATCACACGTGGCCTATTCCCTATGTGCCTCCTCCTCTTCAAATCTCCCTCTCCTTTCTCTTATAAAGACACCAGTCATTGCATTTAAGGGCATCCTAACCACCATGACCTTATCCTATCTTGATTACATCTGCAAAGACCCTATTCCCAAAGAAGGTCATGTTCCCGGGTATGGGGTTTAAAACTTCAACATATTCTTTTGAGAGACAATTTCACAGCCAGTCTTCTCCAGAATGCCCACCCTTTCGCTGTTCCACATTATGAGTGCTAAGTGGGCAGCATACCCTCTCTAGAGACCCCTGACTCTGCCACAAGAGCCACTATGTGTCTCAATGGAGGAGTCTACCAGTTGAACCTGATTCTAGGGAGTGAGCACCCTGTCGCTGGAGGTATGCAAGTTAAACTAGGTTGGAAAGTGGCTCAACTGAAGGAGCTTAATTTATACTTATCAACAAACATTTTCCAAGTACTACTGGGCTAAGTGCCAAGAACAGGAGATGATCACAGCCCTGAGGGGAGATGAACAAAGATAATTGCCTTATAATGTGAAAAGTGCAGTAGTAGGAGCGGGTAAGTGCAGAGGCTAACACAAAGCCGGGGTGGAGGACAGAGGGCAGCTGGGGAAGGCTTTCTTGGTGGGTGAGGTGAACACATAAGGCCAGGGGCTCTGAGGTGGGGCTGGCAGCATCATCACTTGGGGTCAGAAACAAAGGTCCAGGGAGTGGATGGGCCATGAGGGAGGGGGCAAGAGAGAGGACAGGGTGGCTGGGGAGGGATAGGAGAATGCAGAAAGAAAAGGAGAGAAGCGGGAGAAGAGGGGAGGGAGGGAATTATCTAAAGACAGGTCCACAAGAATAGAGTTCAGGGAAGATTGAGAGACCAAAGCAAACACAGGTGACATAAATAAAACAAAATGATACTGTGTGTTTCCTAGGGATTCATAATTGTATATAAAATGCATTTTACCTGGAGTCAAAGGACGCGCCACAAATTGGCAATAGTGGTTTCATCTGGGGACGTCACTGGAGTAAAGGGGGTTCTAGCTGTGTCCGTCAAGTTCCTATTTTTGAAGGAGAATATATTTATATACTATTTGTTGTGCTTCTTTAATATGCACAGGACAAAATGGCTGGGCATGAATACGACAAAACAGCAGCACTGGATGATTCTGGGTGGTGGCTGTTTAACATTTACTCTTAAACAGAGCATGTATCACTTTGAAGGAGAGAGAGAGAGAGAGGGGAGGGAGAGACTGAGATTTTTCTTTTAAAAAAATCTGGAAGCCAAAAATGCCCAAAACGTCACATATTAACGTGTGAGGTTGTCATTTTTCTATCAGAATTTTTCTGTTTGTCAAATTTCTCCAGACTAAGATGAGGCAAAGGGCTTGGGTCAGAGACCCCAGCATTTGGGGGAAGCAGAGCCCAGAATGACCACAGGGGAAGGTGGGGAGGGGATGGGAGAGGATCAGAAAGAGGAGGGAGTAGGGGTGACTCCCCAGAGAGCATCCCCCTCTCCAGGATGGGGAGGGAGAGGCTGGGACCCCACAGGCAGAGCCTTCTTGGGGAGAACCATCCCTTTTTCCCAGGTTACAAATCAGTGCAGCTTTTTCCTGCCCATGGCTTTTAGAAAGGAGAAGAAACAGTCCTTCTTTGTCCATATGTTTATCTCATCCCAGGGAATTCTCTGGAACGGGGCAAGAACCCAATTGGCATTTGATGTCATGAAAAACAGAAGAAGAAAAGAGTCGTTTCAGCTGGACAGTGTCCAAGTCACAGGGGATGGCTCTCCCTCCAGGCTGTGTGCCTGTTATTAACACAGACCGGGTGACATTCGGCCCCCTGAGTAAGTCAGCAGCCTGGGCCCTGCCACCTCTTGTCCTGGAGTTACAGCCTCATTTTCCAATGAGGCTTTAATTTGCACATCTTTGACAAATGCCGGGCGAGCACATGAATCCAGGAGTGAAGCTGGGCGTGCTCAGCGCATCTTTTTCCTTTCTGCTTGGAGTGGACGAAGCACATTTCCAAACTCACGGAGTCTGGCCCCTCTCCCACCAAATCCCGAAACTCAGTCTTGAGAAGGGGTTATTTTAGCCCTATAAATGCATCATCCGTTGTTCCCTAGTCAGAACATTGAAGATTTTCCTAGCTGAGAGGATTCCCTGGAGGTTAACTCAGCCTCTTCACTGAGAAGTGGGGAAACTGAGGCCCAAAGGAGTCCTCCCTTGCTTGACCCCGCTCAGAGACTCTGGAATTTTCCACCTGAACCAAAGGGAGTGAACCCCTCAGGTAGGCCCTGATGCCTCAGTGGGCGCATCCCGTCACCATAAAAATGGAGGGGCCTTTGCCACTCAGCCTGGTGCAGGTGAGGCCACTGATGGTTTCCTGGGCACCTGTCTGCAGCTCCCAGGGCTGCCATCGCGTCACAGCTTCATGGCTCAAACAGCCTGGCTCCACTCCCCGCCCAGCACTGAAACTTCAGGCCTTAAGTTTTCTGAAGGTGCAGGAGCACAGGGGCTGGGGGGCGAGGCCTGCCTGTCAGCTCCTCGCAGCCTCCCTCCCTCACCCGCGAACAGGGTGTTACTAGCCGCCTGCCCCACAGCTATGGTGATAATGAATATGAAGCCCACTGGGAATGGTGGTCCAGAAGTTCACAAAGGCCAAACGCCAAGTCAGACTCTTGGGGAGCACAGCTTGGGGTACAGTCCCAGGCCCACCCCTGGAGGGGCCTTTCCTGCCCCAGCCGCTCCCTCCTGTCCCCGGCTGTGGCCCAGAGCATCGCGACCATCTCGGTGTCTCAGATGCCAGGCCGGCTTTAAATGTCAGGGCTGAGTGGGCTGCCCACCGCAGCACCTGCCAGCCGGGTGCTTCTTGTTCAAACCCTCATTATCCCCTTTCAGTCGCATGAGTAAGACCTCTGGATGTGCTGCCGCGGAGGAAAGCAAGCAGGACATTCATCTTGGGGACTTCCCAGCTCAGGGACGGGGTTGGTGAGATTCTTTGCCTTGCAGAAACCCAGCCCCGTTGCAGGATGCTAGTTAATACAAGGGGCAGCATGTCCGCCACTCTTTACAGCCCCGAGTCCCCTTCTGCCTTCTCGAGGCGCCCAGCCAGCACCGAAGGCCACTCCGGGCGAGCTCTCAGGGGCAGACGTGAGCCTGCACGGGGTTCCCGCAGCCTCCCTGTGAAGCAGGCATCATCCTTTCCTCCATTTCACCAAGTAGGAAGCTGAGGACAGGAAGACTGGGTGGCTGATCCCAGGGCCGGCAGCTGCAGGCTAAGCTAAGCCCTGAAATACAGGCCAGACTCCAACCCCCCAGGTCCTCAGTTGCCCCCAGGTTTGGTGGCCTGCAGCCAGCACCTGCCAGTTCTGGACCTCAGGGTGCTCATTGGTACAGTGGGAGGGAGCTGGAGTGGTGACCCGGCTCTGATCCCCCATCTGCGGGGGACTCGGCAAATAAGAGTTAGCTGCAAATATCAAGTTGGCAGATCCCGGGCTTTAAATCAGAAAAGCCCCTGCCCGACAAGCTAACCGGGCGAGCAGACGTAGGGGCCAAGTTTGAAATACACACGACTCGCCCTTAGAAGCTGTAAACACACCGGGATCCAAGTTCCTGCCGCCCATCATCGGGCCAGGGAGCTGACGTCGGCCGTTCCCGCGCCAAGTTTCAGCCTCGAAGCAGATGTTCATTTCTCCCCATGGAACCCCGAGTTGTAAACCAGGGGCTGGGCGGGGTGGCGCGGGTGGGGGGTACTGCCCACACTGGACCTGGCATGCAACAGGGGGTGGGTGGCAACAGCCCGCAGCGTGTACAGTGGAACGAATGGGCCTCCTCAACAGCCAGGGAGCTCAAGGTGCCCTGTCCGCCTGGTCAGATGTCACTGCCCACGGGCCGATATGCAGAGCTTAGGGCCCGGCAGTAGAGGTACAAGAAGCACATTGGAATACAGGCCTGCTGTCAGCGGGGTTCCCACGGGCCCCTCCCATGCCCCTCCAGAGCCAGCCCCGCCCTTAACATTCTTTGGCATTCCAAGGAGGGTGACCGCTGCGTGCCTTCAGTGACTTCCTGGCTTTTGCTTCTCAGTGGTTTCCCACAGGGGTGAGCATGTCACAGGATCAGACGCACCAGGGGGTTACATGTTCATTCCTCTGACTCTTCTTATCGCCACCACGACACCTCTGCTCAGGCTGCCTTCTCTTACAGCCTCTCCTTGCCCGTCAGGCCTGGAGGTGGTGACAGCAGCTCCCAGGGGTGGCCATCCCTGAGACTTGCACCATCCCTTGCTGTCCCCCCTGAGCCCTGCCCATGACTTTGTGAATATCCCGTTTATTAAACTCATTCACATGTGCTGTGTGCTACTGATGGACCCAAGCTCTACCGCATGTCAGAGACTCCAGGGCCATCAACTTCAGGATGTGCTACTTTTCCTCTGTCCTGCTTAGAAAGAATGAACCTCTGCCACAGGGATGGCACACGAGACCCAGAAATGAGGACACTTCTCTGTCATTTAAAAGTTTTTAAATTCCACATTTATCGAGAAAACAGTTTCAGACTTGCTTAGACCTAGAATCTTTTAAAATTATGTGTTAAAAGGAACATATAAGCAGAATAAGACAACGGAGGTATTTTCATGCATCTTCACACTTGGAGCCCGCCCTTCCCTGAGTCACCCGCATGCATGTGTCGCCTCCAGCCACCATGGGCATCATTTCTTCAAGGAGTGTCCCATTGTTGTCTCTAAGATTGTTTTCCAAGCCACCACTCACGTTCTGGAAAGTTTCCCGTACACGTGCAGTCAATGACTCCTTTATTATGACCAGCACCTGTCACCATCAACTGTCAGGAGCACCTCCACTCACAGGTGATAAGACACTTGTGTCAGAATCAATGAAAGTTGAGTTTTAATTACACTGATCTTGGAGGATTCCATTTGCTTCTCTGGACCTTCATGGGTTCGTTTGCAAAATGATACATTTACCCAACTTGATTTATAAATGCAATGCAAGGTCTGTCAAAACGCCAGCAAGTTATTTTGTGGAATATGACAAACTGGCTCTAAAGTTTATTTGGAAAGATAAAAGACCCACGCCAGTCAACACAGCACTGAAGCAGAAGAACAAAGTCAGAAAATTGGCGATACCCTACTCCAAGACTTTCTATAAAGCTACAGTAATTAAGACAGTCTTCTATTGGTGAAAGCATAGATAAATAGGTCACAGGAACAGGAGGAAGAGCCAAGAAATAGGCCCAAATAGTCATAGGGATCTTGGACAAAGGAGCAAAGGCAACACAGCGGGGAAAAGATCATGTTTTCAACAGATGGCGCTGGGACAACTTGACACCCACATTAAAAAAATAAGAAGAAGAAGAATCATAAACTTAATGCAAAATACAAAGTATCAAACTTCTAGAGATAACAAAGATGATCTTGGGCTTGGTGATAACTTTTTAGAGCACCAAAAGCATGATCCATGAAAGAATAAGTTGATACATTGGACAGCATTAAAATGATATGCTTCTGCTCTGTAGAAAGGAAAAACAACAACACTGCCAAGAGAATGAAAAGATGATTTATAGACTTGGAGATAATAATTGCAAAACACATATCTGATGAAGTACCCAGATAGTAAAACTCAACAATAAGAAAATAAACAACCTCATTTTTAAATGGGCAAAAGACTGGAACAGACATCTCTGCAAAGAACATAAAAAGATAGCAAATATGCATGTGGGAGATGTTCTCATATGTCAGTAGGGAAATGCGAATTAAAATAACAGCAAGATATCACTATGGACCAAATCCAGATCCCCGAAAACATCAGATGCTGGTAAAAATGTGGAGAAACAGGAATTCAAACATGCTGCCACTTTGGAAGACAGTTTGGTGGCTTCTTACAAAACTAAACATGCTCTTCTATACCACCCCGCAATTGTGCTCCTTGGTATTTACCCAAAGGAGCTGAAAACATACGTCTACACAAAACTTCATCCACAAATTGTCTACAGAAACTTGATTCCTAAGTCGCCAAAACTGGAAGAAATCAAGATGTCTTTTAAAAAGTGAATGAGTAAATAAACTCATTCGTCCATACAATGAAATGCTATTCAATTATTAAAAAAAGAAATGAGCTATTAAGCCATGAAATGAACGGAGGACTCACATTTATATTGCTCTGTGACAGAAGCCAGTCTGACATTCTGGGAGAGGCAAAGCCATAGACTATAAAGCTCAGGGGCCTGAGGAAGGGACGAAGGAGAAGAAAACGGAGTAACGGGGGAATTTTAGGGCTGTGAGACTATTCTGTGTGGTACCGTAGTGGTGGGTCCATGGTGTTTGTTAAAACCCATAGAGTGCACAACATAGGGAACCTCAGTGTGAACTATGGACTTTAGTTAACAATCGTGTATCAGATGAGCTTATCAACCCTAGCAAATGTCTCACATGCCTCCTGCAAGATGTTAGCAATAGGGGAAACCCCTGGAGTGAGGGGCACATGGGGAATCTCTGCACTGTCTCAGGGGGAGCTGACGTCTAACGCCCAGAGAGGCCAGTGCCCGTTTCAGAGCGGTAGGCACACGTGTGTGTCATGGTGGGCAGCCCATTGGAAGGAACTCATCCAGGGGCCCAGTGATAATGGCATCAGGGAAGGGTTGGGGGTGGGGGTGTATTTCCCAGGTGGTCTGTGATCTGGCCTGGGAGAGCGGAAGCCTGGTGTCTTTCCCCCTGCAATGCTCTTTTACTGCTGCGGTCAATTCTCCACCACCTCCTACCCATGCCTAGACAATGTGACCCTGCATTGGCCCTTCAACCTGCTTTCACCAAGAGAATGTGGCAGAAGCGACATCGTGTCAGCTCTGACCCTAGAGCTCAGAGGCCTTGGGGGCTTGTGTCCTCTCAAACCACAGTCAGCACCCCCAGGTGAGTGTGCCTGGGTTGACCTGCTCCAGGACAGGTGACCGCAGGTGGCAGAGACGCGCTCTCCTACTGAGGCCATTTCAGACCAGCCAGTCCCAGCCAGCCCTCTGGTGATGTCCCAAGACTGAAACAGATCAACACAATAGTGATTGGTTGAGCGCCTGAAATTAAGGGTTTTATTTAAGCAGCCATAGCTAATAAATCCAGGTGTATTTGCCGTCTCTTGTTTGCATAGATAGCTATGATTATATAAAATTGGGTAACCAGGTATTTTCCACTTAACTTTATCTAACAATAGATGTTTAGAACTAGAGGTTGGCCAAGCATGGCCTGCGGGCAAATGGAGCCCAGCTCCTGTTTTGTTTTTGTTTGTTTGTTTGAATTAAAATTTTTAAAAGATTTTATTTATTATTTCCAGAGAGAGGGGAAGGGAGAGAGGCAGAGAGGGAGAGAGATATCAATGCATGGCCGCCTTTCACCTGCCTCCAGCTACGGACCTGGCTGGAGACCTGGCTTGCAACCTGGTTCTGTGCCCTGGCTGGGAATCGAACCAGTGACCTTTGGGTTTCAACAGTGTTTCAACAGAGACCATGTGGTTCCATAAACTGAGAATATTTACTCTCTGGCCCTTTACAGAAAATACTTGACAGGCTTTTAACCAATTCTTTTCAATATCCAGCCCTTGCTGATGGTTTTTATTTTAATGTTTGCACATTTTAAAGATGTGAAGCGTAGTATCTCCTTATTTCAATTTGAATTTCTTAGGTTACTGGGGAGCCTGCATGTTTTTTTCATTGCTTATTTCTCGAAGCCTCTTATTTTGTTGGTTCTCTATTGCTCATTAACTGAAGGATTGTTTTGTTTATCCATTTATGTAAGCTCTTTATGTAATTGGAATATTAATCCATTTCTGTCATATTTGTCCCAAATCCTGACAAACACTTGCAGAGGCATTTCTGTCATTTATACTATTACTGTTATTCATTATCTATAAAAACAACTATCTGAAATTAAAGCATCAGATGCACGCTGCCTGACTTTAAGGATGCTATAAAATAGTGGTTCTTAAATCATGTTCCATGGACCCTAATGTAACAGCCAGGATTCTCTCCGTTATAAGTGCGGGAAAGCTCCGCTCAGACCAGCTTAAGAAAGTCAAAAAGCTATTGGCTCAGGTAAGAGTAAATTTGGGGTCGCAGGTACAGTCAGAACCAGGAGTCCAAATAAGGTCACTAGGACTTGCTTACTTTCCTTCCATCTCTTGAGTCTGCACTCCTGTCTGGCCCCATGATTAGGAAGACACTTCCCTGCAGATGCCCACAGATCTGGCTTATGCTCCACCAGCCCAGCAACCCCGGCGCAGAGGGCAGGCTTTTTATTCAGGGCTTCTAGGAAAAGTGCCAAGGCTACACGCGGGGCCAGTTTGGTCACGTGTTTTTCCCTGCGCCAGCCGCTTTGGCCAAGGGCTGGCCCCAGCTAATTGGCCAGGTCTGGCGGATGGAATCCCTGCCTGAGAATGGATGAGGGGCAGGGGCGGGGGTGGTCCCCAGAGGAAAATCAGGGCCTGTTATCAGACCAAGGGCCGTGAATATGGGCAGACAGAGAATGAACATCTCTGCGGGTACCCGAGGGACCACAGGCTGAGGGCGCCCTGCTCTGCTCCCCCCACTTCAGCCGGATCACCTCCCTGGTTATCTGTTTTATTTCTTGGGCCTGCTGCTAAGATTCTATTCAGCGAAGAGCTAAGTGAGTTTACGAGGGTGGCTATGTTGCTAAGTGGGCTGGGACATTCTCCACGTGAACAAAGGGAAGCATTCCAGGCTGAGGGCTGCGGGTGCAGAGGCCTGGAACCCACTTTCCGCAAGCAGCCATGGAGGAACCAGCAGCAAGGAGGCGCTGAAGTCATGAGCGCCGCACCCCTGGGTAGGGCACTTATCGGGCATCTGTGTGCTAGACCTGGACTGCAGCACAACAGGACAATAACCCACCCTGGGGTGCTCCCCATCCAACTGGGCAGATGGCGCCATGTAAGCAAGTGACTACTGTACTGCATTACATTACAGTGTGAAAAGGAGGCAACAGACCCCAAATGGAGTCACTTACGCTAACCCCACATCACTAAAGCGAGATTCAGCTATGGTGTCAGCTCTCCCAGAAATGCTAACATTAACCGATCAGGAATTGTCTGGTCGGCACTGGGGGAGGTCATCTGTCTGATAGATCCCTGCCGTCCCCAAAGGAAGGTGGCCTTGCCACAGCCAATGTGCTTTTGGCCTCCTACTATAACTTCTTGCTCCGCTCTCTTCTGGCTATAAAACTTGGTTTTGCACAGCTTCTCGGAGCGCCTGTCTAATTGCTAGATTGGCAGCTGCTGCCCCATGGGTGACTCATTGAATAAAGCCATTAAGATCTTTAAAGTGGACTCCATGGGATTTCGTTTTGTTTTTAACACCAGTTGAGTAATGTTCCATGCTTGGAAAGACATGATGAAAGAAAACACAGTAAAACGGGGCAGGAGTGGGGCCCACCTTGCCTGCATTGGCCAGGGAGGGCCCCTCAGAGGAAGCGGCCTGTGAGCCGGGTCTTCCAGAAGAAACCCGTGGAAAGAGCCACGTGAACACAGGCCCCAGGATGAGGCTGTGCCTTGTGTGTTTGATGACAGAACAGCCCATGGCTTTGGCATGTACTACGACAGGGAGAGAGTAGGTGAGGGTGAGGGAGGGGACAGGGCCAGCGGCTGCAGGATGTCCCGGGCCTTGGCAAGGGCGTCTGAGCCCTGGTCCGATCCAGAGGGTGGCTGGGGGAAGGGGGAGCGCTGGCTCAGTGACAGCTACGAGAAGAGTTTCCACACTGGCTCACTTGAGAAGCCTTTTCCGATGGTCAATGGCATCTAGTGGCAGAATGGGTGGCCTGTCGGTGGTGAGCTCTTTGCCCAGAGGCATGCAAGTAGGCGACAGCGGCGGGACCAGCTAGAACAATGTCAGAAGTGGATGATTCTATGAAATCAGCCGAAGAAAATAGAACCAAACTTGATAATAAAACTTAACAAAGTTTACAAGGTCTAAGGACCCACTTAGAGCATTTTAGCACCAGCCTGCTGTGATCAGAGCCCTCTCTAGAAATGATTTATTTACAGATAAAAGGAGACATTTCCCAACAGCCTTGCGACAGCCCCTGGGGTGAGGCTGTCATTGGACGGAGCCCCGGTGGGAGGCTCAGCCCCTGTCAGCTCCAGGCTCAGTGTGGGGCTGATTGCTTCTCCTGGGGGAGGCGGAGGTGTCCACCCTGCCAGCATTCCTGAGTGCGGCTTCTCCAAAATAACCTCAGATAAGCATTTAAATGTGCGTCTGAGCACGAAGTCCAGTCAACACGTTTATTCCGAGAACGCCAGTGACTCCTCGAGGGGCCTGGAAGAGGCAAACAGGCCCTGCTTCCAGAAGCACTTTCCCTAAAGGCTGGAGCAGGGCTCAGTTAGTTCCACCTCACAGGCCCGACTTGGGGAAACTGAGGCTTGGGGATCAGATCACAGCACACGGGAAAGGGCAGACCGGAGAATCGGAACTCCCTCGAGGTACGGTGGCTTCGTGCCGGCCTCCCCAGGCCAGGCCGTGCAGCACCATCTGAATTCCACTGGACACCCTCACATTTTCCCTGCCACCCACCTCCTTCCCTTTGTGAAAATCTGCTCAAGACTAAGGCACATTGGCCCATTCGTGGGTCCCTTCGTTGAATAGACATTAATGGACACCTGTTCTGAGTCATAGTCCTGTGACCGGAAGAGTGGCTGCTGGTGTTGGTCCCAGTCTTTGCTCCAGAGTCTGTGCCCACTGTATTGTCCTCACCAGCTACCTGCTCGACCCACCCAGCACCCATGTCCTCTCTGGCCTCTGGCTGGGATTCTGTTATGAGTACGAAAAGCCCAATCCAGCCACCTGGCTTCTTCCCCAGCTCCACCCCACCTCATGGAGCCTGACCCCACCTGCCTGTCCCCCAGCACTGCCCACTGTGTTCAGGCACTGGACCCCCCAGAGCCCTGGCGCCTGCCCTCAGGTGGGGGTGTTTTCCCGTCCAGACTCCTGTCCTCACAGACCAGAAAGAACCGCCTCCTTGCCCCGCCCATTGTCCCGACAGAACATGAGATGCTGGTTATGAACTTGTTTGTTTCCGTTGTACCAACAGAAAGAATGGAGACCCAAAGGCATTTGAGAAGGCCACTGGGCCCCAACATGCTCAGGGAAATTCAACAGCCACCATCAAGGAAATTGCCTTGTTGTCTTTGATGTTTCTGAGCCGTGAGCCAGGTCAGGAGCTGGGACCGATGGTGAGGAAGGCGAAGTGCCACTCTCTCCAGGGACTCCCGGGGTGGCAGGACTCAGTCGCAGAGGACAGACGGAGCCTGCAGACACGGGGGGTGGGAGTGGCAAGTCTAAATGCATCCACTGAATGGAAGGAGCGATGCTTCTGCATAATTGAGGCCCCAAAGGATCATAAATGACTCATCTCGGCCATCTGCACTTGTCGGCCACCTCCTTTAAGTCACTTCCATCCAAGCCTCAGCTGTCTGGTATTTAGAACGAGGAGACGGGGGACGGGGGCAATCCAGAATAGAGGCTGTGGAATACATGTCCCTACATGTCCCCACCACCCCCAACCCAGACCTCTGCCCAGCGCCACTCAACAGGATGCCTCACCTCTGCCCTCCGGCACCCCCAGCCCCCACCCTGCTCTCCTCCTTGCCTGCGGGGGCTGGATGGTGGCCCACCTGGGATGCCCTTCATTCCTGGGCTCCGCCGGGGCTCCACCTCCTCCTTCGCGAGTGCCCCCTCAGGGAAGCCACTGTTGTCTTGGAGCAGGCTGTTTCTCCTCCGTTATAAATGATAACGTACTGGTTTATTTGTCAATTCACACTCAGGGCAAATGCAGGGAAAAGACCTAAGTCACTTTTGTGTCTCCAACTCCCAACACAGAACCTGGCACACACTCAGTAAGCATTGTAGGAATGGATGGGTGGGTGGGTGGATGGATGGATGGATGAGTGAGTGAATGAACGAGGAAGTGTCGCTGCCAACTCTGGGCTAGTGGCCTGTTGTCATATTGGTTGGGCCAGCACATCTGTCTAAAGCTAAAACTTTCTTGCTAGAATCCCCTGCTGTTACAGGTTAAAATCAGCCCCTCAAAATCCATGTTGGAGTTCCAGCCTGCAGAACCTCAGAATGGTGCTGCGTTTGGGGACAGGGTCCTGGCAGATGTCATTTGTCAAGATGGAGTAGGGCGGGACTAATCCATGTGGCTGACGTCCTTGTCAAAAGGGGCATTAAGACACAGACATGCACACAGAGAATACCTGATAAGACAAGGGCGAGGTGAAGGTGGTACTTCTACAACCAGGGACAGACCCTCCCTCACAGCCTCTGAAAGGACCCACCTGCCCTCACCTGGACCTCGGGCGCCAGCCTCCAGAACTGCGAGAGAACGTTGTTCTGTCATGGGAGTTGCTCAGCCTGGGTACTGTTACAGCGGCCCAGGGAACCAATGCACCTTTTGGGTGTCGCCAGGCGAGACTCCTGTGCGATTGGAAGGTGCCCGTTATTCTGGAGGGGCCACGAGCGTTGGGATTGACTTCGTGCTCAGGGGTAGGTCCCCTGGGCACCAGGACACGGGTGCCTCCCCAGCTGCCCTTGGCTCCAGGGCCTCTGAAGTCACTTCTAGGGTCGTGGGGCCTGAGGCTCAGTCGTGGTGACTGTTTCGTCCGTCCTCCTCAGCCCCAGCTGCCCCTCCACTCAGCAAGCCCCCTCCTCTAACGCAGCCTTGTTCCTGACCCTCTGCTTCCCCAGCCGAGCTTCAGGACCCCGTGCCGACGGTCCGAGCTCTTGCTGAGCCTGAGGCCTGTCAAGCGCTGCCCTCACCCTCTAATGCCACACAGTTGTCTGTGAACCGGCCACCAGGACCGGCCAGCAGGTCCCTGAACCATTCACGCGCAGCGACAGTCACCGTGACGGGCCCACTGACGATGAGTTGTCATGGCTCAGCTTGCACTGACCTCAGTCCTGCCCCCGGAGAGAGCCCTCTTTCTGGGGCGACCTCGTCACTCACTTGCAGAAGCAAATGCTGAATCCAAAATACCCCTGCCTGCCACTTACGAAGCCGCGGAGGGTGAGGAGGCTTTCCTGGTGGCCGGGGGCTACCGGCCACAGATACCACGTGGGCTGCAAGGTGGCATTGGCAACCGACTCCCGCCAGGCCCCAACCCCTCTCTGCTACTCGCCCCGACCCGGTGCCCTGGAGGAAGGTTCCAAGGAGAGCCCGCTTTGGGCACATCTTCCGGGAAGGAAGGGTCAGTGCTCAAGTTTCAACGGATTCCTCCAAGGCCTGGAAACCCAGAAGGAGCCTGGTGAATCCACCCAAAGCCCACAAGGCGTTCTCAGACTCTGAAAATGCCTGCACTTGCCCTTGCCCTGTCCTCCACCCGGGGGCGCTTCCCTCCCCCTGCAGGCACCTCCAGCACCTGGGACCCCAGCATGCTTTGCCCACCTGCCCCCCATCCCAGCGCTTGGCTTCCTAATCACCTTGTCTGGCCATGGGCCAAGAGGCAGATGTTTTCATTTTTCTAGAAGGGAAACTGAGTCCCAGAGGAACATGATGTGTCCGGCATCACACAGGGAGGGGGCAGCGAAGCTGGGGCAGGCCTCTGCGTTCAACAGTAGGGTAATGGCTTTAGCGAGTGGCCGCGCCCGTGTAACGTGCACCCCACCCCGGGGGGTTTGGTCCAGGGGACCTGTGAGGCCCAGGAACAGATGGCTGTGGACGCCGGCCCACAGTCCACCCCGAGGAAGCGGTGTATTGAACGCTGTCTCCACCGGCCCCACGTTCTCTAAGCAGCCCGCCAGCGGGCGCTTCCCCTCTGCACACTCCCATAGCGCATGGTGGCTGAGCCCCTCTTTGTCGAAAGTGGTTCAAATCCCAGCTCCTCCACTTCCCAGTTCAGCGACATTGGAGGAGACACCTGCCCTTGTCTTGATTTTCTCGCCAAGCGGGGAAAATACGAGGACCTGTCTCAGCACGAAATGAGCTGATGTACAGAAAATGCTAGAACAATGCCTAGCACACCATAAGCTCTCTGCAAATATGAGGTATTTTTTACTACAGCCATTCTTGTAGTTATTACAACTGTGCAGCTATTTCAAGCATGTCTGTCTTGTCTACACGATAAGACTCTAAACTAAGGCACAGAGCTGAGCACAGGCTCAGACACATAGTAGGTACTCCATAACTATTCACTGAGTGTATAAATTGATCATTATATGCATAAATAATCAAATCTCATGTTATATGAGGGCATGGATAATGGTCATAGTAACAATACTGTAAGTAATATTGATCACTTGTTGATCAATTAATATATATCAGGATTCAGACTAAACAGTTTACATGAATGTCTCATTCAATTGTCACAGCGGCTCAGGAGGTGGATCCTGCTTGCAAAGAGGAAACTGAGGCACAGAGAAGTTAAGCAATTTGTCCATGTTCTTGAGTGACTAAGTGGTGATATTTTGTCCCAGATTTTCTAATGCAAGAACTCATTCTCCCAGCCCTGGCTGGTGGCACAGTGGATAAACATGCCGGCCTATGAACCCAAAGGTCTTTGGTTCAATTCCCCAGCCAGGGCACATAACCAGGTTGCAAGCCAGGTCTCCAGCCAGGTCCGTAGCTGGAGGCAGGTGAAAGGCAACCATTCATCGATATTTCTCTCCCTCTCTGCCTCTCTCTCTTCCCCTCTGAAAAATAATAAATAAAATCTTAAAACACAAAACAACAACAACAAAAACCTCATTCTCTTAACCACAACACTGTGTGTCAGACTTTTCTTGCTGGACTGGAAGTTTCCTCAGGAGAGAAACTGCATCTTGTTCACCTTTGTTTCCCTAGTACCAGACAAAGGACTTCACATCGAGTAGGCATTGAAAATATGTTTATTGTGTGTGTTTTTATGGATGGATGGATAGAAGGATGGATGGATGGATGGATAGATGGATGGATGGATGGATGGATTGAAGGATGGATGGATGGACGGATGGATGGATGAATGGATAGAAGGATGGATGGATGAGTTGATGGGTAAATGGATGAATGAGTGGTTTGGTGGGTGAATAGGCGGATAGATGGGTAGGTGAGAGGATGGCTTGATGGGTGGGTGAAAGACTGAGTGGATGTGTCTTTGGGAGAGCAGGTGGGTGAGTGGATGAGTGTTTAGGTGGATAGGTGCGGGGGGTGGATAAGCACGTGGGGAGGTAGGGGGAGAATCAAGTGGAAGAACAGGAAGATGGGGGAGTAGTTGCGTAAATAATACCTTCCTGTGTTACTCGGTAGAGTGACACCGAAGAATCTTGAGATGTGGAAATGTTGGAAACAGATGTGCATTTGGAGATAAAAGAAGCTGCAAAATAGTTGTCAGCAGGGCTGTGCCTGGAGGGGAGATGGGGGCAGGGAAGACACCTCTGGGTTACAGGAAGAGGTGTCACCTCATTCAACATCTTTAGTCTGAAAGGGCCCAGGGCTCCACGGTGAAGGCACTAATTGGATTTCACTAAAGGGAAATAGATTTCCTAGCACTGGAAGAGCTAGTTCATTAAGTTAATACATGCCTGACTGGCAGAAGGCATGGAGTGTGCCAACCAGCCCCAGCCCACCTGGGAATGTCCCACTTTATGCAACACCCGGGTTCTGAGCACCCACTTTATGCCGGTGCCTGGGCTGGGCGTTGGGTATGCACCCATGAGTTGTATGGAATCCCTGCCTCCAGGGAGGCAAGGGGACAGGACATGCATAGGGACAGTGTGCTAGACAAGGGTTAGCAGCATAGAACATCTGACCTATGCCCCGGGAGTCCCAGGGTTTAGGTGAAAGTAAGGAGTGGAAAAGATGAAGCTGGTGCAGCTGGGGTGAAGTTCATGGGCCATGGGTCACAGGAGGAGGCAGCTGTACAAAAGCGGAGCAAAGAAGTGAGAGGATTGAGGTTCATCCAATTGTTGAAATTTATCTACCAAACATCAGCTTTGTGCCAGACATGTTCACATAGGGGGCATTCCCTGGAAAAGACAGACAAGGTGCTGGAGCCATGATAGTAACCTAGGCCGGAATCTAAAACTGGGGAGTTTTGTACATGGAAAATGTGGTTCGTGCCCAGGTTCGATGAGGTCACCCATAGAGAGAGTCAGAGAGGTGGTTCATTGTGGTTCATTCTCCCTCTCAGAGCAAGAACTCCTTCTGCAGCACCATTGACAGGGGCACCCATCTACCTGTACGCTCCAGTGACAAGGAGCTCACCACCACTTAAGGGGGCCCTGCCAGCCTTTGGAAGTTCCTGTGAGTATGTTCTCTGGTAGGTGGCCTCAGGCGTCTCTCCCAGTTTGAATCCTTTGTTCTTGTTCTGTCTTCTGGAAGACAACCCATCTTATTTTAATTGCTGGGTTGTGACCGGAGGGACAAGAAGGAGAGATGATGTTTAAATGAAAGAGATTTTCCTTCCTGTCCCTTTATTAAACACTCCCAGTTCCTTCAGCCCCTTTTCGTTGCCTGAGGAGCTACCCTGGCTGGTTTTGGTTGGTCCACACTGAGGATCAGCCCGCAGGAAACCAGCAGCCATGCCGGGGTTCCCAGATGGCCAGGCCTGCTGTCCCCTACAGCCTCTTTTTGAAGAGGTTTGACCTATTTGAGCCTTTCTTCAGCAATGAATGGGCTTTGTCCCTCCCTGTTGCCTTTCTGCTCTGTCTTTCTTCGGTTTAATGTGGTCTGGGCTCTGGGTGCGCCCTTCTCCTGCCAGCCATGCCCTTGTGGGCTTCCCCGGCCCTGCTCCGCACCCTGTCCTGCCCAGAAGGGGAAGGACAGCGGGCTCCCTGGGTCCCCTGCACGCAGTTCTGCGGTGCAGTTATGGTTGACTCAGCAGGTCTGGATTGTCCACAACCTGCCCATTCCAGGGACAGGTCTGGGCCTGGGCTGGCTCCTGGGAGAACCACCTCTAAGCTCTTGGAATATCCCGCTGACAGGAACATCAGGCCATGCCTGATAGTCTACACAATACGATTGATGGTGGGAGTCTGGAGACGGGTGGTATCGTTTGACCTCTGGAGGGGCTGGAGACCGAGTAGGGTCAGCTCTGTGTGTGTGTGTTGGGGTGGGGGTGGGGGGTCAGCCACAGCTTCATGACCCCGTGGACACCAAGGCTAAGGTGAGTCTTTGGTTGGCAACACTCCGTATGTGCTTTCTGTCGCACATTGTGCTACTGGAACTAAGCACTGTCTACAAGACCCCATGCGCCTCTCGTACCTTAACCCCTTACTGATTGTCCTCTGCAGCCTTTCTCTGCTACAAACCTTTAAGCGTGAGTAAAATAGCTCTCTTTCTAGCAAATCATCAAACCTAAATGGGGTCCGGACACAGCAGTGCTCACAGCACCCATCCTATTTTATCCCGTGTCTACACCCCACCCATGTGCCCTCAGAGCGTGAGCCAGAGTCCCGGCTGTTCAGGTCCTCGCCCCAGTTTTGTACCATCCATGTGGCGCCCTGTCCTGAGCTGCAGACGACAGCCCAGGCTCCCACGCGACAAGGATTTCTCCTAAGCTGCCTTCTGGGTCTTGCTTGACCCACCGTAAGCGGGGCTTCTGAGGCTACCCAGTGTGTGGAAGTGGGCTCCTTCCGCAGGACAGTGTCCTCGCAGACCACTGTGGAGTCCTGTCCGGGCCAGCACACCCGACAGCTCCTGCGCGCCGCTCCGGGGTCTCAGTCGAGGATGCAGATTCACAACCAGCTAAGCTGGGCAGCTCAGTGGAGCCGCAGGAAGCCTGGCGCCACCACCCCTGTCTGCTCATGGTAGGCAGCTCCACCTTGCCCGACCCCGGAGCTCTGATCTCTAAAGAAGTTCAAGGCCCTGAGAGCTCTGAGTGGCCACGGAGGGCCAGAGGTAGCCGTGACCTTGTCAGCAGGAGGTCCCCTGGGTGGGGGCGTCCAGGAGGGAAGACCAGGACCTTTTGCAGTTGGAGGCAGAATCTTCAAAGAGCTGGTTTCTTTAGCAAAATGTTAAAAAATAATAAGAAGAAGAAAGAAAGAAAAGAAAAACAGCCAAGTCTAAAATCCTATTTGGTGATTTCGTAGCCGGGCCTGAGCCTGGCCTGGCTCCACAGACTGGCTGGAAAGGACATGGTCCTCATGACCCAGGGCCACGATGCGGTCATCTCCCGCCACCCTTCCCCCTCCTCCCTGGGTCTCTGACCTCTCAGAAAGCCCTGGGGGGTGGGGGGGCTGGCCCAGAGGGGTTCCACCTGCCCCTAATTAACGGAGGTAAGAGGGACAAATTGAGATCCTCCTTTTAAATTTAATCTTTCTCTTTAGCCAACAGGCTCAGCTTCTAGAAACAAGACTGGACTCTAAATATTTGTTCAGCGGTTGTTTGGTTTACAAAACCCTCTTCCTACCGTGATCTCACTTGATTTGCATGCTGATCCTGGACGCTGGGCAGGGCAGGAATTGTCCCCCACTCCCACCCCAGTCTCCCCCAGACAGGATGTGACAGAGAGATCATGTGGTTGAGAGGCCAGAGCCGGGCGCCACCGGGAGCCCTGTCCACCTGTTGCCAGGAGGAAGGGGAGCTAGGGGAAGACCAGTCACAGCCGCTGGAGGAGGACTCTGGGCTCCGCTGCTCTGTGGCCTCTGCTCACACTGTCCCCTCCGTCAGGAAGCCCCTCCTACTCACCTAGCCGAGCCCTGCCTAAGTGTCACCTTCTTAACTAAATTCCAGGACATCTATGGGCCACTGGATTACAGGATTCCTGGGCTGTCTGTCAGAGCTGCTAGGATGACTTGCCACCTGGACTGTCCTTGTGTGTTTGGCATGTGACTTCCTTGTTGAACCCTGAGCTCCTTGGGGACAGGGCTCTGTCTCTGAGCTCCAGCCCCTACCGCAGGGCCTGCCCCTGAGCACCGGCGCTCTTGATTGCCCTGCTGGCTGAATGAGTCAGTCAATCAATCAATCAATCAATTAATCGCATCAAGCTACCACCTCCTGTATTTATTATCCACAAAGCAGATTTGCCCTTTTCTTTATGTATACATTTATTTTACTCACTTGAGGAGCTCATGATTATGTTTTTACTCTAAGCAATTCAAACACTACAGAGAAATCCCAATTCTCCTTTACCCCCCACCCCTCATTCTGGATCTTCCCCTGGGGGCAGCCCCTGTGCCAGTGTGGGGTGTCTCCTCCCAGAACTCCTGATCTGCATTTGCCATTACCACTATATATGAAAGCCTAAGGCTCTGTGTCTTGTGTGCATCTTTGGACATAAATGCTATCCCCATTTGTGCATCTTATTCTGCAACTTGCTTTTATCACAAATGATATGACTGGGATGTCTCTGCTCCTCAGTTTCAGGGAGCACCCCAAGCCTTAGTTGCTGGCTGATTATTTATCTAGACTCCTCTTAATGGGCATGAAGGCTTTCCCCCACTGTCCCCCGGACAATGAGGTGGCAGTCGCATAATTGACGCATGCCATTTCCCTTCCCAGGTGAGCACCATCCCAATTCTTGCTGGAGCAGCAGAGGTGGGCGCTGGCCACATGGGTGGTCTGAGGGTGGTCCTCATCTTCACGTGCATGAGATCCAAGTCATTTACCGCATGCAACCCCTGTGTGAGGTTTGTTCCTATTTAAACAACGCCTCCCACATGCTCATTGAGTCACTGCCTCAGAAGCCCCAGAACAAAGCACTCATCATGTGCTCTGACGCAGGCCACCCTGTTCGAGGGCCAGCTCAGCCCCTCCCCAGTCCACCTGGTCCCCTCTTGCCCTCATGTTGGCCCTGCTGATGGCAGGTCACAGCTGAGGATCGGTATTCTGGTCTATTTGGAATATTCGAAAATATGAACTTCGTGTTTCCTTACGTAACACAGGGTTGGAAATTCACCTCCTGCCAAAGTCGCTGACGGTCAGTGTTCCAGATCCAAAAAGATCTGTGCTGGAGCCAGCTCCCTCCCGCCTGTTTCTCCTGGCAGAGTGGAGCTGCCAAGGTTGGAGGGAAAGAAGACAGCTCAGCAAAGGACCTGCCAGTGCCAACAGGCAACTCCTTAAGAGGGGCCAGAAGGAGGGTGAGGGAGGTGGCACCTTCCTCGGAAAGTCCCCTCGCCAGAGGAGCCTGCAGGCATCATGGGTGGTTGGAAGGTGGTCATCGTTGGCTTTACCCACTGTATGATGGTGAGCACGTCCCTCACCCTTCCCAGGTCTTGGTTTTCTCATCCATGAAATGGGCACAGGGCTGCCTTCTCACTGGACTGTCGCAGCTCCTTGCGGACAAGTTCTTGGTGACATCTGAGGTCTAATGCATCAGACAGATGCCAGGTCTTCCTGTTGGGACCCTCTCAGAGGGCAGAGATAGATTAACAGCTTGCTCAAAAGACCAAGATAAAGGAGAAGAGTGACAGGGAAGACAAATGGGAGAGGAAGAAAAATGGGCAACGTGCTTTCGAAAGGCCATTTCCACCCCTCCCCCTTTTATTTATGTCCCAGTTAGTCCTCTTGGCGGATGTGGCCTGCGCTGATCTCTGGCAGTGTCTGTGGACGTCAGCGGGGCTCAGGCACTTCCCCTGTCCTCAGCAGGCTGGCCCTGTGTCCCTCCAACTGCACCTGCCACCAGGACTTGGAAGAACACTCAGAGGCTGCGGCATTGTATCCTCTGGCTTTCTTAGTCTTCCTTCGGGTGGAAAAGTTTCCTCCGCTCCGCCTCACCCTGACCCACATAGCTCCCCACCTCACCCTCGCAGGATGCTGGCTCCTGGGAAAGAACAAGGAACCCCACCCACCCGGCCGCAGGCCAACTGAGGAAATGAGGGAGAGAACCAGAGAGGGACAGAATTGAAGCAAGAAGAAGACCACACGGAGACAGATCTGGAAATGGAGAGAAAAAGACCCAGACCCACAGAGAGGGAGAGGGGAGAAAGACAGAAACTACAATGAGAGATGTGTGCACAAAGTGCGGTGTGGGGAGAGGCAGCCACCTGAGGGGAAGGGAGAGGGACTCAAAAAAAAATGGAGAAAGAGACACAGATGCAGAGAGCAGAGAAGAGAGAGGGCTGGGAAGAAGACGGACGGACGTAGGGAGCAGAGCCAAAGCACAGAGCGTGATGCTTTGGATTACCCCGCAGGGTGGTAATGGGGGGTGGGGGGCATGGCTCTGTCTTCAGACAAGCCAGGAACAAGAAGGGTATATTTTCTGTGCTTCCTTCATGCTACGACAGGCATGTCTCTCCAAGAGGGGCTCTGGGGTTTCCCAACTAATGTCAGCACCTCCACCACCAGGGACAAGGACAAGATGCTAACGGAAAATAAAAAGATTCAGGGAAAAACGTGGACAGAGAGAAGCTGAGAGATCAAAGGAGAGGCAGGCAGACAGACAGAAGGACTTGGAGAGAGAGACGGGAGAGCTGGTCACACACACACACAGAAACTGTGGAAATGGTGCCCAGAGAGGGACAGGGCAGAGACAAGCAAGAAGACAGAGGCAGAAAGACGGGCAGGGCCAGAGGGACAGAGGCCCAGAGAGAGGAAGTGCCCGGGGGCCCCTTGAACTGCAACACTGGAAAGCTGAACCAAAGGGACCAGCAAATACAGCTCCTCCTGCAGCCCACACACATGGGCCCTCTCCCCGGGCAAGTCAGAGGCTTCCAAGGCCAGGACAAACTCCCTGGGGAAAAAGACTTCACCTGCAGCCAGCAAAGCCCTGGAAAGGCCTGCAAGACACAGCAACCGGGCAGGGCTGGGGGTGGGGCGGGATGGGGGTGGGCCCCGGCCGAAGGCCCCGTGGGGAGCGCTGAGCTCTTCTGTCCTCAGCTTCTGAAAAACGCAGACCAGCGCCCAGAGTTGCCCCCACAGCCTGACTTGGTTTCCGGAGGGCAAGGCTGGAATTAAGCTCTGGGAGTTAACTGGACTGTCTTTCAGTGATGTGCCATTAATTTCCCGATTTCGCGTGAGCTCTCCCGATGGATGGTCCCCGGGCGTCTTCGAGGCTGCGTTTCTCAGGGGTTGCGGCTGGCTCCAGCCAACAGGCCACCACCTCCTTCTAATCCCTCTGATTCGAGCCTGTTCTTGCAAACAGCTGTCCGAGGGGACCTCCCTGGACACACTCAAGGCCCCGCCGCATCAGGTCCTTCGGTACTTCCATCCCTTGCCTTAGTTTCTGCTCCAGGCAAGGTAGGGCAGAAGGTGCAGAGGTCTTGGTCTGCTGTCCTGCCATGGGGGTTCATGGCAGTCACCCGGCAGCTCCTTCTCCTCACTGGCTCCATCCAAAACACACGTTCGAGTGGACTTCTCCCCTGCTCAACCGCCTTCCATGGCTCCCATTTGCCACCCTGTCCACCTGGCCATCCTTCAACCCTGGGGGTGGGGGTGGTCAAGCAGAATCCTTCTCTGCCCGACCGTTTCCTTACCTACTCTGATGCTGGGGGCTCCCATGTTCTCAGTAACTCTGGGTCTTTCTTCTGCACCAATTCACATGCACCTTGGACTAGTTCCAAATAGTTCCTTATTCGAAACTAGTCAAGGTAAAGTGAGGCTGTTAGGGGGGACCTATGAGCCACGGAGAGAGACCCGAAACGGACAGTCTCCTCACAGTCCTTGGAAGGAACCCACCCTGCCAATACCTTGACTTTGGGCTTCTGGCCTCCGGGGCTGGGAGTCCGTACATTTCTGTTGTTAAAGCCAGCCTGTGATTCTTCGTACAGCAGCCATGGAAAACCAAACCACACTGCTCTGCCCTCCAACCCACAGCGGGGCTGCGCCCCACTCTGCCCCGCACCCCGCGACCCGCTCACACCCCGCATTTTACCCATCACCACCCGCAGCCCTCAAGCATAGACTGGTCAGTGCAGAGGTGCACTTCTAGGGTGGGGTCTGTTGCATTCCGTCGTTTTTTTCCACCTTTAAGGAAAGAAGACTCCGGCCCATGGAGGCAGCTCTCCTTCCGACAGGGCCACCATGGCCACGGGGACCTGCTTAAACTCAGCAGGTAAAATCACTCTGGTTGCTCATCTCCTTCCCTTCCACACTCTGGCCCCAGGTCCCCAATCTGGATGAATGGTCTGAACAGGCTCCAAGCTTCCAGTGAAGAGAGAGGCTTCCTGGCTCCTGTTCTCACTCACTCCCACACCATGTCATTGCTTTCTTTCCAAGTCCCTATGGCAAATGAACTGTATACCCCTAACCTTGACCCACATCACCCCTCATGTCCAACCCTAGACTCACCTCCCATTGCTTCCCCCCTCCATTTCCTCGCTGTGTCTCAGACGTGCCAGGCCCCTCCTTCTCACTTTCAGGCTATTACCCATGATGCTCCCTCTGCCTGGATGCCCCCAACCCCACAGACCCCCAGCCTCCAACTTGGTTCATACCTCTGTGTTAGCATTGACAATATGATGTTGTCATTTATTTTTGTGTTTCTCTTCCATCAGCCTGGGAACTTCTTGCAACGTCAGCACAGAACCGACTCTATAAACATTTGTTGAGTGAATGCATGGATGGATGGATGGATGGATGGATAAATAATGATCAGTCCCAGACTACACACTGAGCACCAGCCCAGCAGCTGCCACGAGGAGGAAGAACTGCAGCTGGGCGACAGGATCCAGCTTCTGCCTCTGAGATGGGGTTCGGCTCCTTCCAGCCACGAACTCACTAATACGCAGGATTCTTACTCTGAGGTCTGCAGGCTGAATTCGGGGGTGTCCATGAGCTTAGGCGAAACAAATATATCAGAGGCAACAAACCTCAGTAACATGAATAGCACTTTGAAACCAAGAAAAATTGCCGGTATTTTATATATGATAGTGGTTCCAGATCTCTCACAACATCATTTATGCTCATCACTACTTTGCAAGCCACCTACAGTTGCAGTCTGCTTAGGGTCTGAGAATATAGTGAGCCTAAATAAGGTCCCGGTGGAGGTTTGACTCTGAGCATCAGGCCACATTAATGAAGCATTAGGATATTTATGTTAAAAGGAGACACAATAACACAGAAGTTAGGTAAGAAAACGTCCACCTGTACCCCTCGATTTTGAGATATGAATGGAAGTAAATTGCTGGGATGAAATTACTATGGCTAAGATTTGCTGGTTGTGGAACCTGGGTGCTGGGCGCATAGTAGGTCACCATGCTCTCTACTTTTGGGTATTTGGAAATTTCATGATAAAAATGTAAAATAAGTTTCTAAGTAAATAACAAATAGCTTCCTAAGAAAGCTGCCTGTGTTTCTACGGAGTTAGTCAATGGGAACAAGATGTGCTAAAAATAGCTGAGAGATTTATTAGGTCTCCCCCTCTGACATTTTTGATCCTTTGTCATCGATGGTCACGTTTATTCTGTTTGTTCTCCAGATGTCCTGGTGGAGCTGGGTCTCAGGGGTGGAAAGAAGGTTTCCCTACCCCCATTTAAATAATGCCCTTTTAACTTCTAATCATGGCATTGGATGGAGGTGCCTCTCCCCATCCCTCCACTCTGAGCCTCAGTTTCCCCAAAGAACATTAATTATGGAACTACCTGTTTTGACTCCTTGATAGGGTCCTTGTAAGGATCAGAAGAAATGCCGAGACTAAAAATGCCCTTTTGTTAAACCTTTATTTTCTTGTTCAAACATGAGACATGTTCATTGAGGGATATTTAGAAACAAAGATAGTCAAAACAAAGAAAATAAAAGCCACTCACCCTACTACCCCCCAATATAACTAAGTTATCATTTTAGTGTATTACCTTACAGGTTGTTGTTTACCATGCATACTTTTAAATTTATAAAAATAGACTCAGTGGGTGGGGAGGGGGACAGAGGGGAGCAAAAAGGGGATGGATGTAATACAACAACAATAAAATTAAAAAAGAAAAGAAACCAGACTCACATTAGATAAGATTTGATTTTTTTTTTTTTTTTTAACAAAACACATCGGGAACATCTTTTCATACCATTACAGGTTCTTCTACATCTCAATCTTTGCTAGGTTTTCTCTTATGGGGCTGCATTATGCTGCATTTAAGCAGTCTCATTGTCTTCGTTCTCTAGGGCTGCCGGGACAAAGGGCCGCAATCAGCCTGGCTTACAGCAGAAGACACGTGTCTTCTCACGGTTCTGGAGGTCAGGAGTCTGAATCCAGGGTTGAGTCCTTCCTGGAGTTTCACAGGGAGAACCTGTTCCATGCATGCCTGCATCCCAGCTTCCAGTGTTTCTGGAAATTGATGGCCTCCCTTGGCTTGTGGCCACATAACTCCAGCCTCCACTGCTATAGTCATGTGGGTGGCTGCCCTGTGGATCTCCATGTCTCTTCTCCATTGCTTGTAAGGACACCAGCCAGGTTGAATTAAGGGTCTATGCGGCTCTTAGCCTGGCTAATTAGATCTACAGTAACTCCAGTTCCAAATAAGTTCATTTTCTGCTGTGGGAGGAGTTAGAACATCAACATATCTTCTTAAAGGACACAAGTCAACCCACAGCGTCACCCCCCATTGGTGGGCTTTTAGCTTGTGTGTTCAGATTTTTTGCTATTAATAAATAATGTCACAACTTATTTAATACGCCTATGATTCTTTTCTTTCTTTTTTTAAAAGATTTTATTTATTTATTTTTAGAGGGGGGAAGGGAGGGAGAAAGAGAGCGAAAGATGCATTGATCTATGAGAGAAACATTGATTGATTGCCTGTTACATCTGTCCCAACCAGGACACTCGACCAACTGAGTCATGTTGGTCAGGGCTACGATTATTTTCTTAAAATAATTTCTTAGGGCCCTGGCTGGTGGCACAGTCTGCGAACCCAAAGGTTGCTGGTTTGATTCCCCAGTCAGGGCACATAACCAGGTTGTAAGCCAGGTTTCCAACCAGGTCCGTAGCTGGAGGCAGGTGAAAGGCAACCATACATTGATGTCTCTCTCCCTCTCTGCCTCTCTCCCTTCCTCTCTCTCTGGAAATAATAAATAAAATCTTTTTAAAAAATTTCTTGAAAGTAGATTTCTAGGACAAAAACTCTATCAATCAAAGTGAGACCAGGAAAAGAAAAATCATAACTATTTCAAGTAGAAAGGACTCAATAGAGGTATTGAGAAAAAAACAAAGTGATGCTGAGGTAACCCAGAGATAAAGGCGGAAAGCTGCTGTCACCCCAGTACTTGAGGACCAAAGGGAAGAGGTGATGCTACTAGAACTCAGGAGTGGGGAGTAAGCAGCCCCCATAAGGCTCACTCACCTTGGACTCCAACGGGACGGCCCTGCAAGGTCAGTGCTGGGAACCCACGCTGGGGTCAGCCTTCTGAAGCGGGGCCGCAGCAGTCTCTGAGGGAGCACCGTGCGCCTGGTACTTAGCCGGCTGGCAGGTGCTGCTTCCGAGGGCACAGGTGTCACGGCTGCTGCTGGTGAAAGGCATACCAGTGCTGGAAGCCAAAAGACAGTCTTTCTTGCTTCCTCTCATCTTCGGGTTTTCACCATTACCTCCCATCGGCCAACCAGAAGCCAGCAAAGTGTTCTGGAAAATGTGGTTCGCAGGCTCCCGGCCCTAACATCACAGAGCAGAAATGGGACAGAGGCAATGGAGAGAGGCAATAAATAAATACCTAAAGGCTTTTGCTATGTGTTATCCTGTTAGCTTCCTGAAAATTTGTACCAACTTACACTACTACTTGCAGGGGATGAAAACACCTATCGTCCAAAGCTCAATAGCACTGAACGTTATTATTTAAAACTTTGTCCTCGATTTGATGGGAAAAATTACACCTCGTCCTTTTTGGCATTTCTTTGATTTCTAGTGGTGCTGAACATATTTCATATACTTTCGGCCATCATGTTTAGTACTTTCTTTGTGAATTGTTGAACTATAAATCTAAGATAATTAAAACATCAGGTTTTATGTCATTCACTCATTTTATTACAACGTTCACCTTTTTCTCCTCAGTTCATAGCACTACTTTAAGCATAAAAGACATTAATCCTTGCTCTGCAGTACATGCTGCAAGTAATATTTTCTCATTGTGGTCTGACATTTATTTTATTTACGGTGTTTTTGACATCACTTTCCAATTTATCTGTGGTCAGAACTATTCATCTTTTCTCTTACACGTTTACCTTTGGTCTCATGATTAGAAAGGTCTTTATTGGGCCAAGATTACATAAACATTTCTGTTTTCTTTATTCTTCACGGCTTCTACATATTTAGCATTAATTGATTTTTACATTTCCATATGTGTATGGAACTTATTTGGGGCTGTAGTACAAAGTGAGAAAACGATAAATAATCAAAGCCCAGCTCAGCCACCGGATGACATTGTTGGGTACTGGGCCTCTGTGAGCCTCAGTTTCCTTGTCTATAAAACTGAGCTAATTGTTGTGAGTCTCAAACGAGGTAGGATCTGTAACTGGTCTAGCACAATGTGTGACTCATAGCCAACCTGCTGCTGGTGTTATTTCTGAATTCCCTCCCCACCTCTAGCAAACTGGGGAGCAGATTCTGCTGCAATGATTCCTCAGATGTCCCTCGCCCCTCCAGGCTTGCCCTGAGGAAACCTGGCCTTGGGAGCCCGTTTGTTCCTCGTCAACTCCTCCACCTCCGCCTACAGCAATGCCTGCACACGCGGAAGCTGCTGGCGAGGCTGTAGGCAGCAGGATGGCTTCCTCGGCGGTCTACCAGATGTCTCTTGCTCTGTTTCTGCCCCCACAGGCTCCAACTGGAGAGGCTGATGAGCAAATCAAACGGGAGCTGGTGGAAGCTGTGTGGTCGGATGATAGAGTGCAGTCCCCTAAGGTAAGCAGCCGGTCCCTCAATTTGCAGGGCAACAGGGGAGACAACGCCTTGGGAAATGACAGCTCCACCAGGCTGCCCCGTCTCTGAAAGCCCGTGAAAGTGATCAATAGCCCTTCAGCTCTCATTTTAAAAATTAAATGGGCAGGAGGATGATTCCATTGGATTTCGACCCAAACCACAAACAGGCTGAATACCTGAGATGCAAAAAGAAAACACAAACCTCTACACATCACAGGAAGAAGCCAGTCAGGTCCAAAGAGACAGGGGCCCTTCATCTCCCAGCCTCTGACAGGCCCTGTGTTCTCCTGGGCTCCAGGTCCAGGCTGCGGTTCCTCAGTTCCAGGAAAGCAAGGACTAAATCCATTTTGCCCGGCGAAGGTTAGGCACTCAATAATGAATGAATGAATGAATGAATCTTAGTCTGTTTTCCTAGCTATGATGATTTGGGCAAATCCCTTTGAACAAATCAAATGGCCTGTCTCAATCTCTGCATCTAGACAGTGGGACCAGGGATGCCTGCCTCCCCAGGATATCTTATCCTGGTAGGGTAGCACAGTGGCTGGCATGTAGTACAATGTACCCTGGCATGGGAAAGACTGAGTCCCGGGACGGGGGGCAGGATGAGGGCCAGAGGACCGGCTCTGTGGTGCACAGGCCTGCGGGTCGGGCCAAACTTGGCTCCCCTGGCCCACCGTTCCCACTGCCCACCCGCCTCACTCGCCTTCGCTCATCAGCATCAGAGGAATCATGCAGAAGGCAGTGACATGGGTGTAGCAGTCCTGCACTCTCCCTGGTGCATGAAGAGTACTCACAAAGGATTCAGAAAATGGGGATTGCTTTTCTGAAAGGCTCTGAAGGTGTCACAGAGGGAGGTGCATTTGGATCAGACTGACAGGCAGACAGGGAAGGGCTGGTGGGATAGAACCCAGGCAGGTTTGTGGACATGGTGAACCTTCTAAGGACGCTCCAAAAAGCCAGGCAAGGACTTCACACATTATCATCAAGACACTGGGGAGCTATGGGAGGTTCTGGAGCAAGAGGTGACTATCAAAAAAATTCATAGCTTTGTTAAACAATTGGCAATTTTATTCCTAAAAAAAAAAGGAGATCTTAGGGCCAAGAGCAGAAAGGGGAAAGAAAATAGCCAGACATGGTGGCAAGAGTCACAGGCTTTGGGTTCAAGCCCCCACACTCTTATTTAAGGGCCCCAGGCACCAGGCAAGTGACCTCACTGCACCAGGCCTCGACCTTCTCATCTGCTCGTGGGATGGCTAGGAGGGTCCGGGCATGGCCATGCCAGGGGGCTTCTGCACAGGCCCCCCTCGCCAGCAGCAACAAGCGAGTCGGAGTTGGATTTTGTATATTTGAGTTAAAATTGAGGAGAGGGAGACCAGGCAAGAGAAGTGATTTTGAAAGGGAGTGGGGTGGCAGGAGGGTGGCAGAACCTTGAGGTACCAGAGGCCAGATTGCATCACCAGCACGCCTTCCGGAGATGCTCCAAGTGAGGTCTCTCAACAGCCAGGGACTGCGGGCAGGAGGCTGTTATTCTTTGCCCTCACGACTTCTCCAAAGGCCCGAGGGACTTCATGGCTGAAAGAGGCTAGGGAACATTTCTTCTTTCAGTTGAGGGCAGGCTGATGGCTGAAGACTCAAGGTCCTTCTGGTGGCAAACCCCACCTGAGTGAGGGGCTCCTGGAGGTGTCTTCTTCTCAGGGCCATCACAGCATCAGGATCCCAGAACCACTCTTCTCCCCATGGATAACAAGAGACAGAGAGGTGGCAGTGAGGAAGTAGGCCCAGCGGGGTGACCGGGACTAGGGTCATGGCGTAGCCTGTTAGGATGGAATCCTCCATCCAGGCGGCACGCTCTGCAGCCTGGCAGCCACTGGCCTTGGCAGCTCTCCAATGTCCCCAGGGCCCATGGCACGGACTGCCTTCCTGCTTGAGCAGCTGGGCCTCTGCAGAACAGGGACAGGGGCAGGCCCAGTGTCCACCGTTTAACCTCAACTCGGGAGGCACTAAGTCAGCCAGTCCAGTAAGGTTTGCTTAATATAAACACAATGAGGGGGAAAAGTCTAACTCATCACTCATGATTTCTCACTTGGACCCCCTACAACTGCCCCCTAGCTGCTATTTCCTCTACCTTCATCCTCAATATAACCTTGAACATGCTGCCTGATTAATCTTTCCAGACTGCAACTCTGGTCAAGTTGCCCATTGTGGCTAAGGACTCACTCTTGCATTCAAAGATCCCCTGCCTCAAGTTTAATCTCAAATGCTGCCTCCTCCAGAAGCCTCTCTTGGTTTATTTTCTTGAACCATGTGTGACTGCTCCCTTCTCAGTCTTCACTTATTCCAGAGCCCATCCCAAGGCCTTGGGTGTGAGACACAGAACCAAGAAGGAGAAGGACTCAAGGAAAAGAAAAGGAAGAAAAGGAAGTCAGTTCTTCCCCAGAGAGAGCAGATGGCTTCCCAAGTAGTCCATAGCCACACTGCCATCTGTCACATAAAGAACATAGTCACACAGAGTTACCCGCCAAACCAAAGAGGCCAGAGGGGCCGAGTGCTGGGCAGTTAGTATGGTTGGGGTGTGTGTGTGTGTGTAAGGGCAGCCCAGGGGCCAGGGATGTCTCAGGTTGACAAAGTTAAATCAAATTACAGAGGGTTTGAACTAAAAGAGACTTCAGACCACCCAGTCCAAACCTTCACATACAAAGAGGTTCAGAGAGGGGTTACAGGGTGAATTCTAGTTAGAGATCATGAGAGTCATTATTTAACCCATCCAATCAGTTGATCATGTGTTCTTTCACTCATTCAAACACCTCCCTGAGCCCGTGTAGATCCAGACCACATGCCAGACCTCAGGCACGCAGAAATGAAGAGGAGACTGCCCACCCCTCAAGGGGCCAAGAGTATCGGCGGGTGGCAGGTGCCTGGCCTGAGGTGAGTGGAAACAGAGGAGGGAGTGGAGGCCCTGCACCGGGTGGTGAGGTGGGTGGACAGGAAGTGACCCCAAATGGCTTCCCAGAGGAGGTACCATCTGGTGTGGTTGCAAGAGTTGCCTGGAGGGTCTTAGCAGAGTTAGCATGGAATCTCCACACATAGACTCCCTGCCCAATACTGTGTCCCACCCTGTCCTGTAAGATTTCACCATCTCAGTACTGCCTGAAGGTAGTTGTTAGAAGTGGGCCATCTGTCACCCCAGCTTGGCCCAGACGCCACAGAGCCAGAAGCGGAGGCCAAGGCCGTGTAAACACTGCAATGATCTGTGACTGGAAGGGCTCTGTGTGACTTGGGGAAAGGCTGCCCTAGAAAAGGTGCGAACAGCCACTCTTGGGCTGGCCTCGTGCTAAATGATCAGCGTTGACTTGTGGAGTAGCGAAGGTGTAGGGTTCCCCAACCCTCGCCCCGGTCATTTTACAAATGAGAAGCTCAAGGCCAACCAGGAAGTCAGCAGCTGAGCAAGGACTTAAAACAGGCTTCTTAACCCCCAGGCCAGTGCACATCCCTGGGGCTCTCCAAAGGAAACAGGGTGTATTCCCTATGGAAGCCAGAGGCTATCATAATACATTATAAAAATGTTTTCATAGGCCCTGGCTGGTGGCTCAGTGGATAGACGCAGGCCTGCAAACCCAAAGGTCGCTGGTTCGATTCCCAGCCAGGGCACATAACCAGGTTTCAAGCCAGCTCTCCAGCCAGGTCCTTAGCTGGAAGCAGGTGAAAGGTAACCATATATTGATGTCTCTCTCCCTCTCTGCCTCTCTCCCTTCCCCTCTCTTTAAAAATAATAAATAAAATATTTTAAAAAATGTTTTCATAAAACACACAGCAAGTAAAAAAAAGAGTGAGAGGCTGATAGGGAATATAAGCAAGAAGAAGTAGAGATTAGGAGCCAAGCCAAGACGATGTGTGTGGGTCTGCTCTTCAGCATGGGCAGAACAAGGTTCAGCAGAATCACCTCCTCCAGGATGCCTCCTCTGACTGCCCTCCATTGCACTGGCTGCCTCCACTAGCCACCCCGGTGCTGTGTACCACGTAACCTCATGCAGACTCGAACTCAGGTGACCTTGTCTTTGAGGGACTGTAAGCTCCTGGAACGTAAGTTTATTTCTGTGTCCCAAATAGCCAGCATCTAACAGGTGCTCAGTGAGCATTTGTTAAGAGTGAATGGCCTCACAAGTAAAATAAAGATGCTTCTTCCCAACCAGTGGGGCAGCAGAAAAGAAAGCATGGCCTCTTCCGTGAACTGAATCCCTATCCATCATGCACCCATCATCAGATATCCATCGCCTCACCTGCTCTCCCTCCTCCCTCTGCCCCACCCCCTACCCTCCCGCCCATCCACCCATCTCTGCAAAACTCAGCCCAGCCCCCGCATTAAACAATGGGGAATGGAGATTGGGTCCCTCCAGTGAAAAGTTCTCCGTTGGCAGGAACACTTTCAGAACACCATCATCCCTGCTTTGGAAAAGACAATCGAGTCGTTTAGAGACATGATTAACTCGCTATTTCCTGGTCCCTGAGATCCAGCTCTGTTAAGGGACCAGCGAAAGACTGAGCCCGGGGGAAAACTCAGTGTGACATCTGACGGGCACCTGCAGGGGCAGGGGCTGCTGGAACCACCAGGGACCTGGCTGTTCTTAGTAACCACTGCTCTGGGACCCCCGAGCACGAATGCAGTGTCCCTGCTCCTGAGGCCCTGCTGCAGCAGTGACAATAGGTCTCGGGTAATGAATGGCATGACAAATCATCCTCGCAGGGAGCCCTGACTGCGGCCTGAGTCCAGCGCGCCTGCCACGTGGGCCAGGCCGCGCCTCCTGAAGAGAGTGAAGGCAATCCCGTGCCGGCCTGGAGGTTAGGAGCCGTGTTATGGCTCAGGATGAAGCCCCCCAACACGGTTTCGTGCGCCGGTCCCCACGCAGAGGTTGGGGGCGGATGCTCCCAGCTGACTGCCTGCCTGCCTTTCAGAGGCTGATGGAGCCCTTCTTAGTCAGAGCTCCGCACCATCCGTTTCAAAGTGCAAGACATGCATGAGGGCTGCCAGCTAGCTGTCATTTCTATGAGGAAATTCACTGTCAAAGCCCGAGGCCCTGCTAATGACAAAATAAAGCAAAGTCAGGCTCCGGCAAGGCGACAAGGGAAATGCCGAGAAACCTCCCGCGGGGTGGAGCTCCGGGAGTCGTGACTGTGATGCCCACATCTGTGAGCACCCGTGTACTGGTGCCCATGCCCTCAGGCCCCGTGCGGGGCTCGAAGAACCAGGGTGCGGAGGGAAGCTTGCTCATGGCGGCAGAGATGGGGGGCGGCAGAGATGGGGAGAGCCCTGGGGAACCGCAAATACTTTACGGGATTGTTATGTGGGAAAGAAATTCAAACTAATTTAAACAAAAGTGTTGCTGCTCCGTTGAGTACCTAGGATGTGCCAAACAAACTCTGCACTAGAGGTTTTCCGCTCCTCATTCAATCCTCTCAGTGAACCCAGGGAGTCCCATTTTACAAATGACAAAGCAGGACAAGAGCCCCTTGCCTGAAGTCAGAGTGCTGGTAAGGATGCTGGGGTTTCAGGTAGATTTGTGCTAACCTCCACACCGCTCCCCCATACCACCTTCCTGCAGTTAAAATAATAATGATAAAAATAAAACAAAAGGCCCGTGGCTCCCCAGGGCAGAGCTGAATCTGAATGGGAAATGTCAGACAGGGGAAGCCTCTGTCTCAAGCCAAGAAAGAAATAAAAGCCAGGACTGGCCCCAAGTGGAACAAGTAATGAGACTCCTGTCCCGGGAGGCAAGCAAAAAGAAGCAGAAACTGCTGTGTGGGGATGACCCCAGGTCAGTTGTCTCCTGTACCTGAAGCCAAAAGATCTATTTTTCAAACCCTATAGAGTGTATGCCATCTCCCTCCCAAAACCGACAGACAAGTCCGCTGTAATGACAGTTTTGTGAGCACTTCCACCACATACAGAACCCACAGCGTTCAGGGCGCAGCCAAGTGACAGTCCCGCCCACAAGGACTCGCCACCGCAGGTGGGCAGCCCCCAGAGGGCTCCAGGCAGGCCTGCAGTGGCTGAGTCAGGAGCAGCCCGAGCCATGGCAGGCGTGTGGGGGGCACCTGCGCCCCAGCGCCACCCTCACACGCTGGCCCAGGACTGTTGGCTGCCATCACAGTGCTGGGCACCTGCTACGTGCCAATGGGGGTCAAGAAGCTGGCCTTGGAGTCCAAAGGTACAGTCCCAGTCTGGGTGCCCAAACCCATCCCCCGCCTCGGTTTCCCTGTCACCAAGATGGAGTAAATGAATCCCAGTCATGACCCCGGCTGGCAGGAGGACTAAAACAGCGGGTCATCAAGGTCCCAGAAGGGTGACTGGCGTGCACCACAATGGTTACGATAGTCCCACTTAGGCCCCCAACAGTCCAGTGAGCTGACAAAAGTGATCTCGCTTCGATAATTGGGGAAGCTGAAGCGCAGCGGGGTGGAGCCACGCAGTCACGGTCACACAGCTGGCCAGTGGCAGAGGCGGGGCTGGAACCGGAGGACGTCTGGCACCCAGCCCAGGCCCCTCACCCTGCCTCCTTCCCTCCTCAGCCAACTGTCCAGTGAGGGGGGCCCTCCTCTGCCCCAGGACAGGTCATGGCTTTTCTGCTTCGCACGAGTAACTCTAATATTTGTTGAGCACCTACTACGTGCAAGCTTCTCACCAGTGGCCACACTGCTGCGTTGAAGCTCTGAGGATGAGTGAGATGGGACAGCAGCCTCAGGAAGTGTCTCTGGGGACCTGGGACCCGCTGTAATGCTGCCCTGAAGGAGAAGCAGGTAGAAAGCAGGGAGCATGCGGAGAAGGGGAGCCAATTCAACTGTGGGGGACCATGGGTGTGGGGAAGCAGGGGCCAGGGAAGGACTCCAGCTCCAGGAGCCAGGATGCGGATCATGGGATGGGTGAGGCGCCCTCAGTGCAGCAGGTTCAGCCTCAGCAAACACTGGAGGCTGCGGGGCTAGTGCTGGGTAGCTCTTCCAAGGCAGGGTGAGGTGTGCCATGAATTCTGCCCAGGCTGTGGGCAGGGCTGGGTCTGTGAATGTCCCCAGGGCCTGATGTGCATGGGGCACACCTCGGGGGTTGGAGGAAAGGGTGAAGACAGGAATCGATGTCTGGATCTTCTGAGTGTCTTCTAGTTTCTGTAACACACAGCTGAGTGGTCTATAGGTTTAGTTACTGAAAAGGTGCTCGAATGAGAGTCCTGGTGATTGCCAACTGCTTTGAAAAGTCACCTACATTCACCATTAATAGGCAAAGCTAACATTTGATGGCGCTCTGGGGTGTGGCAGGTTCTATGCTAAGGGGGTTCCAGGATGATGTCTTTAAGTCTTTATAACAACCACTTAAAGCCAGGGCTATCGTGTGGTTTAATTTACAGAAGAAGAGGCTGAGGCCCAGGGAAGCTAAGTAACTTATCCAAGGTCACAGAGCCAGGAAGCAGAAAAGGGACTAGAGCTGGACCACCTGAGAAATAGGAAGAGAAAGGATGTGACCAGCTGAGCACGTGGTGACCCTCAGCAAAGTGCTGAAGACAGTGAGTCTACACTTATAAAATGCTCAGCTGAGCACTTCAAACTCCTTTGCCATGAAGAGCAGCAGAGAAACGGGCTAATCCCCTGGGTCAGGGCAGGGTGTTTTGAAGCTCCGCAGAACTGGAATAGATTTGTGGGCTGCTGGGAATGGCCCGGCAGAGAGGGAGGGGTCACCGATTTAAGAGGGCAGAGATGGCCGCTAAGTCCTTGACAGGTGAGACGGGCCCTTTGTTGGGTGTACGGGAGGGAAGGCAAAGAGTGTGGGTGCATCCTGTACCCACCGGCTATTTCGAGGGCAAGAATCCTGGTCCACTTTACTCCAGGCAGAGCCAAGGCCACCACCCGAGAGGGAAGCAGGGGGAAGGCGTGCTGTTGTGAACTAAGAGGGCAAAGGGGAGTGGCGGGAGGAGGAGGGGGACCTGGCTGCAGGCCCGAGGCCCCCATGTGCTCAGGGTACCCCTCTTACAAGTAGCGCTGCGGTCAAACCTTTCTTGCGCCCTGCTTTCTCAGAATCGAGTCCCCGGCAGAGGATGTGGGTGACGGCCTGTGAACACTTTAAAGGCTCGTGACAGACATGGAACGGCAACGTCAGGCTGTGCTCCCAGAACAGTCGGCGTGTTGTCTGCCGCCCCAGCAGCCGGAGAGAGGGGGCGCTCCTCCCGCTGCAGCACCCTCGGGTGCTGTCATGGTACGATGTTTCGAAATGCCTCCTCATTTTGTCGCAAAGGGGAGTGGTTCGTTGCTGTGCTTAGCGCATCTCTATTTCTTGGATCCACGTTGGAGGGAAACATTGTCTCAGAAGCTCACTAGCTACCTGTCTTTCCTTGTCTTGTCCACTGGCCTTTTGCGGAATCATCCCAGAGTCCCCGGGGCCGGGCTTGGTGAAACGATATAGTCACACGGCCCTCAGGAGCCCAGCTGAAGGCGAGCCTGCAGCGTGGGGTGGTGGCCGTTTCTTTTTCTGACAGCTGCAGCGGTGTGCAGAAGCAGAAGCTGGTACACTGAGTCAGGGCCGTCCGCAGCATGTGCTGAAGTTAATTTAAAGCAGACATCTTCGTCTCAACGGGCACTTCTTTCTCTCTCTGATGGACATACAGGCATAACCAACACATGCCAGCAACAGTGAAGAATTATTTTCAGAGTTCCATCTCAGCCGGGCTTTTTGTGATGATTTTATTAATTATTGAGTAATTCGATGAATAATTCATGATGTTCCTGCTGGTAAAGGCCTCATCAAAAACTGGTGGTTGCAGGTCAAGCCATCCCACGATTTTCCTGAAGCTGGTTTCTCCGTGCATGTGTGTGCCTGAGTATGCACCGGTGAGTGTGCAAATCTGTGTGAACAAGTGTGCAAGTGGTGGGACTGTGAGTGCACATTGAGCAGCTTGTGTGACCCAACCACAAATGGAGGGATCTATCTGGGTAAGAAAGGGTGGAAGAAGGAATTGCTCTGATGGTGTTAGTCTACGTTGTCACCATTTCTTCTTCTTCTTCTTTTTTTTAAGATTTTATTTATTATTTCCAGAGGGATGGGAAGGGAGAGAAGCAGAGAGAGAGAGACATCAATGTATGGTTGCCTTTCACCTGCCTCTGTCACCATTTCTTTGGTCCTTGGCGGTGGGAACAATAGTTCCTTCTTCATTATCTATGTAGATCACTTTTAATAAAAAGCATTCAGATTTCAGATAGAGAAAATTGAAGTGTAAAAAACTATGCGTGCAGGAAAGAGCCTCAGGGAGCAGGGCAGGGATGATGGACAAAAAATCAGGAACGTCACTTTCACAGGATTCTTCTCTTATTCACCGAGCTGGGCTTCTTGGCTTGGCATATAACTAACATTACCAAGCTGAATCATTAAAAAATACAAAAGAGAAGGAGAAGAAGAAGACAAACCAGGCCATGTACCTGGCCAGGTTCTGCAGGGTTTCTAGTCTGACCCCTTTGGGGGAGGGACCTGAGGATGGGAGGGAGAGACTTCATGAGGGGAGGGGTCAATTTGCATACCCTGTGTCCTCTAGTCCTTAGTTACTTCATCTCTGGGCTTCTGCCTATAAAGTCTTCATAATAAATCTCTGCTCAGAGACCACTGGGGGCGACTGTTAGAGCTTCAAAGAGAAGGGTTAGGTGCCCAGCGTCCCCAGAGTATCCCTAAAAGGACATGAGAAAAAACATTTCCTGTTCCCCATCCTGGTCTGTCTCTGCCACTCTGGTGATTCAGTGAAGAGGGAGAAAGTAGTACTCTCAGTGACGGAGAAAGAAGCATTAACAGCACCGACTCTGATCTTATGGACGTGTTCATGTCTTCTTTTACTTCTGTCACTTTTTGCTTATGCATTTTGAAGTTATTATGCGCAACACTTAGGGTTGTTATGTCTTTCTGTTGAATAGACACCTTTATCACTATGAAATGCCCCCCTCTCTCCTAACAAAGGCTTTGTTCCGAAGACAACTTTGATGTTCAGACAATCTCATGTAGGCTTTCTTTTGTTAGCACACACTAAGTAATCTTTTCCTGTCCCTTTTACTTCTGACATCCCTATGTCTTTACGGTTAAAGGGTGTCTTGTATAGGCACCTGTGGTGGAGTCTTGCTGTTTTACCCAGTCAGACGATCTCTGCTCTTTAATTGGAGTGTTCAATCCAATTTACATTTAGTATAATTATTGTTACAATTGGGTGAAAGCTTGCAATCCTGCTATGTTTTCTATTTGTCTCAGCTTCTTTGTTTTTCTATTTCTCTGAAATGTTTTCCTTTGCATTCATTTATTTTATTAGTATTTCACTTTATTTCCTCAATTGCATTTTTAAAAAGATTTTATTTATTATATTTAGAGAGAGGGGAAGGGAGAAAGGCAGAGAGGGAGCAAGACATCAATGTATGGTTGCCTTTCACCTGCCTCCAGTTACGGACCTGGCTGGAGACCAGGCTTGTAACCTGGTTATGTGCTCTGGCTGGGAATGGATTGAACCAGCGACCTTTGGGTTCGAAAGCCGGTGCCTTATCCACTGTGCCACCAGCCGGGTCTGCATTTTTAGCTATACTTTTTTCATATTCAATTTTTCATGATTTTTACGGGTTGTTCCAGGGATTCTAATATACATCCTTAACTTATCACAGACCACTTAGAATCAATATTATACCACTTCACATTTCTCAAATTCAAGAACATTAAAAGAATACAATTAAATTAATTTTCTTATCCATTGTTATATTAAGGTCATATATTTTATTTCTATATACATGATAAACCTGATATTACAGTGCTATTATTTTTACTTTAAACTGTGATTTTCCATGTAATGTAATTAAGAGAAAAAAATAAAAGCTAATATTTTCTATTTACCCACATCTCTATCATGTCTGGTATTCATCATTTCTACCTTTAGATCTGAATTTTTCTTTAGAATCATTTCCATTCAGCCTTAAGAACTACCATTAGTATTTCTTGCCATGCAAGTCTGGTAGTGACAAACATTTTCAGCTTCTGTTTATCTAAGAATATCTCTATTTCCCTCTCATTTTTAAACAGCATTATTTAGATGTAATTCCATATCACATAATTCACCCATTTAAAATGTACAAGTCAATGGTTTTTGGTATATTACATATTGATTTTTTTAAATTGTGGTAAAATTTGCCATTTTAACCATTTTAGTGTATAATTCAGTGGCATTAATTACATCTACCATGTTACATGAACATCATCACTATTTCTTTTTTTTTTAAACATCATCACTATTTCTAAAATCATTAAGCAATAACTTCCATTACCCCTCCCGCCACCAGCTCCTCTATTCTACGCTCAGTCTCTATAAACTTGCCTATTCTAGGCACCTCATACAAATGGAATCATATAGCATTTGGCTTTTTGTTTATGACTTATTTCACTTAGCCTGTGTTTTCAAATTTCCTCCATGTTGTAGCATATCAGTATTTTATTCCTTTTTAAGATCAAACAATATTCCATTGTATGTACTCGTATACTTACAGAACACATTTTGTTTACCCATTCATTCACCATGGCCACTTGGCCACTGTATGTAAACCCTTCTGCTATGAACCTGCTTTCAAATCCTCTGAGCTCATCGTTATTTTTGAAAGATCCAGAATTCTGTGTTGACGGTTTGCTTTTTTTTCTATGTTTAAAGTTCTTATTCCATCAGCCTTGATTTTTATATGTTTCCTGCATGTGATGGGTTTTGTTTGCTTGTTTGTTTGTTTTTCTTTTGGTCTGGCTGCTTTTAAGATTGTTGTCTCTATCTTTCATTCTCAGGAGCGTGACTGATGTTTCTCGCTGTGTTTTCCAAGATTTGCTGAGCTTCAAGGTGAAATCGGGTTAAAACATGCAATGTTCATTGTCTACTTGTTGGATGATGAAAAGCAGCCAGCAATTGATATTTTTCATCAGATTTGTCAATTCTCAATGGTTATTTCTTCAAATACTTTTCTGGCCTAATTTTTCTCTGTGTATCCTCTGGGACTCTGAATACACATGTGTCACACTGTTTAATATTGGCTTATGGGTCACTCAGGTACTGTTCTTTTTTTTTTTTTAATTTTATTTATTACTTTTTAGATAGAGAGGGGAAGGGCAAGAGGCAGAAAGGGAAAGAGACATCAATGTATGGCTGCCATTCACCTGCCTCCAGCTACGGACCTGGCTGGAGACCTGGCTTGCAACCTGGTTATGTGTCCTGGCTGGGGAATCAAACCAATGACCTTTGGGTTCGCAGGCTGGCGCCTTATCCACTGTGGTACCAGCTAGGGCTTGTTCATTTTCTTAAATCTTATTTTCCTCTCTGTTCTTTAGATAGGATAATTCTGTGCATCTGTCTTCAAGTTTACCAATCCTCCGATCTGATGTTAAGCCCATCCAGTGATGCTTCATTTTATGTCAGACTGTATTTTTCCATTCTAAAACATTCATATGGTTTGTTTCCATTTCTCTGCCGAGCTTCCTCATCTGTTTACTCAATCAGCCCATCTTCTCCTCGAAGTTCTTGAAATTATTTATAATAACTTCTTTAATATTCCTGTCTCCTAATTCCAACATCTGGGTCATCTCTGGATCTGTTCATACCAATTTTTTTCTTAATATGGAACAGGGGTTCCTCCAACATCGCTTGGAGGTTTTTTTTCCCTCTATATAGCAGGAATAATAGCAGCTCCTTTGTAGAATTAGCATATGACTCAAGTAAGACAATGTGTTTGAAGTTCCCAGCACCAGCAGGTGTTTAATGAAAAGTGGCTGTTACTGGCCTTCGGGATTAGGTTCATCAGACATGACTCGCAGAAGCAGCTCTTTCAATAACTGCATCTGGAATTAATTGGCTTTCCCTGTGCCCCTCAATTCTGTGGGCTTACCCCAGTCTCTCCAGCCAGACACTGAGCCCCCCAAAATGGAGACAGTTTGTATTCAGCTCTGTGTCCCTGGCTCATAGTAAGTCCCCAATGCATACTTGAAGCAGCCCAGCTCTGAGAAGCCAGGAGCAGCTTCGCAGGCGGGATAGCTTATTACAGCCTACGACATGGGTGAGAGCCACAGTGGTTTGGGAACTCCTGATGGGCCAGTAAACCTGGGGTCCCTGAGCCTCCAGCCCTGTTCAACTGTAACTGAAGCTCCCACTGCATTGAGCATGGCTGCATCAGGCCTCCTGAAAGTGCTGTGATGAGCTCCTGACATTTCCTTTTCACAGCACCGGTGTCTCATGATTACTCACCGCTTTTGCCACGAGACCATAAATATCTCACGCATGCACATCAGCTCTTCTCCCCACGCAGCACTCTCCTGCCTGAAATGCCCCCAGTCCCCCCCCTCTCCGCTGACTCAGGCACCTGAGCCCTGGTTCACTCTTCTATCCAACGCGCTTGTGAGGCCGCCGTCAGCGACGGTGAGGAGGAGGATGAGCAGGATGACGAGGACCGAAGCCTACTCACTGAGGCAGTGCTGGGCTCCAGGCACGATGCAGGTCTTCGGTTCAGTCCTTAGCCACCCCAAGAGGTGGGCGTCCTTATCCTCATTTAACAGAAGGGCCCTCTGAAGGCTCAGCAAGATGCCGGACCTGCTCAAGGTCAGGTGAATGGTAAGAGGAAGCCCGGTGCAGAGTGCTGAGGGCAGCTGACTCTTCCCGGTGCCCAGCAATGCCTGACTCCGTGGATAGGCGTGCACGTCTGGCCCCCACAAGTCATGTCAGCCTCTCATGGTCCCAAAGCACTGGGGCATGGTGTTTTTAAAAAGGGGTGTGACTACTGGGGACAGAATGATGGTGACATGCACTGGATGGGGAAGCTGGGTGGGATAACCTGAGTGACCTGGAGTGGGTGAGGACTGGTCCCCACAACAAGGGTCACAGCCGGCATCACTTGTTGAGGGCCAGCTGGAGCCAGAGCACACGTTGGATCACTCTGAGTCACCTTTGGTTGAGCTGAGATGCTACCTTCCTGGTCTGCAGCATCCCCAACACTGGATTGAGGCCCTTCCGGCCCCACCGCCACCTCACCCTTCACCCCACCAAGGAGCTTTATACACTGCAGTCCTGACACCCCATCCAGACAGTAAGTGACTCACATGTTAACTCAGCTGCATGTTTAAGTGACTTAGAGTGAAATGCCTGGAACAGTCTGGCACACTAAGTAAATGCTGCTACTTTTATGGTCCTCATTGCTGACCACAATGTCAAGTCAAGAGACATTCATTACATTAAGAAATAAATGATTATCACACAGCCAAGCATTGGTAGAAGCAGAGATATGATTCCTCCTGTCCCCAAAACCCATGCATCACTTCCACGTTCAGGCTGGGCCTGTGGCACCGTTTCCATCCACCTGATGCTGGCCTGCCTAGACCTCCAGAGATCCCCTCGATCCCCAAACCCCCTCCATAGTGGCAGATGTCCATATTGGGAGCAGACTCCTTCACAAAGCCCACAGGGGCCTCAGGTCATACAGGCTCTTCTCCCCACCTCCATGAGGCTCCAGGCAGAGTCCCACTGCCTTGGAGGAAGTAAAGCACCCTGGCAAAAGAGGCTCAAGATCTGCCCTCTGTAGGGCTAATGGATGGCTAGGGGGCCCCCTGCACTTTGCTGGGACCCTCCAACAGAAAGTGCTGACCCCCCCTCTTCTGAAAAGAGCAGGGATTTAAGGCTGGACTTGTCAATTGACCTTCATGGATCGTCTCAGGCAGCTCCCTTCTCTAACTGTCTCCCCGGGAGCAGCTCTGGATTCCTCCTTCCACAAGCCCAGGCCTGGGTTCCCAGTCTGCCTCATGGCCAAGTCCACCCGGATTGGGACATGGATTCCCCATGTGACAACTCAGATAGACTGAGTTTACCCTTCAACTGATTCATGACCTACTTTAATCCACTTGGTGACTGCCACCATCCTGGGGTGCCTCCCTAAATGTTTTTGTGTTTTTTTTTTTAAGATTTTATTCATTATTTTTAGAGAGAAGGGAAGAGAGGGAGGAAGAAAGGGAAAGAAACACCAATGTAAGGTTGCCTTTCACCTGCCTCCAGCTACGCACCTGGAGACCTGGCTTGCAACCTGGTTATGTGTCCTGGCTGGGAATCCAACCAGTGACCTTTGGGTTTGCAGGCCTATCCACTGAGCCACCAACCAGGTCTTGCCTCCCTAATTCTTTTCCTCCCACTGTCCTCTCAGCCTTTATGAAAAATAGGATCACATGGTAACAGCATGACTATGACTCTTGCTGAAGTTGGCAAAGTCCATGTACAGGTTGTGTGCGATCAATTGGCAAAATTTTAGTAAAATAAACAACATACCACAAAAGTGTTATATCTGGAAATAAATTTATTCTTAAATGTAAAGACATAAACATAATCATTCTTTTTTTAATTGTTCAAAAAAGTCTCCATTTGCTGTAATAATAGGCTCAATTTGACTTCGGAGTTTAACTTTTCTTTATCCATGGACATCATCATGTTTTCTGTCTTAGCTTTAATAGCCTCTTTATTGAAATGAGGTTATTTATTAACTTCTCTCTCACAAATGCTACATACATCATAGTCTAAAGGATTTGCATCTGATGAACTAGGCGGCCAGATTTCCTTTGACCAGAATTCAGGAACATTGACACCGAGAAAATCCTGTACATTTTTGGCGTTATGTGCTGTTGCACCATCTTTTTTGAAGATAAAATGATGTTCATTTGTGACTTGCTTCATCCATGGTAAAACTACTTCTCTCAAAATGTCAAGGTAAACATCCTGGATCTTCATGGATGATCTCCTGGATTCTGTGCACAATATCTGGACTTGTGTGATCCTTGTGTACCTTACGCGTTTTCCTTGTTGGTGTGGTGACATCAGAATCAGCATCATACACCTTCTTCATGTTGTAAACTGTACATAAAGGGATGTTATTAAAGTCCACAATCTCCTTAGCAGTTTGCCCTGCACGCAGTCCAGAAATTATGGTTGCTCTAACATTATGTTCCTTCAACATGACAGTTGCTCTCAGAATTTAATACCTTATATTTGAAACAATGATGTTAAACTATAACCTTAGAAGCATAGTTTTTCAAAATTAATAAGAAGCATGTGAAATAAGGAGATGCAAAGTTATTGCCAATTGATAGTGCGCACCCTGTAGAGACAGAAGGTTAAACCAAAGCTGAAGTCCCTCCACAGAGAGGATGATGCCCAGCCCTCTGTTATGCGCGTGGATTCTGGGGTCAGGCATCTGGGGAGGGCTTTGCTGGTCATGCTGTGGCCACCTGAAGGCTTGACGGGGGCTGAAGGATCCACTTCTACCCAGGCAGGTCACTCTGATGGCTGGCAAGTTGACCCTGGATGTCAGCCGGGTGCCTTGGTCCCTCCACATGGGCCTCTCCTGAGAGCTGACATATCCTGAGAGGATATGTCTCCTCGAGTGACATATCCAATAGGTGAAGATGGCAACTCCAATACATTTTGTGACCGAGTCCTAGAAGTCATACACTGTCACTTCTACCACATTCTGGGGATGACACAGGCTTGCCATGACCCAGGGTAGGAGGAGACTGCACAGTGCATGAACACCAGGAGGCAATGATCAATGAGGACACCTCGGAGTCTGGCTTCCACAGAGACACTCCCAAGGAGGAAGCAGGTCCCCCTGGCGAGAATGGAGTTGGGGACCAAAGTGATCAGAGACATCCCTCCCGAGCTTCCAGATTGAGAGGTGTTAAGATGCCCGCAGTTCTCTCCCCAGTTGTGGGAGCCACAGTGGTGCCCACCACATGAAATAAGACTGCAGGCATGGTGGGCAGTTCCTGGGCACGCTGGAGAATCCCAGCCTCAGTGCTGGCCACGTTTCGCTTCCCTACCAGGCTTGCTCAGCTCACACACCGAGAAGCCCAGGCGGATTAACAATCCCTACCAACCGTGGGTGGGTACGAGCCTCAGCCCCCATCCTTTCCCTGAAACAATTCTGAGACTCATTCTATGCCGCTTCTTGGGGGTCCCCTGTGGATATGGGCCCCAGTCGCCCACAGCGGTTCAATCATTATTGCTGTGTTTTTCCTTGCACGTCTCTCCTTCCCTGTTGTCTGCCCTTCAGGATAATAAATTCATTCCCTTCACCCAGCTCCTCTAAGACACTAAGACAGCCAGCTTCACCCCCTGTCCTACAGAGACTCCACTTCCTAGATTCATAATATTCTCTGCTGGTCCTTTGAGGCAGCAGACACTCTGAGCTCTTGATCTGGGGTAGAAAGCAGACCAGACGTGACCTCAGCCCTGAAGGAACTCAGCCTCCCTCCCGCATGCTGATCCGAGACAGAGGCACCGTCAACAGCGTGCTGATGAGAGCAGAGACCCGGTGTCCCAGGATGTGACAGGAGCCCCAAAGGGCGAGGGGGGCTCTACATCAGACAGGGCATTAGGAAGTCCGGTCAGATCATCGATGCCTGAGCCCAGAGGTATGAAGGATGAAGAGTCGTTACAAGCACAGGGAAGAGGCGAGACAGTAAACTTGGCTGGGCCAAGGGAAGCAGGAGAGAAACAAACAGGAACCACAAGGTGGAGGAAGCGCTGCTAAGGCTCTTGGTTGCTCTTGACCTCCGGGAGCTTTTGCAAGTGCCTAGCCCACATGAGGATTATTTCATGGAATCCTTGTAATGGCTTTGTGCAGTGAGAAAAGGGAGGGAAGACTTTAGTTATTTTTGTGTGGTTACCCAGCTAATAAGAGGCAGGAATATAATTCAGGCAGAGACCCCTCAGATCCCAGACCCCAAGGTCCTGACCCCAGGAAGGCGCTGGTTTCCTGGCCAGCGGCTCACCAGCCGAGTGGTGGGGGTGGAGTTGGGAGACCAGGCAGGGCTCCATCTCGGAGTGCAAGGAACTCCCAGAGCTTGAAAGAGGGAATGACAAACACACCTGTGGTGTTTTCTGGAGCTAAATCTGGACGTTAACAACACATTCCTTTCCTGTGCAGGAGCAGGAAAGGTGCGTGTCCCCAGCAGGCCTAGAGGGGTCAGGGGCAAGCAGCGGCCCCATGAGGCTGGAGTGGGGGTGGCAGGCGGACGCGCAAGCTCTCTGCCCCTACCCCCCACCCCGACCCCCACCCCCCACCCCCAAACAGCAGTCCCCCTTCCTCCAGCAAAGCTCAGCAGCTCTCCCGCTAAGACTTGCCCGCCGGCACTAACTTTCCAGGGCCTGAGATTTTCATTAAGGAAAGGGACATTTTCTTCCCGGCCATAAGCACCGCCTAACCAGCCAGGAGGGCCTCGAGGGGGCCGTGATGCACCCGACAACTTTGGACTCACCCTGCTCTCTTCCAGAACAATCTTTTTCAAATGGAAGGTGCCAGTAGCTCTAAATGAATTTACCCACTGCCTCTCTAAGTAACTCTGATGAATAGCAGAGGCACAGAACCATTGCCTGCTACAACTAGGTCATATGCCAGATTACAAATGACCGTCTGTTGCTGTTTTGGTTTGGTTTGGTTTGGGTTTTTTTTTTGCAAATTATATAACTGCCAATTCTTTATTGCTAAAGGTTATTTACATGAATGTTTGAGGAGCAACAAAATGTAAATTACAGCACTGAAGTTGTCCTTGTGGAGAAGACATTGAACAACAGAGTCATTATTAACCCCTTGAGTATTTTGCCAAGACCCAGCTACAAGTTTTGCTGGAAAGATAATCCATGAGGTTTTTGTTTGTTTGTTTTTGTTTTTTAAGATTTTATTTATTATTTTTAGACAGAGGGGAAGGGAGGGAGGCAGAGAGGGAGAGAAACATCAGTGTATGATTGGTTGCCTTTCACCTGCCTCCAGCTATGGATCTGGCTGGAGACCTGGCTTGCAACCTGGTTATGTGCCCTGGCTGGGAACTGAATCAGTGACCTTTGGGTTCGCAGGCTGGCGCCTACCCGCGGAGCCACCAGCCAGGACTCCATGAGGTTTTAAATGCTTCTTCATTACACATGAAACATCACCGGGCCATCTGTTTGAAGAAACATCCAGTCTTTACAGTTTGAAAGGGTGCATTATGGAAGAAAATAGAAAATGTGAATTAAAACTAATATAGACTTTTTTAACTTAAAAAAAGTTATTTAAATCATTTTTCCTTTTAAAATTACAATTGACATACAATATTACACTAGTTTCAAGTGCACATCCCGGTGATTAAATATTATGTCACTTACTAAATGATTATCCCAATAAATCTCATACCCATCTGCCACTAAACATAGTTATCAGGATATTTTTTACTATATTCCCTATGCTGTACTTTACATCCCATAACTATTTTGTAACAACTAATTTGCATGTCCCAGTCCCTTCACCTATTCCCCCCATCCTTCCCATCTGGCAACTGTCAAAATGTTCTCTTTATCTATGAGTCTCTTTCTGTTCTAATTGTCCATTTATTTTTTGAAGATTAAATTGTTGATAGATTTGTATTTATTGCCATTTTATTGTTCATATTTTTAACCTTTTTCTTCTTCTTCTTAAAGTTCACCCTTTATCATTTCATATAATACTGATTTGGCAATGGAGCGCTTTATCTGCCCGTCCATTCTAAATGATAACTTCACTGGATAGAGTCATCTTGGTGTAGGTCTTTGCTTTTCATCACTTTGAATATTTCTTACCAATCCTTTCTTGCCTGCAAAGTTTCTTTTGAGAAATAAGCGGACAGTCTTATGGGAACTTCTTTGTAGATAACTTACTGCTTTTCTTTTGCTGCTTTTAAGATTCTCTCTTTGTCTTTAAACTTTGGCATTTTAATTATGGTGTGTCTTGGTGTGGTCCTCTTTGGGTTCATCTTGTTTGGGACTTTCTGTGCTTCCTGGACTTGCATAGCTATTTCCTTCACCAGGTTAGGGAAGTTTTCCGTCATTATTTTCTTTTTGAAAGCAGGTTTTCAATTTATTGAACTCTCTTCTCCTTTCAGCACCCCATGATGCAAATGTTGGTACACCTGAAGTTGTCCCAGAGGCTCCTTACACTGTGTTTTTTTCTTTCTTTTTGCTTTTCTGATTTCCTGCTTTCTTATCTCCTGAATCACTGATTAGATTCTTGGCTTCATCTGCTCTACTGTTGATTCCCTGTAAACTATTTTTCATTTCAGTTAGTGTAGCCTTCATTCCTGACTGGTTATTTTTTATGGTTTCCATGTCCTTTTTTATGCTGTTGCAATTATCACTAAGTTTATTAAGCATCCTTATAACCAGTGTTTTGGACTTTGCATCTAGTAGATTGCGTGTGTCCTTTTTTTTTTTTTTTTCCTGGAGTTTTGTTCTATTGTTTCATGTGGGCCTTGTCTCCTCATTTTGGCAGCCTCCTTATGTTTGTTTCTATGTATTAGGTAGAGTTCCTACATCTTCCAGGCGTGATAGAATTGTCTAATGTGGTAGGTGTCTTCAAGAGTCCAATAGCACAGTGTCCCCTATCACCCAAGCTGGGCACTCCAGGTGAGCTACCACCCTCCTCCCTTCCCCTCTGTGGCCTTTATACACCCTTCTGTTGTAGTTGAGTCTTGATTGCTGTTAGCGTGTTAATGGGAGGGGTTTACCTCCCCCACCCCTGCCCGCAAGAACTGGCTGTGACCACTGACTGATCACATGGAGGATCAGCTGTGCAGGTGCCCACCTCACAGAGCAGTACTTGCTTCAGCTGGGCTCTGGTGCCCATGGAGACCACACCTGGAATGTGTCCTTATGAGGGTGGTTGGGTGGTGCTTTTTTGACGTGGTCTGAACCTGTCTACTGGGCGTGCTGGCTCTGGGGCCTCCCAGGGTTGCAGGCCAAGGTCAGCTGCCTCCTGAATTTTGCCTGGGGCCACCCATCCCGAGTTAGAGTGACCTACAGATGGCCGCCACTCGTTCCAGGCTTGGAGGTGCCCAGGTGAGGCCAATGAGAGGTACGGGGCTCTCTGAGGCCGGATGCTGCTTGTTTGAGAGATTTTAGAAAAGTCTGAAGCATGAGCCAAGACAGGCCATTCATATTGTTGCTATTTTTAACTAATGTTTATTAGAGTCCCTTGGCGCGTAATAAATTTAATTTACAGCCTCGTGCAGCCCGACTTACACATGGCCTCCTGTGGGTGAGCTCATTAGCACACTCAGGGAAGAAATGAGATCCCCCTTTAATTCCCCCATTCCATGTCTCCTTTCTGATGAAGCCAGATTGTGAAACTCTTTAGAAGAGAATGTCTCCATCGTCTGCAGTAAAAATCAGTTTGAACGCTCGAAACAGTTCATTATCACAGAGGCGCAAAGCACAGGTTCCTCTCAGATAGCTCAGGGTGGAGCCGGATGAAGAAACAGTGACTCATCTACATTCTCCCTGGGAAGGGAGAACAAGAGGAGGAGTTCTGGAGAGGCCTGTGGGTACCAAGAACATTCGAGTTGGGGATTTGGAGGCCTTTAAACAAACCAAGCTGTGCTTTTTCGTCCACCACCCCTATCCCAGAGAGCAGTAGCAGTGCCCTTGGCTGGGAGACCAGAGACCTGGGCTCTCCTTTTGCTTCTGAGGTTGACCAGAAGGTCTCCAAGGGCCTTTCAAGCTCTTATCAGTCTGACTCTTTCCATTTCTTGGTCTGAGGACCAAATTCAAAGTCCAAACATCTCAATCAAACCATCATATAGAACAGGAGTCAGCACACAAGTTCTGGAAAGAGCCAGATGATAAGCATTTTAGGTTTTGCTGGCCAAGAGGCAACATCAAAGGTATTATATAGATATACCTAATAAGAAAGAACAAATTTCCACATATTATGATAGGTAAAATTCAAAATATAATAAAGAACAATATCTTGTAATATATGTACTAATGAGGAGCATGGAAATCCTTTCAATGGAATAGCAGCATTTTACCTAACTGGGGTTCAAAGTTAGGGTTCCCTGTTGTAAAGCTGATTGAAAATATTCATCTGTAATAACCGTTCTTAGCTCATGGGCTATATAAACATGGGCAGTGGGCTGGATTTGGCCTGCAGGCAGTCGTGTGCCAGCAACTGGCAGAGAATAGTATCTAAAAGTGTGAGCTCCGCAATCAAACTGCCTACATACAACTCCTGGCTGTGCCAGTGACTGGCTGGGAGGTTAGGTCATCTCCCGTCTCAGCTCTCTACTCTCACAACAATACTGCAAAGCTTCCGGGGTGCACAACAAGAACTATTTGCTTGCCTGGTGAGTCTGCAGGACCCCTTGACGCGGGCCAGGCTCTGCTGGTCTGGCTGGGCTTGTCCAGAGGCGTGAGGTTCAGCTGGCTGGTGGCTGATCCAGGGTACCTTAGCTGAGATGACTCCATCATCCTGAGTCTTCTCCGTGCCTTTTGCCTTCTGGCAGGTTGGGCAGGTCATGTTCTTCACATGGCCTGGTGCAGAGGAGCAAAAGCAAGCAAACCCAATTACGTAGCATCCTCCAAGTTTCCACTTGCATCATTCTCTCCAACATAGTAGCTATCCTGTAAGTCTGCCCTGAGGATTTAAGGAATTACACTGCAAGAGCTTCAGAGCCTGGCCCTGTTCTGTAACCAGCCAAGAAATGTTACTCCTTCCTACTGCCCGGTTTACCCACGCTGGGTACCAGCATCTCCATTATAATAGTCTGGTAGAATCTATGCATTCTGAGGGTCTAAAGATAAAAGTACCTGGAAAGAATTAGTTCCTCTGGGGCTCTTTTGAAGCTTGTTCTGTGCTCAGTTAGGTAGGGGCCATGGATGGCAGAGCAGGGTCCGTCTCAGGCTCTGCTCCGCCCATTAAGAAGTGCAGAGAGGCTAAGAGGAAGGATCTGGTCTGCCAGGGAGATGTGTCTGTGTGCTCTGTTATCTGGTCCCACACCATCTGTACGGACTGGCTGCTTCAGGTTCAGAGCCCTCCCTCCCATCCTCTCAACGCTCAGCATCTTCATTGGTTGACTGTATGAAGGTTTTGCTTCCCTTCCCACTGGCCACCAGGCCAGCTGCTGCCAGTCCGTCCTGAGCTCCAGAAAGCTGTCCTCTGTCCTGCTCATCATGATGGCGCCAAAAGGATGAGGTAAATGTCTCTTTCTGTTTGAAAGGGTCCCCACCACTGGGGGAAAAAGGATAACTTTGAACCTCTTACGTGACATAATTAAGCATCCTTTCTGCAACACTGCCTCCCCGTTTTCCTATGTCTTGTGGGTTATGTACACTCCACATTTAAGAAATCCAACATGTGAAACTCCACACGGCAAATCAGTAAAAGACGTGAGAGAAATTGCTAGTTGTCTTCCAATATCAATATTTTTCTTACTTGTCAGTAATGAAAACTGATTTTAAGCTAGGCATGTGGCTGTCCTGAATAAGAAGTTTGTTTCACAGCCTCCCTTGCAACTAGGTGAGCCCAGATCAATCAGATATGAGCAGAAGTATCATTTGATATTTGCAAAAAGAGCAGCTAAAGGGAGGATTGTACCCTTTTTTCTCTCTTCCTTTCCCCTGCTGGATGGAGTGTGGATGGGACAGCTGGAGTTCGAGCAGCCATCTTAGACCATGAGGTGAAAAGAAACCTATATGCTGAGAAGGGCAGATTGATAAGTTAGAAAGAGCCTGGACCCTGCTCTGCGAAATACCATACTAGCCCCAAACTTCCTTTTACCAGAAATCAATTATTATCATGTTTAAGCCTCTCCTGATTACTGATTATGTCTGCTGCTGCATGTGGCATTTTAGAGTGGACAAAAGCCATTCCCATTTTTGTTCTCTTATTGACTTTCCCAGATAAAGGAGGTAATATTATTATTCCCATTTTACTGATAAGAAAACTGAGGTTTGAGTTGTTTAAATGATTGCCCAAGACCATACCATAAAAGCTACTACTCAGACTTGGACTGCGTGACTCTAAGTCCAGGTCCTGCGCCACTGCTTGCCCTCTACACATCCTCCCTCCCCAGTGTGGCCAGAGTGGTCTTCATAGGTTACAAAAGCCCGACACCCAAGACAGTCTTGCTTAGAACCATTCAGTGTTTCCCCACTGCATGGCTCTCAAAGCCCACCACAGCGGGGTCTCCCTCCCGCAGCCCGGCCCTTTGTATGCTCCCACACCACACCCAAGAACACATCACCAGGGGACAGCAGTACTGAGATTCAAACCCAGCTTGGTGTGATACCAGAGTTGATATGTTTCTCTCTCAAATCATAAGCCCCCTCCCCCAATACTCATTACTCACACAGGAGGGTACAGAGGACAACGCCACAAGTCCCCGTAATACATACGGCACAGAGGACGGGCTGAGCGTGGTGGGGCATTGGGTTAGGGGAGGGGCTGTGTTCCTGGGCAGGGTGACAACAGCTGGGGTTTGAAGGATGACTAGGACTTAGCTGAGAAGACAGAGGGAAACGGGTAGAGGAAACTGCACGTGCAAGGCTGATGGGTGAAGAAAAGCAGGTTGGTTGATCGAAAGCATAATGCACAATTGGGCCGAGATGCTGAAAACACCGGGTTCTTCCTACAAGCCTGCAGCCGGCGCTCACTCCTCCCACAGCCCTTCCCAGCACATTGATAATCCTCTCTCCCTCTCTCTGTCTCCCCCACCGGCCGGAGCTCCTGGAGAGAGGCAGGCAGCCTGGTCCCCAGTGCTCATGCTTGGTGCATCGTCTGCATTCTGTGCATGTTTGCCTAGTTTCTGATGAGTGTGGATTATCTCAACCACATTTCAGGGGCTATCAGACCAAAAAAATCCTTCCACATTATACTCTGCGATGCTCTTTGGAAAGTTATAATGAACAACCAAGTGACAGACTGGCCAACATTAATGTTAGTAAAAGATCGCCAAGCTCCCGGGTGCTTCTGACATTTCTGACTAAAGTAAATGGCAAAATCCTCCTTCCCTGAAAAATCTACAAAGCTCAAAGACAGACGGGTTTCCAGGCAGAAGTCATTCTGTGAAAAATCCTAGGGCAAACAAGAAAAAAAATGTAGTTCAACAAGTTCTCCCTATGATAAAAAGTTACCCAAACATTTCATCATAAGGCAAGATGCAAAATGTAAAACTTTCAACTGCTACTCTTTCCGTTCAGTCATTCAACAAATACATAGCTGGCCAGCATAGGTCAAAGGCCGTTCTAGGTTCTGGAATATGGGGGGGGGGGGTCTCTTAGTTGGGCTGCTCCCAAAAGCAGAGATGAGACAGGGACCCACACAGGTGCCCTATTTGGGTCGTGAGCCCAGAGGAGCGAGGAAGAGACACTTAAGGCTGTGTAAGGAGCCATTTCCTGCTGAGGACCAACGGGCCTCCATCCTCTAGGGAACCCCGAGGAACGGTAAAGAATTAGCTCAGAACTGTCCTCCAAGGAAGAGAGGCTGGGGCACGGGGCTGTGGCCCTGCCCTCTTGTTCAGGCTACTCCAGAGGTCCCCAGGCCAAAGAGCAGGGAGACACCGGACAGGCGGGGAGGCAGGGGAAGGGCCCTGCGAGCAGAGGAACTGTCCATCAGGGCTGTGCTGAAACTGGGCAGAGGGGCTGCGGGCAGGACAAACTAAGTGCCTGCTGGGACCGGGAGCAGAGCTCCCCCAGCCCCAACCCTCTGGGCGCTTACATTCTAGTTAGCAAGTAAAATAAAGTATATATTAGAAAGCAGTACGTTCTCGGGAGGAAAATTAAACAAGGTAAGGAGGATGGGACCACTCACTGGCGTGGGCTAATCTTTTAAACAAGGTGGTTATGGTGGGTCTTGTTAAAAAGTGGCATATGATGTGAAATGGGGCGAGGGGGTCTGCTGGTATGGAGGGAAAGGCATTCAGGCTGTGGGAACAGCCATGCGGAGGCCCTGAGGCAGGCTTGGACCTGAGGGTTTGTGAAATGGCCAGGAGGGGAGGGGGGAGGGGTAAGGGAGGATGCTGAGCGGTAAGTTTCGAGGCGTGAAGGGAACCCTGCCCCACAGGTGAGGTGGCACTTGGTTTCTGTGGTCCTTCTCAGGTGTTTACAGAGCTCCTATGGGGTATGAGGCGCTGCCAGGTGTCTGATGGACACAACAGAGCCCCTGACCTGAGGCCCGCACAGTGTAGGGAGGCCAACTTGCCATCGGATCAAATGGATGGGACTTCTTGCAGGCCCAGCTGTGAAGGCACTGGGCTCAAAGCCTTCCACCTCCAGTATTCCCCGCTCCAACCCAGCAAGGCACAACCTGCATCCTGGTTTTGCAGAAGGGGAAGTTGAGGCTCAGAGAGGGGAAGGGAATTTTCCCAGCTTCCACTCGGATTCAAGCACCACCAACATCAGTGTTCTTCACATGAAGCTTATGCCCTGCCATCCCCATGACTACACACCCCCCAATAATTAGGGGGGTACTATGACAGAGGGGTGACTGTATGAGGATTCTGGAGGAGGGACCAGCATGGTAAGGGCAGGAAGAGGTGGAATGATGGGGGTTGGGTGCTGGAGAACTGCACAAGTACCCACTACAAAGGGGCAGTGAGTGGGGAGAGGGGAGGGCGGGTGCCTGAGTGCAGTGTTGGGGGGCCTTCTGGGGAGTTTTAAGCAGGGAAGAGAAATGGCTCTATTTGCAGTTTGGGGTCATGTATGTTTCTCCTTCCTCCATGAGAAGAGGAGGGTCCATATCCTTCACCCCGATGGCCTGTGCCTGACCCTGACATGGCAGAGAAGACATGAAGGCAGCTGTCCCAGCTGGGCTGGCATCTGGACTCAACTGGCCTGGCCAGAGGGACGGCCCGCCAAGTGGTTCTGATCAAATGTTCTCTTGGATCATTTCTGCATGGATGTCCTTTGATGTAAGAAAATGGTACTGAGCCAGGTCGTGCTACTGAGTATGCCTGGTCCTGATCATTTCCCCCCCAAATTTCGGTCCTCTCTTGGGATTTAAGAAAGGATGATGAGGGAGGGAAGACATGAGTGGTTTTAAAGTTTAAAATCTGGAAAAATAAATAAAATAAATAAAATAAAAAATAAAATAAAATCTGGACTTCATCTTGACTCTTCTCCATGTCCAGACATGGCTGCAAGCGATTTGGAACAACTTGTTCTTGGACAAAGAGCTCACGCAGAGTTTGGGGCACAACAAATCTGAGATGGGTCCTGTGCAGCTCTTAGAACACGGGCTGGGGCACAGGACCAACCTCAGGTGGACACATGACGTCTTGTACAGAGCCCAGGGGTTCTCCTTCCCCCATAGCCGGTCAATGAGGAAAACACTCTCTTCGGATAGACTCACAGCTCACCAGTAAAACATGATGTTGACAATTACATATTTAATTCAAGCTGCGGTAATGGCATTTTTGGATAATACCGATGTCTTTTTCAAAACAGCATTCGCCTGCAAAATTTCATAGTTCAATAATAAGGGCTCCTATACTGGTCCTAAAGCCTTTCTTCTGTTTTCTTTGTGTTCTACCCTGATGCCAACGAGCAAAGCAGTGGCAGGGTTTGCCATTTGCACCCTCCTGGTTTTCAACAGCACGAGAAACTGGCCTTTTGCCTTTCGGATCAGTTACCAGGAGCCAGGCTAAGTGTTTATCTGAATGATCTCAGTTAATCCTTCCAAGAACCCTGAGATCTAATTATATCTAAATACTATTGTGATTCCTGCTAGACAAGGGGAAAGAGTTAGGCCTTGATAAAGGTCGGGAAGGCTTCAGAGAGAACCAAGCAGTCTGAGTGGTGTTCTTGACCGGCAGGACAGTCTTCCCACCTGGCACATGCCTGTGTTCGTAGGAAGGCGGAGGCCTGAGAAAATCATCTGCATGCTTAAGGACCCACCACTTCCAACTTGCTGCAGCTCTCCGGATGTTTCAGCATGAAGCACCCTGGTTACCACGGTGTTCCACTTCGTTTTCTGCATGTGGCCACAACCTCTAAACCCCTGAGGGGTTGCCTAAGCCTGGGTTCCCTTGAAAAGGGAGCCGAAAGCAAAGTGTGGGTAATAACACATTGGGGGGTGCAACCCCAGGTCAGCAGGAGTGAAGGAAATAAGCAGGGAGGCAGGGAAGGGAGGAAAGCGAAGGATGTGGGGTGCACGTACTGAGCAGGCCTAGCTCGGCCTGGGGACACAGCCCATTGCAGTCACACAGCAGACGTGACTAAGCCGAACGGAACCCAGGTGCAGAAAGGGGGATGGGCATGGCACCAGACCCCTTTTCCTTAACTGATCAAAATCCAGACCCCAGGGAGTTAACACCTCCGCACCTTCAGGTCGGCCCTACTATGACAGCTGTGGGTGGGGTGGGGGTGGGGGATCAGATCCCACTCTCTGGGGTGCGGGACTTCATCTGAGTGGAGCATGGTCAGTGGGCTTGGGCCCACTGCCATGGCCCGCCCCCCAAGCTGGGCATGAAACTCAGCTCTCACCCCAGGGAAGGCTTCAGAGAGCCAGTGGCATGAGGGGAAGGGGACAATGACGGTGACATTGTTCTTTCCGCTCACCAGCCTGAGCGCAGGTGGAGCCAAGCAAATCTGAGGAAACACAACATGGGCCCCAACGCAGTTCACCCCTTGCGTTATTCAGAGTTGCCCACACCCATCTCTGATATTCGGATCTAACTCAAGAACAAAATAGCATTGATTTGAGAGTGAAGGTACAAGTTCAATGTTTGCAGTGGCCCATTGTCACTTCCTAAAAAGACACAAAAGCACTAGCAAAGCAGACGACAGTCCCACTGCCGCAGCTGGTTCTATGGCCATAGCTGATAGTCGTCACTGTCCCTCCACTCACTCCGTTCTTTCTAGATTTCTGTAGCCAGCTTTTCAGCTGATCTGGGTTATTTCTTTTTTTAATTATGTTTTATTGATTATGCTGTTACAATTGTCCCCGTTTATTTTTCCTTCGCTCCCCTCTGCCCAGGATCCCCCTTCCCTCTTGCAATCACACTCCTCCTTAGTTCATGTCCATGGGTCATGTGTATAAGTTCACTGATTTCACCCTTTCCTATATTATTCTTAACTTCCCCTGTCTATCTTGTACCCACCAATTCTGTTTCCTAATCCCTGCACCATTTCCCTATTCTCTCCCTTTCCCTTCCCAGCTGGTAACCCTCAAAATGGTCCCCATACCTATGATTCTGGTCCTATTCTGGTTGTTTGCTTGGTTTGTTTTTGTTTTTGGGTTTTTTAAGGTTCTTTTGTTGTAGTTGTGAGTTTGTTGTTAATTTTATGTTCGTAATTTTGATCCTCTTTTTCTTAATTCCCTTTAACATTTCATATAACAAGGACTTGGTGATGATGAACCCTTTACCTTTACCTTCTGAGAAGCACTTTATCTGCCTTTCCATTCTAAATAATAGCTTTGCTGGATAGAGTAATCTTGGCTATAGACCCTTGATTTCAGCACTTTGAATACTTTTTGCCAGTCCCTTCTTGCCTGCAGAGTTTCTTTTGAGAAATCATCTGATAGTCTTATAGGAACCCTTTTGTAGGTAACTCTCTTCTTTTGCTGCTTTTAAGATTCTCTCTTTATCTTTCATCTTTGGCATTATTTTTTCACACAAGTTTCCAATTTCTTGCTCTTCCTCTTCTCCCTCTGGCATCTCTATGATTTGGATGTTGGCACATTTAAAGTTGTCCCAGAAGTTCCTAAGCCTCTCCTCATTTTTTTTTCAATTCTTGTTTCTTCATTCTGTACTAGTTGACTGTTCATTTCTTCTTTATGTTCCAAATCATTTATTTGAGCCCTAGTTTCCTTCCCTTCACCATTGGTTTCATGTGGATTTTTCTTTGTTTCACTTAATCTAGCCTTCACTTGTTTCCTTCTATGTTTGCCATCCTCAGCATATCTGTCAAGTCTGCGGGCATCTTTTCACCAGAGTTCTGAACTCTGCATCTGTTAGGTCGGCTATTTCCTCATCACTTAGTTCTCCCACTGGAACCTTGATCTGTTCCCTCTTTTGGGCCATACTTCTCAGTCTCTTCAACTTGACAGGCTCCTGTGTTTGCCTCTGTGCCTTAGGCAAAGATGTCACCCCTCTTAAGTTGTGAGGGGGCAGAGCCTTAGGTATTCGTCAGTCCTGGGCATTCTTGATCTTTCTTTTTAATTATACAAATTGAGCAATGTCCTTGTCAACTCTCCATCAGTCTCATCCCTAGTGACACCATGATCTATCAGCCACCTATGGGTCAAGGTAGACCAGCTTGCCACCCTAGCCTTGCTGTCCTTATGGTAATTATGTCCCCTTTGTTGCTCATGACTTGGTAGTCCAGCTGGCCTTTGTTAATACATTTTTCCCCATTGTTTCTAAGGAGTCAAATTCCTACCATTTCCCACCTTGAACTCCGCGTTCGGAGGCTCAGTACCATTGGACCTCTCAAAGAAGCTGGTGCTCCCCCACCCTCCACCGATGAAGGGAATGTTCTCTGGGCCACCCCAGGAAACAGCGCGGTGGTGTCATCATGCTAACATGTGCCCACCTCGGAGCCTGCGATCCCTTTTCTCAGCCGTGTGCCTGAACAGCCCTGGCATCTCACAGCAGGCTGCTGTCATGAGAACAAGGCGCCTTGGCAAGGCCCCTGCTGCCATGAGGTCACTGCTCCGTCTCAGGTGGAGAAGAGCTGCTCTGTTCTCATAATGGAGAAGAGGGGCGCTTCTACCAGCCAGAGGATCTAGGGAGGTTTGGGGGTTAGTGTTTCTGAATCCCAGGTGAGCAGCTATGGGACCCTGGGTAAGTCACTTCTCTGAACTTGTCAAATGAGGCAGTTGCATTTACCTCACAGAGCTGTGAGACCGGGATTAAAATGTAATATAAAGAGCAGTTTTAAGTGGCAAACAGTTCCATGAATAAGCATCACTCAGCAAAACATCCTGCGTGGGGTGTGTGTGGGGCGGGGAAGCATTAAAACAGCGTCACGTTGACCTCGGCTGACCAATAGGGCTGACTGCTGTGTCTCATTCTCCTGCTTCAAACTGTTGGTGAGAGAACATCACCTAGGAAGCCTCCATGCACACCAATATTTCACCCCATCTCTTCTCCTGCAACTGTGGGTCCCCTTAGGGCACCGACACGATCCAACTTGTCCCCTGTTGTATGCCCAGCATCCAAAGCTCTGTCTGGCCCTTAGCAGGTGCTCATAGACACGATGTATGACATCGAACAGTGAAAGAGTGAACGAATGGACAAATGAACAAGAATCGCCACATCTTTGCCCAAGGGGTTCCAAACACTTGAAAGACACCTCCTCCTGGGACCCTTTCCTGACCTTCCCTCTAGTCTTCATTCCTCTGCCCCTTTACAGTGTGGGTCCCTTTCCCATGCCACAGCTGACAGTGGAATGGCTGACTTCATTTTCTGTCTCCCAGATCGGACCCCAAGTTCCTGCAGGAAAGGGGGCAGGGCCTTAGGTCAGCATTCCATGGAAAGGCGCACTAGGAAACCGGTCTCAAAGCGCATTTGCAAAGCAGTCTGCGTTTAGTCTGTTTCTAGGGGCGACTTAACAGTCTAGAGACGGGAAACGCAGGAAGGAAATGTTCCTTCGATGAACGAACTACACAGTGCCGGATGCTCCGCTCTGTCTGGAGCCCCTGGTACCTTTGCCCCACCGAATAAGATCGCCCACGTCTTGGGGGCCCTTCTCGAAGGCCACGCGCTCCCACGGGAGGAGCGGGGCGGGTTCCCATACCTGCCGCGTGCCCTGGGGGCCGGGGGCAACTTGTTGGAACGAAACCTAAGAGGCCGTTTCGCGACTACTTGTTGATAATCCTGCCTCAAACAGAGGAGCTTGAGGTGGTTGGGGGGAAACAGTGGTGGAGAAACCTTCCCCGAGGCCATCAGCCACTCCTTCCAAGAGGCTGCCCAGTGGTTGGAGTGGGCCCTGAGCCGGGACTGTGGAAGGAAGAGCAAGCCCGTGGTCCCTGCCCCTGAGCCCGGCACCCGCGGGAGCGTCTGTCCGCTTCGAAAGGGGCCGGGAGGGGAAAGTCCTCCAGAACAGAGCGCCGAAAGGGGTCTCCACGAACCAGTCCTTTCCCCCCTTCCCGCCGCTTCGGAGGAACTTGGGAGTAGGGTGAGCAAGGAGCAATTGCCCTCTGGAGATAAGTCCTCTTCCTCTCCGGCGAATTAATAAATGATTAAGCGCCCAATTCACAGCAGCCTCGCTAGATGGAGACGAGGAATCACTGCAGCAGCGCAGGCGGCGGCGGCGGCGGGGAGCGCGGGCGGGAGCGCTGCCCGCGCGGGAGGCGGGCGAGGCTCTGGCGAGGCTCACGTCTGTTTTCCTTTTTCGTGCATTATTTATCTCGCCTCCGCCTGCGGCCCTGCTGCCCGAGCCGGCGCTCCCAGCCAGCGCCTCTCGCCTCTGCCTCTTGCGGGCCGGCGTGACGGCGGAGGCGAGCTCCTTCACCCCGGCGCCCAGGGCAGCCGCGCGGCGCCACCGGGAAGGGCGGGGACCCAGGGAAGGGACTTGCAGCCCGCTCCAGGCGGCCAGGAGGAGACTTTCCCCGCCCCCGCCTCCGCCTCCGCCTCGGCAGCCCGCCCTGGCCCTGGGCTCGGGGTGCCGCCCCTCCCGCCCCTTGCGCGGCCAGGCGCAGCCCGGAGCCACCGCGCCCTACGCCCAGTGCGAGCGCGCGGCACCTGGGACCCCAGCTCAGCAGCCCGGGAGGCCCACGCCGCACGCAAACTTTTGCTCCAGTGCCCGGAGCTCCTCCCCGGCACGTGAAGCCCCCAGGCGCCCGCGCAGTCGCCAGGGTGAGGACCGAGGCCCCGCCTAGAGGGCGGGGGACTGGGGAGGCGGCCGGCTTTAAATGGGGGCCGTCCGGCGGATCGGGAACAGTCTTCCGCGGGGGGAATACGACCTCCAGTCGCCCAGCGGAGGATCGGCTGGGGCGGCCCCGAGGCAAGGTGGCGTGAAGCACTGGAGGGGTGCGGGAGGAGGTGGAGCCCTGGGAAGCTCGCACTCTGGGGCGGGAGGCCGGGGCTTGGGAGAGCGCGCCAGGGCAAACGGGGTGCGCACGGAGGTGCACATATTGCAGCGTGCGCAGTGAGGGCCGGCAGGACAAAGAGGCCAGGAAGGTGCCCGCAGCGAGTGATTTCCTGGTGTTGTGCCTTCGGGGTCAGCGAGTGTGCAGGCAGGAGTCGGTGGGTGTGCACGCAGGGTGAGTGGTTCCCGCCGGGTCTGAAGTGTGCTAACTGTGGGAGTGAGTTGTGCATGCTATTGCTGGGGTCCTGCGTCGGGCTCTGTATGCGTGCTTGGCTGTTCCGATGGTGCGCGTGGGGCTAAGGTGAGCTCGCAGGATTGTGGAGATATGCACGGGGGCCCAGGTATTCTCGCAGGGTTCTGAGGGTATGCGCCAGGACAGAGGGCGAGTTCTGGGAAGCCGGCTTCTGCGAGTGTTCACGAGAAGTCATCCAACGTGCAGACTGGAGCGAAGGGGCAGGCTTGATTTACGAGGGTGCCCCAAGGTGCAGGGCGTTCCTGTCCAACCCGGACTGCTTGCGAAGTGTTCGTGACCAGGATGGTGCCCGCGCGGCGCCCACCTGACCCAAGCTTTGCTCCCCTGACAGTTCTCCCCAAGAGCGGGTGCCACGGGCGAGATGCTCCTCCGGGACCTGGTCCTGCGCCGTGGCTGCTACTGGCCCTCACTGCTGCTGCACTGCGCGCTCCACCCGCTCTGGGGCTTCGTGCAGGTGAGCGCTGGCCCCAGGTGGCGGGCTGCACCGGCTGGAAGAGCTCCCGGGCAGAAGCGGGTGGGGGCGGGGTGTCACTTCACTCCCGACCCCACTCCCTGCAGCTGCCCCTCTGATTAGTCCTGGGGAGAGTTTAGGTAAAGACAACTTGCTAGGGTCCTCCCCATACTGGGCAGGGGGGAGAAGAGAAACTCCAGAGGGAGGCTTCAGTTGTGGCCTAAGGCCAGCAGGACAGGGCCTGGGAACAGGAGGGGCTTAGGGAATGCATTCTGTTGCAGAAACGCCAGGAAAGAAACCTTGGAACTTTTACGAACTGGAAAAGAAAAACTGATCCCAAGAATATGCGTCTTTTCTTTCCCACTAGTAAACGTCAAGTTAGCTTTCTTCAGCTGGACCTCACAGAAGAGGCTGCGTGTCTTGTAGGGAGGGAGTGGACTTGGGTGGCCACTTGTGAAGAATGTAAAAAAAAACTGCCCATGGGTATGGAGAAGCTAAGGATGGAATCCTCACCCTGGGTCCCCTGACCCCCAGGGCAGAGGCCAGGAGGCCACCAGTTGGAGTTACCTCTGTTGGGTGGGATGGTCCTTAGTACCTCCCAGAAAGGACATGGTCAGCCGTGTGATGTAGTGGTGAAGAGGTGGGCTTGGCTGTCAATTCTGAATTCTGAGCCCCAGCTCTGCCCCTCCCAGCTGGGCAACTTTAGGAAATGCACCTAATCTCACTGACCTTTAGTTTCTTTCTCTTGAGGGTAAGATTACAATTCCTTGATGAGATAAAGGGAGTAAAGATTACTTAGCACAATGCCTAGGTCATAATAAACACTGAATTGTAGCTGCTGCTGTCAGTATTGGTATTAGTGATAGTGATGCTGTTCTATTGGGCGGGCCAGGTACCCTGTTCATCACCACATAGCCTGTTAGACATTTTTGAATTGTTAGCAATTTGGCAGGTGCTGGGGGACATTTGTACTGTTTTGGGCACTAAAATATCCCTTTCTGAGGATTTGCAGCTCCATGTTCTCCTGGTGGCATTTGGGGGTCCGGGGATTATTCCAATGGTTATCTGAGCAGGAGGGGACAGTCCAAAGAAGAAGGGATGGGTGAGACAGCTTGCCAGTCTTCCATGGTCCATGAGCTATCCCAAGTTATGGGGCCCTGCTGGGAACCAGCTCTGCCAGCCCTGCTTGGATGGTGGCCCAGTGACCACTGGGAGGGGACCAGGAGCTCTAAAGCTGTCCCATCATGCTGGTTGGGTGGGTGGGTCAGCCAGGGTCCACCTCCTACCCCCTGCATCAGGCCTGTTTCTGCTCTCAGGCTTGCCTCTGCCTCACTCCCAGTGGTTTTCCTTTCGGAACTGACAGCTTTCTTTAATGTGTGAAACAGCAGTTATTAAACTCAGCTGTGCCTCCTCAGGATGTTGTCACTTGTAAGCACTCAGGCAGCTGAGGACCAGCTTCCCTTGTTCAACTTTTAGTTGAACCTCAGATGTGATGTTCACTTCCTTTGTATATTCATTTGCTTACAGCTTTCCACAAGGCTTTTCAGCAACACAAATGATGTTGTCTGCCTCTGAGACTAGAATTCTGTGGATGGAAACAGGCCACCAAAAGAAATAATTTAGTGAAAGCGGCCCATTTTTTTTTAACAGTGTTCTTCAGTCAGACAGTACTTACACAAGTGTGTGTGTGTGTGTGTGTGTGTTTCAGATGCTGTTACTCAATACAAATCAATTTTCGTGCAAATCAATTAGAAAAGGAATCCAGTAGACAAGTAGAATGGCTAAAACCTTGGCTGGAGGCTCTAGAAAAATTAATCTACAAATGATAAGGACTGGGAAGCCAAGGGAAAGGGGCCTTAGGATGGATGAATCTGGCTTGTAAGCCAAAGAGCTGAATCCAGGGGAACAGAGGGCGGAAGAGGAGAAATGGAAGTGCCTGAAGCTGAGCGTTTCCCTGCAAGTGGAGAACTTAAAACCTGTCATATCCCAGGAGTTTCTTGAATTTGGAGAAGGAACTCGGAGCTTTCATGAGCATTATGCTAGAAGAGTCCCCTAAAGTTGTAAGCATTTGGAAGGGCGAGACTGACATACCCAAGCCCTCTAATTAATAGGACAGTTGGTGACATGAGAGACCTGTGGCCCCCAATGCACCAGATTCCTACCTTGAAACCAACCTGAAAGCTCTGGCGGCTGCCTGGATGATAAGAAACTCAATCGTTCAAGTCAGATGACATTTAAATCGCTGCAAGGTTGGTGTGGGGGTATCCATTAGCCACCCCCCTTTTCTCTTTAATGTGTCTGGAATTGAGCTTTTGAGCTTTTGTGATGTAGGGTTCTTCTAAGTTCACTTCCAGATGAGTCTTGTCTTTTTTCTTTTTTCTTTTTTCTTTTTTGCAAGCGAAGAGGATGACAAGCTGGCAAATTTATTAGGTGTGACAGGAGTGTGTCTCATCAAGTTACTGTGGTGCTGGCCTGTCTCCATAAAAGATGCCAGAAGCCATCATCCTTCTGGGCATCCTCCTAAAACCATCGCCAGGGAGAAAGGCTCTTATCCAAGCCTGTGAGCCTCCGTCCGTGCTGACAGGGTGTTACCCCCAGACCCAAGCGAGGCTGATCTCCCCCTGTGGCCAGGCCCTGCAGCTTCACTTATGTATTCAGCAGCCTTTACTGGGGGCCTACTGTTTGCCAGGCCCTGTGTTAAGGTCAAGGGACCTAGTGGTCCCTACCTTCATGGCAATGACAGTCTGGAATTGGAGAGATAAGCAAACAAGTAATTATAAGCAAGCTAGCTCCATACGAGATGGGACCTGGTGGGAGAGACAGTGAAGTCTCACAGGTGTGGTGCTTTGGTTGAGACATGGAAAAGGGACCTCAGGGGTCGGGGGCAAATGTGAGTGAACTGTGCAGGCAGAGGGGACAGGCCCTGGCTGGAGGAGAGAAGGTGAGGCCACTGCTGTGAACCACTAACATCATGCCTTGCAGTTTGGACTTGACCCTGGGGGCTCTGGTAGTCAGAGGCCTAAGCAAGACATGATCCAACCTCAGATTGGCATTTTAGAAATCTCAGTCCAACTCCAACAGCAAAGATGGGTTTGGGGAGGGGATCGAGGCAGGGGTCAAAGAGGCTGAGGGTGGGTTGCCAGATCGAGCAAATAAAAATACAGGATAGGATGTCCAGTTACATTTGGATTTCAGATAAACTACAAATTGTTCTTTAGCATAAGAAAGATATCCCATTACAATATCTGGGACATATTTATACTAAAAAGCTGGTTGCTGTTTACCTAAAACTTCACGGGGTGTCCTGTATGTCACTTAGCAGCCCTACTGAGAGGTGAGGGCTGCCCATTGGACATAGGATAGGGTCCAGGTTTAGGGTGGGAATGGGGACAATGGAAGGAGTGAAGTACTATTGGGGAGGCAGCATCCGTTGGACCAGAGAGCTGAACTGATTGGCCGGGAGTGGGACCTGGCAGCCATGGAGCACCTTGTCCCCCAGGTGACAGTGACAGGTGTCAAGTACAGGTGACTACAGGACCTCTCTGTGCCTCAGGATCCTGGTCCCAAGAGAACTCCACAGAGCAGGGGAGGGAGGCCGGTGATGGCAGAATTGGAGAGAAAGCTCGTTGCAGGAAGTCCTGGTACCAGCTTTTGCGCTGGGGGCTTGAGGCAGGTCACCGACCTCTCTGGGCCTCTGCTCCCTCTTAGTCCAGTTCAGTGAAGAAGACACGACTTCAAGGGCCAGGTTCTTGTTCTTGTGGGCGCCTTAAGAGATACACCAAACAAGCCAGGTGTTGATACAGGCTCCCAGGGGCAAGATTTTCTCTCTACTTGTCTAAATGCAACACCGCCAATCCACAGAGCCCCAAAGTGGACCTAGGTTGGTTGGGGGGCAGGGGGGAAGGTCCCATGTTCCTGCACTGGTGGCAGACCAGCTATCTGCCAGCATGTCTCCCCTGACCGCCCACTGATGCCAGGCTCTGTTCCACCCTGGTTCATTACTGCCCTCATGGAGCAGTAGTTACGGCCGTCCCTCCCCCTGGGTGGGTGGTACCACCCACCCGACCCCACGCCCAGTTATCCTTGAAGTGAAATAACAGCCAGTTGCCATGGCTGACACACAGTAGGGCTGAGGAAGCCACCCTCGGTCAGGATTAATAAAGCACAGACTCCTCTACCTGCCGGCTTTAGTCAAGGGCGCAAACGTTGCAAAATGCCCCGAAGAGAAGGGTTTCTGAGGTGAGAAAGCAGCCTGGCCCGGTGGGCCTGATCTGGGGGTCCCAGGCTTAGGATGGCTCGCCTGAGAGGCTGTGCCGGAGCTGGAGGATAAAGATCTTGACCAACTGTCCAGGCTCGGCAGCCTCAGGCTTGCGATCGGCCCAACTCTATCCAGTAAGGGGCCTAGGTGGGCCCCCCTCTGCCACACCCCCGGGGGACCCACCCCTCGGACGGGACAGCTGGCCCTCTTGTGAAGCTGTCACGCCGGCTCCCTTCCCGCAGGGCATTTCTGAGACACCACAACTTTCTAACATGCTTCCTCCCCCATCAGTCCTGAACTTGGCCCCAGTCTCCCTGCTTGTCATTGCAACGCATTAAACTCTCTTAGACATCTGTGCCCTCGTAGCCTCTCACAAAAATAGGCCATTGTGTCTGGGCCAGGTCAAACAAGCGCGCTGCTCCTGAGCGCGCTCACGTAAATTGCACTTGGGAGCTTGGGAAAGTAATTGCTTTGGCAACGGCGTTCGTGGCCTGAAGTTCACACGGCAGAGTTCAGGGAAGGAGTGATCTCCAAGGCCAGTGGCCGGGCGGACAGTCCTAGAAGGTCAGAACCCAGAGGACAGGCTCTGTGCTCGTGGGAGCACCGACCACTGTACTGGTGGAGAAGCCAGGGGATGTGCCACTGCCGTGCAAAGAGTCACCCATGTCCCTAACGTAACAGAAAAAGCTCCCCTTCTGAGGATGTGCTCTTCCTAGTGGGAAACTGATTGCCTTCCAGAGTTTGAACCGCAGTCAATGGTCCTTTAGAAATGCCCAAAGGTGGTGAGCAGGAGCTGCTTGGCCTTGCAGGTCTTGTCAGACCTGTAAACCAGTTGACCTCCTGCTGTCATCCCAAGGGCCATAACCCATCCTGTTCACATCTGTCAAAGGCTAAGTGCATCCTAGCCCCGAGAGGTCTCTGTGCGGGGCATGGGACGCAGGCAGCAAAGGGTCTACTAGGTCTCTAAAGGCAGCCACATGTGGCTGGTTGCAGGGACATTGGGGTTCGAGGTTTCTACTCACTCGGGATGACAGCTAGAGAAGTTAAGCGTGGGCATTATTGAGGTGAGGGGCGACCACCAACTTTTTCCTCTATGCCTTTAAATCGGCTTGTTCCCCGGGGCAAGCACCAAGCACCAGCCTCATGGGTGTGCGGCCCTGGGGACACCGGCCCTGGGGACACAGGTGGTCAGCCACAGGCCCATGAGAAGCTTAACCGGGAGCTTAAACGAAGCACCGTGCCTGGCTGCCCGCCCCCGAAGAAACCCTGAGTTAACCCATCGTGGCTCAGGCTCAGATGCCAGCATGTTTTAGAGCCACCTGGAGGTTCTGCTGTGCGGGCGGGGGTGGGAACCAAGGGTTGAGCACCACGCAGTCCCACCCCTCTTCCTCGTTTACAGGCGAGGAAATGACGCTGATATCCACACACCAGACTAAAGGCTTGAGAGGCGTGGCTTCTGGTCCAGTTTTTAATATTTATTCATTCATTCATTCACCAAACGTTTACTGAGTGCCAGGCATTCCCGTAGGGGCCAAGTTAGGACAGTGAGAGAAATGATCCAAGGCCTGGGTCCCGCCCGCATAGGTTATGGTCCCAAAGTAGAGATGGGCAGGACCTAGGTAGTCACCCCAGTGCTGATTTTGGCCCTGCAGTGGAACCTGGGCCGGAGAAGCCTGTGAAAAGGAGGGCTGACCTGTCTTGGGAGTCAGGGCTGCCCCCTGAGGAGGAAATAGGGAAGCTCACAGGCCACCAGCGGGGAAAGGGGTGGGGCATGTGCTGGGTCGCTGGGACAGCCTGTGGAAAGGGAGGGTGTGTGGCCAGGGCCAGAGATGGGAAGAAGGTCCCTGAAGGCAGGCAGAGCAGGGGTGAGATCTTGGGGTGAGGTGGGGCTGGAGACACTGTTGGGGAGCCTCCTGTGGAGGAGCAGGACCCTGTGGCCAAGTGATCCCCTGAGCTGTGGGCAGGCATTCGGGGGGTTTTAAAGGGATGCAGGTGGTCTGGTTGTGTACATTTCATACAAGACCACTCGGGCTCCCCTTGGCCCTGTGGGTCCCCAGAGCGGACGCCTGGCTGAGTGAAGTCCCTCCTGCAGGACGGAAGGCCGTGGCTGCCCCAGGATGGCTGTCAGGAGCTGTGACCGAGAGACAGGGAGGGCTTGGCCCAGTACTGTAGCGGAAAAGCCTGGAGAGTGGCTGCCTCCGCTTACTGGGGGGTGGAGGGGGAAGATCAGCGTCCTGTGGCCGCCTGGGTGGGGCAACCTTGGGCAGCCACTTCTCCTGGGCCTCCGTTTCCTCATCTGTCTGATGGGGAGCTTCTGCCAGGCTCACCTCCTTTCACGTTGTTCTCTTTGAGCCAACATGACTTCTGCCCATTCTTCCTGCTGTGGTGGCGGGGGGTCCCCAAGTTCCAGCTGTGCAGGGAATGGGTAGGGTGGGCCCACTGTGGCTCCCAGTTGCCTCATCGACTTTTCTTGGTCACGTGGGTCCATTTCTGCAGGTGACACACGGCGAGCCCCAGAAGTCCTGCTCCAAGGGGACTGACAGCTGTCAACACATCTGCCAGTGCCGGCCCCCTCCCCTGCTGCCGCCCCCACCCCCGCCCCCACCGCCTCCCAGACTCCTCTCCGCCCCAGGTGAGTACAGATGTGCTTGTTTGCCGTTTCTCTCAGTTTCCCTCGGTTTCTCTGTGCTGCGGGCCCAGGGAGAACCTGGGGGCAGAGCAGGGAGCAGCCTTGTCTCCTTTGTAATTTTCCACTGGCCGAGCAGGAGGGAAGCCAAGGCCCAACTTGTGCCTGCAGTCTGCAAAACGCCTTTCCCACAGAATGTGCCTGCAAGAAGGAGAAGGATGTTTCTCCCTCCGTTAATCAGATAAAAGTCAATCTCCATCTGATGAGTGGCTGGGCCTGGGTGGCTCCAAAGGCCAGACCTTTCAAGGGCAGGCCCTGCTCGCGGGTCTGATACCGCCGCCCACGCACCCAGTTTCATGTGTCGACTCTAATTCTGGCTGAAGGAGGCAGTTAGTAGAGAGCCGAGGTGGAGACTCGGAGCAGCAGCTCGGGTGCCTTTCCCCCGTGTGCGGGGGGAACTCTGCTCCCCACCCCCTCCCTGGTCTGCCTTGATTTCGTGCCTGAACCATTCCCCTTCCTGATCATTCCAACAAAGGGAGGTTTCTTAGTCAGAAGTGGCCTCCGCCCTGACCCCTAAGGGTTAAATTCTCCGCATACAATTGCTAGTTGATAAGGGCTCCAAGAGAGTCTGTGCGGGGGATGGTCACGCATGTAGGCCTGTAGAATGCCAGAGATCACGTCTGTGTCTCCCTCCTTAAACGCGTCTCCGTTGAGTCATTGGGCGGGTTTTAAAGAAGCTGGTGAGGACACTTGCTCTCTGGTCAGGCGTGTGTCCGTGTGTCCGGGGAGTGTCGGGGGATCTGGGGGATCTTTGCAGTTCATGGGCGTTTCTGCGTTCTGTCGGCTCCGCCGATAACCATCTCCATTCTTACCGGACACCTGTGGCCAGGGGCTTCACAGAGTGGAGTCCTCAACATCACCTTTTTTAAAAGGGCAGCTTCTGGGACCCACTTCAAACCCACCCACTCAGAGTCCTCGGGGGATGGTCTGCTTAGGAAGCAGCTGGAGGCAATTCAAATGCCAGTTAGAGGAGAGCCTCGGCCCACCAGGACCTCTGCTCCGGGCCTGTGCGGGATTCTCCCACCCCAGATTCTCTCACCCCGCCCCTCTCCAGAAGGAAGGAATCCAGAGCTGTGCTGGCACAGCCTCAAGCACCTGTCTTTGGTGATCTCACCAAAGACAGGTGAGATCCTTCCTCCCTTCTTGGAGAATTTCTCCTCCTCCCTGGGTTTGGGCCCCAGGCCTACGCTATCTTCAGGTGTGCTTGTATCTGAAGGGCCCAGGTAGAGTCCCTCTGATTCATCTTGTGCCAGACACAGAGGCGAGGGGCCCTGCTGGTCTCCTGGGATCTCTTGGGCGCTACCAGAGGTGGCCTAACGGAGCACGGACATTGCTGTCTGTATGGACACCCTTGAGTGGCTGGGCCATAGCAAACACTGACCTGGACCTGAGTCTTAGAGAATCAATGGGATTGTTCTAGGTTGATAAGGAGGTTGTGGGGGAAGGGCCTTTAGGCAGAAGGAACAGCAATGGGCAAAGACTGGGAGGTGTGACTCTGTGAGACTCACCTGGGGGGTGGGTCACAGGCTCTTCAGCAGGTTCCCAGGAGAGGTCAAAGGGCGGACAAGGAAGGGCGGACAAGGAAGGGCCTCAGGTGTGTGGCCCATGAGATCACATTTCATCCTGTGAATGGTGGTTTGCCAAACGTCATTCACCACATCCAAATACCTCCTGCTATTTGCCCTTTTTCTTTAAATAGACTCACTATCATGTTTATGCAAATTAATTTCCAAAGGAAACTTGACATAACTACTGTCAATGAAGAAACAGTATCACTTGCATAAACAGTGGGTGACCATAAAAATAAGTGTAGTGAAAACAAAGCAAGTGTTAGTGAGGTGTCCGGGCCATAGTAGCTGGAGGTGGAGACTGCTCCGTAAAGGAATCAGAAGGTTTGTGGTCAGAATCCTCTGGAAGGCTTGTTTAAACACAGCTTGCCGAGATTCCTGATCCCGTGGTTTGCGTTGCTAACTCACCATCTGGTGACGCTGAGGCCACTGGCCCACGGTGCAATGGCCATCAGGTCAGGGAGCTTCAGTGTCAGTCCCAGCCCTTCCATTCCTAGCTCTGTGACCCTGGGCACTTTGCGTCCCTCTGGGAGCCTCAGTTTCCTCATCTGTAAAGTGGGGCTGTTGATTCCTGAGAAGGGGTTTCTGTGAGACTGGAGATTATACAGGCTGTTCTTGGCAGAAACCACACACTTGAAAGGCTGCGTTGCAGCGGTTCACAGCCTGGCATACCTGCCTTCCTGACCTGGACCCCCCTTGTTCATTCACTAAGTGATTTGGGCAAGGTATCCTTAACTGCTTGGAGCCTCAACTTCCACATCTGTAAAGTGGGGCTAATGGCAATACCTGCCACATGTAGGGGTGGTTGTGAGGATTCAAGGTCATAAAGTTTACACAGCACAAAGCCTGGAACCCAAGGAGCCCTCAATAAATGGCAGCTATTAATATCCCTGATAGCAATTGAAATAATAATAGTTCGGTGACCTTCAGGGATGGACTTGCTTAAATATGGTTCTGGTACCTCCCTGCTGAAAATGAAAGATCTGATTAAAAACTCAGGGATGAAGCAGGTCCTTTAAGGATGTGTAGATTGCCTTAGCAATTCAACGGGAAAGAAACAGTTTTCAGAGAGTCTCCCAGGGCCGTCCCGTGATTCTTGAAGTCAACCAGCATCCCCCGGGGCAGGTATTTCAGGACAGGGTGGGCAGGGCTGAACCCTGACAAAGACATGACCAAGACCTGCCCCCAGGCCTGACCAAAAGCCCACCGAGCCCAGGACTTGCTGGACCTCCCTTGTCAGTGCCAGCAATGGCCTAGCGGTCCCTGCCGGTGACTCAGGTGGCTGAGGCCGTGGCAGGAGGCATGCACCAAGGAAAAGCGGGCACACACCCTCTGTGAGACCTGCTTCTGAGGCTGGCTGGGCCAAAAATAGCAGTGGCAGGCAGAGGCGTGAGCCTGCATTTCCATTGTGCCTGTCTTGAAGGAGTTCAAAGTACTGATAGAGGTTTCAGTTTTTGCATTTATTTTATTCTTAGAAAAATCAGAAAAGAGGTTAAGTGACTCCCCAAAGGTCACACAGCAGTGGTGGAGCTAGGAATTAGTCACCTGCTTCATCGCTGTGTGCCAAAGGGCAAGTTTTAACAGAGAGAAAAAAAAGAAAAGGGACCGTAGAAGTTCTTCCAGAATGCTGTTTTGGTTTTTGTTGTTGTTGTTGTTCACCCAGACTACTAGAAGGAAACTGATATTTAGTTCCCAGTACTGAAGGGGAAGCTCTGCTCACCTCACCTCAGCCCTCACCTCCTTCGTAGCAGGTGTATTGCCCCATTTCTAGCTGGAGTCGAGGGCTCAGAGAGGGTAAGCTACTTGCTCCAGGCTGACCAGCTAAGGAGGGGCAGTAATTCCAGGCCACCTGATTGCTTCCTGTTGTATCATCTGCCTAACTCTCCCTCTGTCGCTGGAGTCTGCTGCAAGGGTCCCCTTTCCTCTCCTTGGTGAGCCTTGCTCCTTCCTGTCTCAGAGCTTGTGTACATCCAAGTTCTTGCCTCTGCAAGCTTTCCCCGCAAAGGAGTTCACCTTAACTTAGGCCAACTTCCCCTTAAGTATCCTCCAGGAAATCCTTTCCTGATGTCCACGGAGGTCACACCATCCCCTGTTCAGATTTTCTCTGGTTATGGAACAAGTCACCCCAAAACTTGGTGGTTCCAAAACAACACAAATGCATTATCCTTTTCTCTCCCAGCTGTGGGGGTTCACAGGGCTCCACTAAAAGGTCCTCTCCTGGGGTCTTGCGTATGATTGGGGCCAGTTTTCAGGGGCTGGAGCCTTGTTGGCGGTTTCCTTGTTTATGTCTTGCGGGCCCGCATTCCAGAACCCCACGAGCGATACCTCTGTGTGGTCAGGCTTCCTCACAGCATGGCGGCCCCTTCCCAAGCTTGAGAAGCAGGCGGAAGCCCATGATGATGTGGCTGAGGAGGTCATGCAGCATCACCTCTGCTCTGCTGCTCCATTCCTTGGAGTCAGGGGACCAAGGCAGCTCACGTTGGAGGAGTGGGAACTTCGATTCCACCCCTTGGAGGTGCATCAGAGAATTTGCGTACATTTTAAAACCATACCACTCTCCATCAACACACACACATACATACATGCACATGGTCTTCAAACTTTTCTTTGCCTTTCTAGCATTCATCCTACCCATTAAATATCTAATTAGTTTATCTAATTAATTACTTGACTTATACCTGGATTCTTTGCTAGATACAGATAATTGTCGTGTGTCTGATGTGTTCACTTTTGGCCCCAGCTCCTTAGCACGTGCCTGGCAGATCATGGGTCCTCAGTAGGTACTAATTCATTTCTTTTGCTCTTAGAGAGAGCGGAAGGGAGGGAGAAAGAGAGGGAAAGAAACATCAATGTGCAAGAGATACATCGATCGGTTACCTCCTGCACACACCCCGACCAGGGGTCAAACCCTCCACTTAGGCATGAGCCCTGACTCGGAATTGAACTCGTGACCTTTTGCTTTGCCACACTGGTCAGGGCTACTGATTCATTTCTTTTGCAAAGATTTTTGATTGTCAGCGATTGCCAGACACCGCTGGGCTCTGCAAATGCAGCCTTGGCGGTGACAGCTCACTGTGTAAGTACGCAGAGGCGGGGCAGGGCGGGAGGAGGCTGAGAAGGAAATAAACACAAACATCACGGGGAAAACAGAAAGTAACCTATGCCACCAGGGTAATGCAAATGCTGTGATCTGATGGGAGTGCTCACCTGGATTTCATGGTCGGGGGATAGGAGATGACATTGCAGCTGAGAGCTGAAGGGATGTAGTCTCTGGGGAGGTCATTCTCGGCGGAGGGAACAGCGAGGACAAGTTTCTCATGCAGCAAGGCCTGGGGGTGCGTGAAGGGCTGGCTGCTGGGGGAAGGAGACAGGAGGCGGCACCCTGAGTCCCGGAGGGAGGCGGTGCCCCACCACACACAGGGGCATGGCCAGGAGGCCAGGGAAGGGCCAGGGGGTTTCTCTGACCTGCACCCAGAAGCCTCTGGGCGTTTTGAGCAGTGGAGTGGTGTGGCCTCTTACACTTTACAGAGACGGCCCCCCCTGAGGTCTGCAGGTTACCTGGGTCCAGGTGGGCAGTAGTGATGGAGGACCCTGGGTGGGGCCTGGGTGGGGGGCAAGGGGGGGCCAGCCATGGCCCCTTTAAGAAGGTTTGGGATGGTGTACTGGACTCTGGTGGCGGTGGTGGCAGGGTGCAGCAGGAATGTCCCTCGGCTTTGTGCAACGAACAGGCAGACATACTCACAGTTCCCCTCCCCAGATGTTTGTGAGCTCACCGATGGGCTAGTGCTGACCCGGTGGCGCCCGGAAGGGGTGAGCAGCTCCAGTGTCCCCCGGTATGTTTTAGGGACTGCCGTTTTATAAGGATACAATCTCTGGGACTTAGTCAAGGTTCCAATCCCTGGGGCCAGCAGAAGAGGCAGCCTTTGGAAGCCTCTAAAGCCGAGGGTGGCTACAGTGGGTCAGGTCAACCCTGGGGCCCTCCCTTCCCCACAGGGCCCCAGGCTCATTTTGAGAGGGTGAACACTGCAGCCCACCCCCCCACCCCCCGGCCCACAGTGAGCCCGTGGTGGGGGGCTGTAGGCATCAAACATGGGCCATGCCACCTTCAACATCTCTTGCTTCATGGGCTGTGTTGGTGCTGAGCTGGTGGTCCTCATTGTCACCGTTGATTTGGACCTTGGGATATGGGGTGTTCATTGTTTTCAGGAGTTGGGACTTCTGTCTGGTTACCTTTGAGCCACTTGCCTGGTCCATGAGTAGGAGGACCTGGAGGCTGGGCCTGGTTCTGGCTCTTACCCACCGTGTGATGGTTGCTCTGCCTCTCTGAGCTTCCAAGTTCTTGTCTGCAAATGAGGAACGAGATTCCATCCCCTGAAGACAGCTGTGAGCACAAATGCCACTCGAGAGGGCCTAGCCCAGCACCTGGTACTTCCCCACCCCCTTGTCACCATGGTTTTTGCTGGAATAAATCTCTTACCCAAGCTGGTCTCAGCTCCCATTCCTGAAAATGGGCAGGTTCTGCCTTGAGTTCCACTCCAGCTGGGCACCGTGCCCTGTGAGCACGATGCTTGTCCCCGGACTTGAGCGTCTGGCTTTGTAAGAATTTTAATAGTTGCTGGCTTTCTTTTAAAAGGTGATTTTATTTTTTTAAGTACCGACTTTCCCTTTCCCAATTCAATAAGTGGAATTGTTTGTCATCCATTTGTTTGCTCGCATCGAGCAAATGAAAGATTATGGATTTATGTGGACTTTAATTTGCTCAACAAACCTTTATCCGCTGATTTATTGAATACACTTTTGCCCAGAGTTTGTGCTGTAACAGGTCCTGGGCTGCAGGGATGAACTGTCCACAGCTCTGCCCCAGGGAACCTGAGCCCTGAATGCTGTTGGCATCACCTAGGAGCTTTAAAAGTGACTCACCTTAGAGGGAGGGGACTCTTGTAGGCATCAAGGTTGAGACTCTTGGCCATGACAGGCGATGTGGAGTAGGAAGGGATCAGTGGACAAAAAGAGGAAGAGGTGAGGTACACTGGAACTTGGGGCCACAGGGCCAGTGACCCAGAGGTTGCTCACTCACTTGCCCCTGAGTGCGTGACCTCTGGGGTCACTATGGGTGCTGGGAAGTCCCCAGGCTTGGACCCTGCCCTCCAGGACTTTGGAGCCTAATGGGGCATCTGGACGCAATGCTGAGCTAGCAATAAGTAGACATGTGCATCCATGTCCATGTGCTTCTGGGACGTGCACTTTCTTATAATTATTTTCATTGCAGTAACGTTCACCCTGTTAACCATTTTAAAGTAGGCATTTCAGCAGTTTTTGGCATATTCACCATGTTGTCTAACCATCATTACAGTCTCATTCCAGGTCATTTTCGTCCTCCCACAAAGGACACCCTGTCTCTTCCAATTCAGCCCCCGGCCTAGGCCCGGGCCAGCTGGGTCTACTGCCTTCCTGCCTCTGGGGAGGGGCCACTTGGGTCCCTTACCATAAACCTGGGCATTCTCTGGCAGTCTGAGCCTCAGTTTCCTCTTCTCCTTCTTCCCCTTCCTCAATGTTAAGAGGTAGAATTCAGACAGCGTGTGCACGACCTAGCACAAGGTGGGGGCTGGGTGGGTGTAGCCCCATAATGGAAGGGGATCCTGCAGCATGGTGATGGGGCAGGGATTGGGGGGGCAGTGAGATCCTGGCTGAAAGGCGTCACCTGTTGTATTGGGACTGAGAGCTGGGTCTGGCACCCCCATCACTCCACGTGGACCTCATTTCACTCAGAGGGCTGTTAAGAGGGTCAAATTGGTTCACAGGCCACCGTGATTAGAGCAATTCCGGCCCAGGGCGCCCACCCTGGCAATGTCAGCTATTTCACGTTAGTACAGTTCATCTAGGACATCGCCCTCGTGTTCAGGACGAGCAGTCAGTCTGACCTATTAGGTTTCTGATGTGATCCCTGAGGACGGGGACTGTGGATTCATTTTTGTCCCCAGAGACCGCGCACAGCTTGACACATGGAAAGTGCGCGCTGAGTGTTGGAGCAAATGGATGCCCGTGACCAGAGGAGGAAGACTGAGATAGACTTCCTGGGATAAATGGGGAGGGAGGGAGCGACATTTTTAAAAGCCCGCCATTTGCCAGGGTGCACCTGGGAGCATGTCTAAGAGACAGACACGGAGACGAGGATCCAAGTGCAGCGGTTACTGGGTTTTTCTCACGTGGAGTTCGGGGTGCTTGTGGACAATGCAGGAGGAATTGTACCGAGAGGCCCCAGGCGGCCGCTGAGAGGACAGATGCAAAGCACAGGTCCTGCAGGGGTCACGGCTGAGCTGAGGGGGAACGCTTCTCAGGAAAAGGCTGGGAGTGGCCCTGGGAACGCGCCGTGTTCTGGCAGAAGGAACCGTGGGGGCAGAGGACTGGAGGCCACGGATAGTCTGTCCATCCTGGACTGAAGTGTGTAGGAGGCGGACGTGGGGGGCTGAGTCAGAGGAGTTGGGGTCCCACCTGGCAGCGCACAGGGGATCTCGGAAGCAGTGGAGGGTCTGAGTTGACAGCTGGGGTCTAAGTTGCCTTCAGCCCCGCCCTGGCTGGGGGAGTGGGAGGGGACATGGCAGGAGACCAAAGGCTGCAGGAGAAGGTGGTGGTCCAGGGGGAGGCCTGTGGCCTGGGCCAGGCAGTGACCCAGGGGACTGGGGTTACAGAAGCTTCAGGGCCCAGAGACCACCCACTGTTGGAGGTGAGGGAACAGGAAGATGCGGAGTGACACAGGCTGATCACGTCTCCTGGGGAGACAGTGGGTGGAGAGAGCGTGATGGGCTCAGGAGCAACAGCTTTTGTCACATGGTGTGAGAGGTGTCGTGGGACAGCGGGGAAGGCACAGGCTCATTGGTGTGGAGTTGAGGGCAGAGTCCTGAGCTGGCCCAAAGGAAGGGGGGAGGCGGCACCAGGGACCACCCAGGGAGGGCGCAGGAAGGACAGAGGGGGTACAAGGGGAGGTGGAGCCTGAGGAAGGCAGTCAGAGGGGAAGGAGGGCAGCGGGCCAGGTGGCCTGGGCGGCAAGGGAAGCAGTGAGGGCTGAGGAGAGCTGCCAGGGTCAGTCACCAGGAGCTGGTGTCCACCTGCTGGGCCCACTTACCCGCACCCCCAGGGTGGCCAAGGGTGAAGGAGGAGGAAGCTTGAAGTACTAAAACAGATGCGAGGCCCTGGCTGGTAGCACAGTGGGTAAGGTGCTGGCCTGCGAACCCAAAGGTCGCAGGTTCGATTCCCCAGCCAGGGCACATAACAAGGTTGCAAACCAGGTCTCCAGTCAGGTCTGTAGCTGGAGGCAGGTGAAAGGCAACCATACATTGATGTCTGTCTCCCTTTCTGCCTCTTTCTCTTCCCCTCTTTCTAAAAATGGTGAATAAATCTTTAAAAAAAAAATAGCTAATTTGCTTTTAAAAAAAAAACAGACGCGTGCTTCTCGCTTAGGGACCACTGGAAGGCAGCGGGTGACGAACACCGGCTGATCCGGGGAGCTCACCGAGCACCTGGCCAGCGGGGAGAGGCCACTGGCCCTGGGAAGGGGGCCTGGCCTCCCACAGTGGGCAGGGGCGTGAGCAAGGGAGGCGGCCAGTGCATATGTGTCTGGGAGCACCCAAGGGCCCCCGTGGACAATCTGGTTGGTGTCGTCAGAGGTGCATGCTGATGGGAGGCTCAAAGGCAGAGTCCCAGGAAACTGGGAGCTGAGGTGGGAGAGGGGAGGGCAGGGCAGTCGGCCTTTATTCAAACCCTCTTGAGCACGTCCATGTTCTAGCATCTTGGGATACACCGACCAGAAAACAACTAGGCCGATAAAGCTGTGTGGTGCACGGGACGCACAGGACAGGCGCTGTGGGAAGAGACAGAGGACTGGGGCCAGCTGGGCCGGGGCCAGGAGGCAGCTGAAGACAGGGCGGCGTTGGCTGTTGGTGCAACACTTGTAGGAGGCAGCACACTGGTACCTGGGGAGAGGACAGCCAGCCTGAGGCCCAGGGCTGAGCTCACCTGGGGAGTTGGGGGGGGAGCCAGGTGAGGGGACGCCAGGGCCCACTGTGGTTGGGGTTCAGTAGCACCCTCAGGGTGGGGAAATAGTCAGATCCCAGCAGGGAGCCCACGGCACCTCTGAATAGGCTGGGTTCTGACAGGTAGTGCTCTGAGGGACCAGGACGGGGGACAGAGAGGGACAGCTGGAGCCTGTAGCTGCTGCAAAGTAAGCACCAACAGTGGGGTCTTCCTGGAGTGGCTCCGGGGATGGGGGGTGGGGGGCAGGGCAGGACAGAGCCATTTGGTTTCATGTCCCACGCAGCCTCTAGCCTCTCTATTTTAACCAGGCTCTGATGAAGGCCTGGTGTTGGGGTCACTATAGGGGGAAATGATTTTGGCATCTGCAGGGTGGGGTACCGTTACCCAATAGTTTGGGTGGAGCCCAGAGCCCTTCCCCACTGGTACAGAGCTTCCCGCCCCGGAGGGCACACTGCGCAGGGCACAGGGAGGTGGGAAGCTGTCACCCAACAGAGAGTATCATGGGTACAAAGTCCGGCAGGAGCACAGAGCCATCAGGGGTGGCATGGCTGCTTGGAGGAGGTGGCGTTGAATTTCGGCCCAGGTAGCAGTTAGAAAGTTGAAGAGCAGATCCGGGGACAGGTGTAACAAGGTTTGATGGAGGGGACACTCCAGGCGGGAGAAGCGAGCAAATGCAGGGAGTCGGGGGGTCCAAGGCCTTTTGGGAACCTGACGGGGAGCTCACCTGTCAGGTGTCAGGGATAACCGGGGACAGTGAGGGAGTGAAGGTGTCTCAAGGAGTTTGAGTGTGATTCTGCAAGAGCTGAAGGTTATATTGAGCAGCTGAGTGAAGTGACCTGCATGGTGTTGGAAGAATGTTCACCTCCCGAAGATGGGAAGGGGGCCCAGACCACTGTGCGATTGTGTCTGGGTTCAATTCCTGGCTGTGGGAACCATGTCTCTTTCTAAGACGGTGCCGCCATGCTGGTCCTGTGCACTCCCTTCCCAGCCCAGTGCTGGTTCATGCTGCCTCTCATCCTACTCTCTCTACATATGGTCGGGTTGTAAATGGGGATGGTGACAACTGTCCCTGCATCATGGGCCCTCCTGTAGTTTAGTAAGACTGGCTGTGACCTGTAAGTGCATCCACATTGTCCTTCATCCTTTAGCCTCTAGAAAAGAAACCCAATGATGGTTCAGTGTCTTGGAGCCGCCTGTGTGGGGAGCTTCCAAACTGTGATGTTCACACGAGGGTCTGTGCTGACATCCAGAGCAGGCAGTGGACCCCACGTCCTCCTTCTGGGGCGCGCCCCCTCCAGGAAGGCCTCCCTCCTTGATGTCATGGGGGTGGGATTATGAACAAATTGTTCCAGTAGTTTGTTGGGCTGCAACTCCATCCACTCCACCAGGAGAATTGCTGGGCCTAATGTTTTTAAAATTCCACTTGTGCTGGAAATGCAGTTACCATGAACACTCAGAGAGCGTGCTTGTGCCTTCTAACTGGCTCTCTTTCTCCTTCCCCTCCTGTCTCTTTCAAGGCCTTTCCCTCCTACTCCAGGTTCATACGTTTCCAAAATCAGATGAACACCCCCCCCCCCCACACACACACATGCACACGGAGTCAGTGTCCCACCTTTGTCACTATCCTCCAGAGCTGACTTTGATCCCACCCAGGGCTCTCAGTCACAAGGAAAAACACCCCCATATACACTTGGAAATGTCAGGGGGTTCATTTTTAGGTTGTTGTCACAGTGATTCAGGGGCAGGTGAGTGCTACTGGCATTTAGTAGACAGGGCCGGGGGTGATAAATGTCATGCAAAGGATAGCTTTCCACAGACAAGTCCCTCCCCGTATGCTATACAACAGAGATCCTGCTGAGAAGTCACTCTGCCACCAAGCCTGGCTTCAAGACCTGGCGTCCAGAGGGTAGCTGATAGCTTCCATTTTGGGGAACCTCAGGGACCCGCACTGCTACTGTGGATGACAGTTCCTTTCTCTTTCAATGATTCCGTTTCACTCTGTGTGACAGCCTGGGGCTGGTCCACAGTCTTTTATCAATAATTCATGGAACCCCTGTCCAACACTAGAGAGGTAGACATGCAAGACCGGGCCAGGTCCTCGGGGGGGCTTGTGGCTAGCATCTCGGAGTGACCGCACAGGCCTCTGGTAACTGGCAGGGCCCTGGGAGGCCCGGAGAGGGTCCACTTCTCCCTGAACGCAGCCCCCAGAGCCGCTCCCCATCAGTCAATTCACATGTGCTGACTGGACCCCAGGACGCCAGTCGGGCCTGGCTGGACTTTCCCATTGGCTGGAGGGCAGGACACTCTGCAGCAGTCCCTAGAGCTGTTCTTCACGACGCTTTGACTGCTGATAACAGGCACCTGAACCTTTACACAGAGCCCCATGCGGTCAAGTACTTGTATTAGGCCGTGTCTTTTAGACTCCGTTTCAATTTGTTTTTCATTCTTCATCCAGTGTTAGATCCCGTACCCTAGAGGCAGAGCCGGAGGCAGGGCTCAGGCGTGTGCAATTCCTGAAGGCGAGCTCCCTGGAGGAAGCAGTAGGGAAGGCAGGTTGTGGTCTCGGTTGGGGTCTAGCTTTAGCGGAGCCCCAGGGAGCCCTGGAGTGTGAGCAGCTCCAAGGGGAAGCCTGGGGGGAAAGGAGCGGCCTTCTGTGGCCGGAGCAAACGCTGGCTGCCCGGACCTGGGGCACCCGCTCCAACAAGGTAGACACTGCCCAACGGGCTCCAAACGTCTTGGCCCAAACGTGGAGGAATCCATTGCGCTAAAGACCTACTTTTGAGATTTTTAAATGTTTCTCTCAGTCTCTCTCCCTCTTTTTTCCCTTTCATTCATGCCTTTCCCCATTTCCACTGAACTTGAGCTCCCAGCAAGAGAGAGCCCAGTGCCCCAAGGTACCCAACTCACCTGGGAGGCTTGGAGAACTCAAAGGACTCCAGCAGAGGAGGATGGGCCCCCAGAGCCCCAAACCTCAGCCTGGGAAAGGACACCCCCCCCCCCCATGCCCCCAGGCTGGAACCCAGATTTCCTTCCCTGGCAGAAATACACAGAGGACTTGCATCTCTGAGAACATCCTGGGTCCTGTAACCGGCAAAACAGTTTATCCCCTTATTCAACTCCAGGATGCTTTCTGCAGGCCCCTTAAAACCCTGTGGGATTAAAGGCTCTGGTGTTTCCACCAAATTATGGGAGAGGCTGCTGGCGTGGGAGCAGGAGGACCTGGTGGCCGGGATGATTTTTAAATGCTGCTGTCCCTGAGGTGCAGCCATTAAGCAAGGCGACTCATTCCTCTCTCACTTGTTTTTTTTTTCTTTAAGCACATATCCCTCAACTGATCCACTTTGCCCTTGAAAGTTTTCCCACTGACTCTAGCAGTCCCGTCTCTGCCCAGAAAGTTTCTAGATTCTTCCCTACAAGGGTTTGAACCTGCATGGCCAAAATGGGGAGTGGACACCGGGGTAAAACAATTGGGTTTTCATACACGTGTGGTAAGAAACCTTTGAAGGGTATTGAACAGGAGTGTAACATGGTTTGATTTACATTTTACAAGGATCTTCTGGTGGCCGTGTGGACGGTGGATGCGGGGAAGGGACTACTGGTTAGGAGGCCACTGTAAAGGGTGCAAGTGCGGGCAGAAGGGGCCAGGGTGGCTAAATTTGAAGGAAGATGTGCCGTTGGATTGAGTGGAGGGAGGGGTGAGGAAGGGGATTCTCAGGAAAGACCCCATGTTTCTGAACTGGGCAGCTGGGTGAATGGAAGATGGGAGGGGAGGAGGTCGAGGAGGGGAGAGGAAGAGTCCAGGGTTGGGCACATGAGGTCTGAGCTGGTTCATGGACCAGCCACGTGGCGACACTGAGTCACGGCTGAGTGTGTGGGTCAGGAGCTGGGGATAAAGAACCCGGCTGGTACTTGAAGCCACGGGACCAGAGAGATCTTTTCAGGAGAGAGTGCGGATAGAGACTGGGCCAGGGACAGAGGCCACAGGACCTTCGCCACCCTGCCCACCCTAGGGTGAGGCCCCAAGGCAGCCAGGGACCGGCTACCTGCAGCCCAGGGCCTAAGGACCCTGCACTTTTCCTTCCATTTTTCAACATGACAACTTCCTTTCCCTCCTTTATTCTCAAAGAGCTAGATGAAAACGGGTCTATAACTGGGGACACGGTCCTTCCTGCAGAAGTTCCGAAATGGCAGGCGTACTGGGGGCCACCTCGCAGGCCGCAGCTATGTTTAAAAAGACAGAGAAGGAAACCGTGCTGAAGAAGGACCCTTTGCATTTTAAAAATCCTGATCTGTGTATTCTCTTTTAAAAAACAGCCTCTTGCTGCGCTGTTGAATAGGAAGTGTTCTCAGAATGGCGCTCCCCAGGGGACAAGGGGACTGGGAAGCAGTGTGGGGCTGGAGGGGGAGGAAAGGAGCGGAAGGTGGCCACAGGTGTCTGGAAGGACCTCCGGTCGGGAAAGGGCAGGGTGGCCTGCAGGGGCTGCAGGGAGCTCCTGTTCTCTGGGCTGCATGCCTGTCCGGGAAATCCGAAGTAAGTGCCCATTTCTCGTTACTGCTGTGGGCTGGCTCAGGGAGGGTGGGGTAGGAGGAGGCTGAGTTGGCATCAAGGTGGGTTTGGGTCAGGAGCTATCACGCCTGCGTTACCACATCGACACCTGAAAGGCGTGCTGGGAAGGTCCCACATCCCTTACTGGAAACGTGGGCCAGATGTGTTTCGGAAACCAGGCTGCCTCCGACTTAAGAAAAGCGATTTTGTGCATGGTGTGTGTGGCATCACACCGCCAGGCCCTTCAGCACCCAGTCACCTTTCTGCGGTGACCATGTGGCTGTCCACTGAACGGGTGCACCACGACCATAAAGAGCCCACTTTTCCCGAAGCTCAGCTTTTATTACCAAATTAGTTTTGGCACCAAACTACCTTTGGGTTTGCAAATGATGGACTGAGGGTTGAGACCCTGCACTTGAGAAACAGCTTCTGCTGAACTGGTTAGGTAAGTCACAGTACGTCGAAATGGCAGTGCGCCATCCAGCTGGGGGAGAGAGGCGGGGGAGAGGACTTCGAATTATATCTGAAATGATAGCACCCCCTGTGTGGGGGGATGGGTGCTGTCTCGGTCTGTCCAGGCTGCTGTCACGGAAGACCATAGACTGGGTGGCTTATCCACAACAGGGATTTCTTTCTCACAGTTCTGGAGGCTGGAAGTTCAACATCAGGGTTCTGGTAGGTGTGGTGTCTGGTGAGGTCGCCTTTCCTAATTCATGGCAAGTGTCCTCGTGCTGTGTCCTCACAGGGTGAAGGGGGTGAGACCTCTCTGAAGCCCCTTTTATAAGGGCACAGATCCCTTTCTTTAGGGCTTCACCCTTATGACCTAATGACTCCCAAAGGTGTCACCTCCTAAGACTGTCACATTGGAGTGTAGGTTTCAACCTAGGAACATTCGGCTCATAACAGGTGTGCTCACTTGGAATACACATTAATGCACTTGGCCCTGATGACTCAAAGGAAACATCAGAAATTAGTTGCCTCTGGAGAGAGGAACTGAGTACCTGGCCTAACCCTTAGGCATCCATTTCCTTTTCCTGACCAGCTTCTGGGCATTTCAAGGACCTTCAGGGGTATTGATCATATCTGGTAGTTCAGGAGATTCCCTAGAACTGGGGAAGGTCGGTGTCAGAAGAGCTTTTGGGGCTTTACCTCCTTCCCAGGGGAGGGGCTGAGGCAGAGCAGGCAGGCCCTGGCCCAGGGCCTTGGCTACATGGCGTTCGTTTCTTGTAACTTCAGTTTTTCTAAGCAGGTAGACGTGGTTGGTTCTCAAAGTGTCACCCTGTGTGTATGAGGATGTCCTCACCTCCAAGGCCCCCTTAATGTCCCCATCAAAGTCAGTTATGGTGACCTGTGGAGCCAGCTGTCGTGAATAATAAGGAGCAGTGGCAGTAGCTGGGTCCCTGATGTGCTCAACATCCCCTGGATTTTGGAACAGTCTGTCCAGGGAGCTTGTGGCTATAGGAATTAGAAGGGAAGAATTTATCATGAATGTTGTCCAAAAAGTTACTCCCTCGTTTCTCTCTTGCTGAGAAATTGATCCCCTTTCCCATCCCTCCTGGCACCCAGCATGGACACGAAGCAAACTTTGCTCTCCCAGGTTGGCCCATTTCCTGCAAACTCACCCACTCAGCAAGTCCTGCCCTCGGCCCTCAACAGGACTAACAAAGCCTGGTGAAGGCGGGGCATGTGGCCAGGGACCATCTTCATGGAAACCACTGATCGAGACCAACAGCATCCTCAGGCCATGTTAAAACCTGTGCTTCCAGCGGGACCAAGGCTCCCTGCTGCTAAAATCCACCAGTGATGGTTTCGGTGACCCCCACGTCTCCTGATGGAGCAGGAGACTTAAATCAGGTGATTTCAATGAGTACACACCCCATGGTGCTTAACAAACGCTTAGCAAAGGAAGCTGCTGTTATTATGTAAGTACTAAGCTTATTACATTTTTAAAAATATAAAGCTATTCCTCCACAAAAATTTTGGAAACCTTAAGACATTTGCTTGTCTGCCAGAAGATGACCAATAAACAGCAGTAGTGAAGGCTCAGAAACAGCCTAGCAGGCCGGTCCAGACGTTTGGTGTTTTGCGTGAACATAGGTGTTAGTGGCCAGGACTTTGCGTGGATTGTGGTTGTAGAATCTTCATACAGTGCGGTTTGGTATCTTGTACTGAGACTTGGAGCTGCTGTGCCCGGAACAGGTCGCTGTGCCTTCGCCCAGCGAGTCCTGCTCAGAGAGGGGTGATATCGTCACCCCAGTTATGCAAGGGTCGGTCTCCCGCGGCCTTGAGAAGAACTTCTATTGTTGGGCCTTAGCCTGGTGAAAGATGACAAAGTTCTGCCCAGCAGGTCAGGGAGGAGCATCCCTTGGTTTATGCCCCTTCTTCCACCAGAGACAAACATGGCAAATGTGAGCAGCGCCTGCTTCTCGCTCCCACGTTTCTGTGTCACCCTTGCCAGCAATTTGAGAAGGCCAAAGGCCACCATTTCCTGCAAAAGACGTTGGCCTGTCCCCCACCCCTCCGGAGAGTGAATGGGCTTCTTGTTGTCAGATTTAGAATGAACTGGACTGTGGGCTGCAAAAGCACATTGTCTCCTGCGTTGGCAGAGGGAGCTACGGGTGCCTTGGAAAAGAACGCGTTCGCCTCTTCTTGGACAGGCACAGCCGGTTCCGCTATGCGGCCTCTGAGAAGCCAGAGGTCACCATGGAGGCGATTGGCTTGGAATCTTAGGTTCCAGCTGGAAAGCCACCAAGCTTAACCCCTTGCGTTGGCTGGGACTGGCGTGGTGCGTCCTAGGAGGCCAGGTCTGCGCTGGCGGCTCCCCCGTGTGGGAGGCCCCTGTCGCCCCCTGTGGAGGAGCCAGGGACAGGGACGGGCCCTGGAGGCCGTCCAGCCTCTGGGTCTCAGCCGGGAGATTTTGTTCCCCAGGGAACATGGGGTCACTACAGCGAGAGAGGGTTGCTACTGGCATCCAGTGGGTGGAGGCTGAGGGCGCACAGGGCAGCCCCTCACAGCAAAGAACAACCCGGCCCAGGATGTCGGCAGCGCCAAGGCCGAGGGGCCCTGCTGCAGGCCAGGGTCACGACTCCCTTAGGCGTTTGAGGTCCAGGTTGATGAAGTGCTTTCGAAAGTGCAAAGGGTTTCCAGGGCAGTGCCCGGAGCCAGGCGCTTGCTCTTGCTCTTCAAACTGAGCTGCCCGCCCAGCGACGGAACGCAGCTCCCAGCGGGAGCCGGCTGCCAAGCCCCAGCGCGCCCGTCCTCCGGACGGAAGCTGCCCGTGGGCGGTAGCCGCAGGGTTCTCGCGGCCACGGGCCACACCGGTTCATAGCCGTGGCGTGGCCACTCGTGTGCCACGGAGGGTGGGGTCACAGAGCAGCCTTCAGGTCACAAGTGTTCACTCAGGAAGCCATGTGGCTGTTAAGAGTGAGGGTGCCCAGCTCCGCAGTCTGAATGGGTGGGCCCCCTCCTCCTGCTGTCCCCGCTGTCCTGGGGTGTCCCAACAGCAGCAGAAGCTCTGCCTCTGTCACCCTTCCAGCGCCTCTTTGGCCCTTAGGCACCCTCAGGATCCTTACCTGTAAAGTGGTACTAGCAGTTCCTGCTTTGCCTATCTCAGGGCAGGGGGTAGGACGGGACGTTAGGATAAAATGTTAAAATCTGAGGGGGAAAAACGTGCTTCGGAAACAGCACCGTCGGCATGCACGGGGCTCGTTTCACCGTCGGTGGGCTACGAAGACCGCCCTTGGCAGGGAAGGGGAACATGTTGCCTCTCATCCCCTCGGGACTGGGGGTTCGGCAGCCCCGCCGCAGTGATGTACGTGGCCCGCATCTGCGTCGTCCAGCACGTGAGCCGTGAGTTGCGTGTGGCTACGGAGCCCTTACCATGTGGCTGATGCCTGAGGAACTGAACTTTGTATTTAATTTTAAAACCCATGTGGCCAGTGACTCAATATCCGAGTCCAGTCATGGACCATCAGTAGGGGGTGGGTGGGTGGGTGGGTGGGTTTTCTCCTCAATACTCTAGGTGTGTTCCAAAGCTACACACATTTCAGGTTTCTCCCTTTTTTTGTTGCTAACAACCTGAGCAGCCATGATTCTTCTCAGCTGTGTCACCTTCCCTTTGTGGTGGCAACCTGGCCAACAGTCATTCTTAGCTTAACCCAACAGGGACCTTTTATGCAGGACTTGGGTCCGATCCAGGGAAGCAGCGGTGTGGGAAGGAAGCATCAGAAGGTAGAAGGTCACACGCGTCCCACGGGGAGGTAATTCTGTCTCCCCAGAAGGCAGCCCAGGCTCTTCCAGCACAGGTGGGAAGCAGCTTCCCCCTTGTCACCTGCATCTCCGCAGCCTCCGCCGAGTAGGCAGCTGCAGCCGCTGATGTCTGACTACCCAGCAAACCAAAGGACCCCAGGATGCACCCAGAGGGGCCAGCGGAGGAGTGCAACGGAGCTGCCTGCACTGAGGGCAAGCCTTCCACCAAGTTAGGAGCCAGAGTCTTGGAACCTGGCACCAAAGTGGCAGCCGTCCCTGTTTCAGGAATCCGCCCGTTGCATGTAAGGGGCATTTAGAGAGTGAGGGCAGTTCCTGGGGATGTCGGTCCTCAATACACCCAAATCCTATTGCCTCTACTCGAGGGCCCCAGACCTGCCTTCGAAAGAGGGTTACTGTGGCCACGCGCCCTTCACCCACCGCCCCTGCAGCAGGGCCTCAGGACGAAAGCTGATGCCTCACCCTGGTAGATGCTCCCCACCAACCTGCTGGGGAATGTTGTCACCTGTCAACGGACAAAAAGGGGTGGGGGGCTGCATTTGGCTTGCGGGCTGGAGTTTGCAGCCACGAGTCTAAGCGGATCCTGAACCCCTCCCCAAGGTGATTAGCTGTCTAGACAGAGTGGGCTCCACCTGACTGGTCACTTGTGAGGTTCCATCCTCGGCAAAGTGCCTCTGGAAGGGGAGACCGTGGTCCAGCATCTCCCGCGTGTCAGCTGGGTGCAGGGCTCTGCGGGCCATTGAACGTTGGGAGCATTTGCCCAAGGTCGTGGGCCTCCCAAACAAGGATGAGCTCACCACCCTCAGGCAGGCCCCGTGGACTTCTGTGTTCAGAGCCTCGTGACTTTTCATTTTCTGGGGTCCCGTTTTGTAGCTAAAGCATGTGCCCAGGTTAGTGTCTGGGTGAGGCAGTCACCGCGTGCATTATCTAGCGATTGCTGACCCCATGCCACTCCCAGCAGCTGGTAGCACCCCGAGGGCAGGGGCCCTGTCCGTCTTACCAACCGTCCTGTCCCAGGCACCTGGCACAGCTCCTGGCATGTGGTGGGCTTTTGACAGATGCATGCTGAGTGAATGGATGGAGTAGCACTTGAAGGGTGGGTGAGGAGTCAGGGCCATGGGGTGGGCTCTGGTGGTCACGAAGGGGCACCCACCCGGCTCAGGTGGTCACGAAGGGGCACCCACCCGCCACTCCTCCCAGCTGCGCTGTTCTGAAGCTGGGAGCTCGGACCTTCTGGGCAGCAGTGTGCCCTGGGTGGAAGCAGAGGGCTCAGCAGACCTGGGGAGGGTCCCCAGGGTGAGGAGCAGAGACTGGGTGCCTGCAGCCACTACGAGAAAGCGGTGCTGAGGAGAAGTAGCAAGTCCCTGTGTGGGGGGAGAACAGAGGGCCCGTGTTCTGCAGTTGCCACCAGAAGCAGAATTAACGGCACCAGGCAGCGGCCTGCCGGCCTCGCCTTCTGCCCCGACCTCCACCCAGATCTCGGCGGCCTCGGGGAACACCGTAGACTCAAACCCAATTCATAGATTTCCTTTCCTAGTTAGGCATAGGAATAATAAAGATTATTAATAATGTATCGGGGTTTAATGTCCCGCCCCCTCCCTTAGCAGCAGAGCCTGAGAACAGTGTCCTTGATGATAAGCAGCCACACTGCCACCACGCTGGGCTCGGTGCCCAGGACACCAGGCAGAAATAAACAAATCAAAGCAGTGAGTGTCCCATGGAGCCAGGGCACCAGGCAGGGTCACGGATGGAAGGACCTGGAGCCCCTTCAGCAGGGAGGTCCTGGGCACCGGCCAGAGGGAGCAGAGAGGCTGCTGTGCCCTCCATCCTCCTTCGGGAGCCCAGGCCAACGCAGGAGGGTCCTTGCCGTAGGGGCTCCCCCCCTGCACAGCCGGGTACCCCGCCCTCCACAAAGCTTCTCTGGGGCTCAGGGTGGCTGTGTGCCGCATGATGGCACCTTCGGTCGTGTGCCAGCCTCTGCAGGAGCTTCTGCAGCTTTCCCCCAACTCACAGTGGAAGGAACTGGGAGTCCATCTAAAATATTAACTCATCTTCCCAGGGCCAGGATCTGGATGGAGCTTAACTCCAGGTCCTTGTGATTCGGAGCCAGTGTGGGTAATAACTGCCCTGCAGGACAGGGCGGGCAGCCCAGGGAGGAGGGGCCTGGTGACAGTGATGGGGGGACCAGCACAGGCCTGGCGTCAGGAGTGGAGAGGCTGGGAAGGTGGAGAGGGGGTCGCAGGATCTGGCCCCAGGGGGCCTAGGTGTGGAGGAGGGCAGGGCGGGAGCTGGCAGCGCACCGATGGACATTCTCAGTGCAGGGCGAGGGGGCGTGAGGGGTGCCACACTCGTGGGGTAGTCGCTGAGAAGACACTGAGGGCAAGGGGTGTGCAGGGGCCACTGGCCCAGCAGTGGGGGTGGATTCCCATGGGCGCCTCTCCCTGCGAAGCCAGCCAGCTGTCCAGCCCCGCTGGCCTGGCGGCCTGGGCCCCTCTGGATCCCTGAGACAGAGTTGGTGGCACACTTAGGTCTGTCTCCTGGCACTTCCTTGGGCCAACAATTTCTGTCCGCAGCAGACAGGGTGCTCACCCAGCAACCCTGTGCCCCGCTGACGCGCAGGAGAGGCTCCTGGGCCGGGGTTGGGGGGCCATGCGAGGCTCCAGGGAGACTGTGGGGCGGCCGCTGGGCAAGGGACAGGTGGTCCCCTGCTTCCCAGTGCCCTGCTTGCCCCCCAGGCCTGGTGGAAGGCCAGGGACCCCCATTTAGGCCTCAACCTGCTTCCCTCCTACAGAGTGGAGAGGGGGGGCCCCTTAATTTTAGGCACCTCTCCCCACCCCCCCTACGGCCCCCTCCCAGCGTGTTTGTTCAGTGTGGGCAGGGAATCCGTGCCTTCTGTCTGCTGTCACTGGACGGCCAGGAACTTCCTGCCATGGGAACTCTGGTCTGGGGGAGGAATCAGGAAGACATATGAAGGGGGGCGGGGATTTCTGTACCTAAAGCCTGAGCCAGGTTCCCCGGGCAGATGGTAGCAGTTCACCGTGTTCACCTGACCGGTTGCAAAGGAAAAGACGTGTTTCCCTGTAGAAACGCTGTTGGGGGGTTTGCGCAAAGTGCCGTGTCTGATCCTGCCACACGCTATGGCACCTCCGGGGTAGGAAACAGTGAGCAGCCCCACCCCCGAGCCGGCCTGCGCGGGAGGGTGCGCACCCTGGCACGGGCCCCCGGGGGTGCCCTGTGCCCATGAATGGACAGCCGTGGGCCTGAGTCGGCCCTTGTGCTGGAGACAATGGACTCTGTGTGGGGGTGGCCGGGGGGACGGAGCTGTGGACCCAGCTCCCAACATGCCGCCTCCTCAGCCCACTCCGGCTGGGGACACCGAGGCCATGAAGGGGGCACTCAGCCCTGAAGGAACCTCCGAGAACCCACATCCTGGGGTGCTTAGAGGAGGGGCGTAAAACAGGGCTAAGTAGGAGGCCCAAGGTCTCCCCCGACCTGGGCCCCCTGTCCTCTTTGACCCAAAGGGCCTATGAAACAGCTTCTGCCACCAGCACGGGAGCCCAGGTGTTGGGGTGAGCCTGGAGGCAGGGGTGGGTGTTAGGCTGGAGACACTCCCGCACCCGCCAGCCGCAGCGTGGGCTGGGTCCCTGGTGCCCCGCTCCCCAGACACGGAAGACCCGTCACGTGGGCTGCAGGGGGTGGAACCAAAAGGGACCCCGCGCCCCATGAGAACCAACTGGGCCATGAGGCTGTCCCTTGGAGAGGGGCTATGTGGCCCCTTCTCCTCTGCCCCCAGCACCAGCACAGTGCCTAAGACACTGTCCTGAGGCCCCCGCTGGCGTCTGACCGGTCCCCCCCTCTGCCCCAGGGAAGGCCAGATATGTCCCCTGTAGTTTGGGGAGTGCCTTCACATTGTCCCCTTGGAAACTGGTCTCCACAGCTCAGGGGCCCTCTGCAGGGCCCTCTGTAAGCCCCGCGGGGCCGAGCCGTGGTGCCTGTGATCTGGGTGATGGGCTGGGAGCTGGGCTGGGAGAAGCAGGAAGGGGAGTGGCACCTCCTCACCCGACTGATAAAGTGGGACGTCTCTCAGCTCCCGGGAATCAGTCAGGAAGCTGGTTGGGCATCCCGGCCATGGTCACCAAAGACTCTGACAGTTGGAAGAGAGGCGTCATGGTGTCTCAGAGACACGTGGCATCACCAACAGGGCCTGGCACTCAGGCTGAGCTCCAGGAACAGGGAGGCACGTGTGCAGCGCTGGCCTCTACAGGTGGCCGCATGCCGGGCAGGAGGCCAAGCTGCAAAAGCAGCCATAGCTCCCATCGCACAAGGGATACGGGACAGTAAAACCAAGAACATGACCTTTGCACCCCTCTTGTAAGAACCATGGAAAGAAATCTTGTAAAACTAGGGTGGTTTTCCCCCTCTTCATGGTTCCTTTGATTTATTCATTCCTGATTCTGTCCCCTCCTGTCAGCCAGACACCCCCCGTGCACAGAAGTGGGAGGCTCCCGGGCCATGTGCTGAGTTGGCTGTGAGTACTGTCCCAAGGCACACCCGGGTTCAGATCCCCACAGGCACCTGTCCCACCTAAAGAAAGGGGGTATGAGCGGGCCCTGGCTCACCGAGGCCCAGCACAGGGCGGTTGCCACTCCTGGTACCTTCCATCTTCTCGTTTGATGGTCAACAAGCCCACGAGGAATGTAGGGAAGATGTTTGTCACCAAAGTGGCCGGGGGACCTGCCTGGCCTCCCCTGGTTTCCCCATGACACTGGGCAGCCGGGGGGTCCACACGCCCCCACGGAAACCTCCTCGGTGCCCCTCTGGATGGTGCCCCTGAAGCTGCACGCCCACCCTCGGCCCCCAGTGCTTGCTTTCTAAAGGCTTTTCCACAAGGCGCGGGGCCTCTTGACCCCTTTTCCCCAACCGGGAGTGCTTGGGAAAAACCGAGTGACAGTTGCATGGAAAGTTAATCACGCAAACGCCCTAGGTCCTAGGGAGCCCAGCCCTAGATGTTTACCAAAGAAAAATATGAGAATGTGCCTATGCCAAGAATGATACATGAATGTTTATAGCAGCTTTATTCACAAAAGTCAAAACCTGGGAACAGTCTAGGAGCCTATCAGCAGGTGAACGGATAAACAGGTTGTGGTATATTCATATAACTGCATGCTACTCAGCAATGGAAAAGGAAGGAGCTACTGAAAAAGTACAACGTGAATGAATCCCAAAACCGCTTTACTACATAAAGAAAGAAAAAATACCCATGCACAATTCCGTTTACACAGAAAGCAGAAGAGTGCTTGGCTCCAAAGTGGGGACTGGCCAGACAGAGGCCCGGGGAAACTTTTTGGGGTGGCGGAAAGTTCTATATCATGAGGGAAGTGCGACTTACACAGGTGTACCCATGTGACTGAACCCATGTGACTTAAGACGGGTGCAATTCTTTATATTAAATTACCTTGATCCTAACAGCAACAATGAAGCCATTCATGGTGGCCTTTGGGAACTCAGTCACTTATTCCCCACCTCCTGGTATACCTCTCAGAGTGCCTATTAGTAAGTGGGTGCAGGGTCTAGGCCTAGTTTCAATACTTTCGTATGTGGCCGTGTGTTGAAGACCTGCCCACAGTTGCTGGTAATGTCTGTATGTTTACCCAGCCCCCCTCCCTCCCTTCCTTAATACCCACTCCTCTTCCATCTCCCCTCCCACCTCGCCCTTCTTCTTTCCTTCTCCTTCCCCTCCTCCTCCTGCTTCTCCTCCTCCCCCTCCTTCCCTCCCTCATTTCTTTTGCAATTCCTGGTGCTTCTTCGAGCTGTGTTGGGGTTGAGTCTGCTTTTCTCAGAGGAAGGGGAACCAGGTTTGTTTCAAGCCTGTCTACACCTGAGCCCAGGGAAGGACAGGTTCACCCCACGGACCTGCGATTGAGCCGTGACAAGGGGGCCCTGTAGCCGCCTCAGGTGCTTTGTCAACGACAGACTTTTCCGAATTGTGGCCACCACCTGCCAGTGGAGACAGCGGCAGGTTCCCACCGCATGGCCAAATCCGGGAGCAGAGAGCTTGCCCCTCTCCACAGATGAGCTCACGGGCTGATGTTGATGAGCCTCCCTTTGTCTCCTTCCTCCCCAGGGTCCCCCATGAGCCCTGCGTCCAACCCCCACCTTCAGAAGAAGCGGATGTAATGCCTCAGCTGAGAGAATGAGATGTTCTGTTATTTTTCATGGGAAATTAAACCTGACCCTGCTGTCAGTTAGCTCATGCCAAGGGAGGATGGATGGCCCTGGCGGGTGAGATGCTTAACCCCTGCTGGGAGCAGCCGCCTGGCCCGGGGCCAGCCATGATGTCACCTGCTGCCAGAGTGGGGGTGGGGGACAGGTCAGAGAGCCTGGGCCATGGATGGCAGGAGGTCACCCTTGGTGTTGGCCACAATGGCCCACCTCTGATGCGCCAGGACCAGCCCATCCAGGGGAGACTCAGGCTTCTCCTGTCTCTTTCAGCTCCCAATTCTACCTTGTGCCCCGCGGAGGAGGGCTGGTGGTCGGGACTGGTGACCGTCATCGCCGTATGCTGTGCCTCCCTGCTGTTTCTCACTGTGCTCGTCATCATTTGTTACAAAGCCATAAAAAGGTGAGTGACTACTGGCGTTGAGTCCTGAAGGGACCCCAGCTGGGCTCAGGCTTCCTCCACCCACTTCCATTAGGTCTTTTATTGTAACATTTGTCCAACATTTAAAAAATAGGAAGGCTGTACTATGACCTCACATCTACCTTCACCCTGATTTGACAGTTATTGGTCAATATTTGCTGCATTGCTTTTCTTTTCCTTTTGTTTGCTGAAATGTTTTAAAGCTGATTTCAGACCTTACACCCCCATCATTTTTAGGGAGTTCAGCTCAGGAAGCATTTGATGAGCAATTATAAGGCCAGCCCAGTGCTGTAGAAAGCCACCCTACCTGTGACTTGCAGGCCCTACCTTCGGGACTCACGCAAACCCCCAGAGTCCAGAAATAACTCTTGCAGGGTCGGCAGTGGAGTCACCGGTGGGAGGCACCATGATGGTTTGGAGTGGCCACTGGATTTTAGAGTCAGATCTAAGTCCGGACTCTAGTTCAAGCTATGTTACCAAGAGGAAAGCACTTTACCTGTTTGGCCCTCAGTGTTCTTACCTGTAAAATGGGGGGAAAGAAGAGCAGCCTCACACTGTTCTGAGGAGTGGTGAGATGCCTGCTGTAAACAGTCTGCACAATGTGTGGGTCCTGGGTATGGCAAAGTCAGCCAGGGGGTGCATGGCGTCCCCTGGAGTCCCTGGAATTCAGTCCAATCAAGCCTCCAAGAAATGGCCTCCGTAGCACAGAGGTCTTGGGGGAAGAGAATCAAAAGCCAAAGAGAAATGTTGCAAAACACCAATGGGTAATGGAGATGGTCAATATATTTATAAGGAAGTTTTTAAAATTGCCTGTGACCCAAAGTTAGAGGATCTAAATTAAGAGCAAATAACACCTAAAATATTTGACTTCACCCTTTTAATCAACTATTCTGTGTGATTCCACTTTAATAATTCAAAGCAGAAAGAATAAACAATTGAGTTCAAGTCTTAAATGCACAATGAAGCACACAGGGTAAAGGGACATGTGACCCAGGTGACACAGATCCAGGAGGGACAGGCCCTGCCCCAGGGATCTGCCTCCCAGCCAGACCGCCTTCCATCCCCAACAAGGTAATAACCTCAGCCAAGTGCTGGGCTGCCTCTTCGCCACAGTTCTCTCAGTTCATCTCACTGCATCTTTCCCTAGTTGGTTCCACTTCACAGAGGAGGGAGCTGAGGGTCAAAGGGGCCGAGGCAGTTGCCCAGGGTGGCACTACCAGGGAGCAGTGGAGTCCGACTTGAGATCACAAAGCCAGCCCTGAGTGCAGCTGCGTGTCAGTGTTACCCGTGAGCTCCGCTCTGGGTGGGCTGAGAACAGACCTCGCTGCCCCTGTCTGCCATTCCTGGGGGGTGCCTGAGAAAGGGGTGTCATGGGATGTGGCTGTGCCTCCTGAAGCCAGAAGAACAGACGGACAGAAAGGCCCCAAGACCCTGTCTGATTACATTCAGGGACAGACCAGGTCTTAGAAATCAAGGTGGAGGTGTTGGAGTCTCTCAGGGGACGCGGTCAGCTGACTCCCAGGGTTTTGTGGGCACCTACTGTGTGTACTGGCTCTGCGGGTACAGAGGCGCAGAAAATGCCGGCCGCGCCTGGGGGCTGCACCCCTGACGGCAGGGTGGTGAGGTGGACACAGGGCAGGCGTGTGAAGGGCTGTGCCAGGAGACAGGTGGCCATGAGGCAGCAGGGGTTCCTGGCAGCCTGTTTTGGGGGCCTGGAGGAGTCAGTCCGCTCTGATCAGGATGCTCCCACACTCCTGAGAGCTCGCTGCCACGGGCGCGGGTTTCAAAGGAAGCCCCAGGGGCCTGGGACAGTGGCTGGAGGGAGCCATGAGCCGGACAGGGAGGCACCGGCCCTGGGGCTCCGTGGTTCTGGGGCTGGGGAAGGGATTTGAGGAGGAAGGTGCAAGACCCACCTGGGGCTCTGGGGGGATGGGGCGCTAGGCCCAAGGACCCTGTCCCACTCTCCTTCCCTTCAGGGACAAGCAGCAGCGTCTTTTAAATAAGTCCCATCTCTTGCAATCACTTCTGCCTCCCTCTCTGCCCCAGACTGCTGGCGTAGCCTGCTGCTTCGGCGGGAGGAGGGCAAGGGGACCAACAATTCTATCTGGCAGGCAGTGCCAGCCAGCTGTGGCACGCTGGGCTGTGCTTCAGCGGGTTTGGGGGTGCTCCCAGGAGGCGTGGGGGTACCACCCTCACCTGCATTCTGAACAGCCTGAGAGGACACCTATTCGCCCTGGCTTCTGCCAAAGGCTCCAAGCTCTTGGTTCCAGGGCCTGTCTGTGGGGCCTGGGAAGACAGAACTCCCCACACTGCTCAGGGGATCCCTGCTGGGGGTGTGGGCGGGGCTCCCTCCAGGGTGTGGGCGGAGTTTCCCCCAGGGTGTGGGCGGAGTTTCCCCCAGGGTGTGGGCGGGGCTCCCCTCCAGGGTGTGGGCGGAGTTTCCTCCAGGGTGTGGGCGGGGCGCATGAATCTAGGGCCCCAGTGCGAGCAATGAGCTACCTGGGACACAGATGCCACTGGAACTTGGACAACTGAGAGACTCTTGAGAGGCCCATCAGCATGAGCTGTGGTTGGAACTGGCAGAGGTGCAGCCCCCAAACTGAAAAGTTAGGGGAGGAAATGCCCCAACCTCTCTCCAGGCGCTCGGCGCTCCTGAGGGCGACTCCAACTGCAAACCCAAGACGTGGGGGATCCCAGGCTGCGCAGTCGTCGGAGGCAGCATCCAAGGGCACAGGTCGGATGGGGATGGTAAATGAAGGATGCATCTCAGTACTTTTTCTGCCCCAGCACCATGACCTGCTTCCTCCTCTGGGCAAGATGTGGGGCACGGGATTAAGACCCAGATCCTGCCCAAGATGCTTAGAACCCAGAGGGGTGTCCCAGCACCAGAGGACATATCTTCCACCTCAGGAGGCAGAAAAAGAGGCTGACACTCCCAGAACCTGCCTGGAGGAGGTAGAATCCCCGGGTGAGGGACAAGGAGGCAAGTTGTACCCCGTGCAGGAGAGGAGTGACCCTCCCTGCTCCGGGCTGACCTCTGCCGGGGGCTGCACAAGAGCATGGTGCAAGCCAGCTGTCTGCATTTCTGTCCTGAAACAGGCCTTTGTCTCTCAGGAGACAAAAGCGCTTCATGTCACTGTAAAACCGTGAGAAGGAAAATTCAGGGATAAACCCTGCTTTTTATCACTTGTTATCAGTCCAGGGGCTGAGATGGGGCACGGCCCAGAGTGGGACTAGCACATGCAATGGCCCCCAGTCCCATCAGTGACCCCAAACTCTGCAATTGACATTTCGGAGGCCTCGTTGCCATGAGCTTGCTGTGAATGGCTTCTTTATAACCACAGGATGGGGTTATAAACCCCAGGCCCCCACCCCCACCTCTAGGCCTGCACATGTCTTCAGACAGCCCAGAGGTATTTAAAGAAGCCAGGACTGGGAGTGTAGGCCCCTGAGTTCTATTTCCAGCCCTGCTCGGTGGGTACCGCTGTCCTCCGAGGCCTATTTTCCTTATCGGTAAAATGAGGGTCCTCTATGACTCTGTCCAGCTCCCCGAGTCTTTTGTTTCCCATCCTGAGATGGCAGGAGGACCACCTGCCACTAGGGCAGTCCACTGCCCAGCCACAAACGCTGGCCGAAATGCTGGACTAGGCCAGGGCTATGCTCCGCACTGTGACTTGATAGGGGCACTTCCTGCACGTGCCTACCCTGAAAAGCATACACCCCCTGGGGGAGAAGTGGGTATTAATCCCCCCTTGCACCATGGGTTACGGGAGAGGACTAGCTGAAGGAAAACCAAGGCTGTGAGTAGAGACTATGAAAGAACCTGTGGTCCAGGGTGGATCTGGGCGTCAAACCAGCAATAACCAGTGAGTCATTGAGATGAAGCTCCAAGATGCAGGGCGTTCTGAGCCCCAGCAGGAGAGGACGGTCAGACTCAGGCCAGGAGAGGGGAGCACGCCCCTCAGGTCTGTGGGTGAGGCCACGGGCCCCACCCTTGCTGCAGAAAAGAGTCCTGTGTCACCCACCCCGACCAGACCCCTTCCCTGGAGCCACCCCCACACCCCAGGCACAGGAAGCCCATCATGGCCCAGGATCCTTCACCTTCCACATTGATTGGCCATTAAGCCACTTGAGAGCCATTTTCTTCTAATTTACAAGGTATTGGCTCCAATAAAAGCTGGGGCCGAGCGTTAATTGCGGATGATAAGCAGGCTTGCTGCTCCCTGGGGCGTTGCGCGGGCCCAGGGCTGAGCACGTGCGGTGCTGTGGGCCTCTGGTGCTCATCAGCTTTTTGTAATTGAGCTGCTTCTCGTAGAACAGGCGGGGTCGCAGATATTTATTGGGCACCTGGGTGCTGGGGACTAGACTAGGTGCTGGGCGGTACAAAAGAAAGGAGACTGAGTTTCTGCCCACTCCCACCCCTGCAATGGAGGAAGCAAATTACAGACACACACAGCAGCCAATGAGTTGGGTTTTTAAAAACGATCCGTGCTCTGAAGAAGGGAAAGGAGAACTTAGAACTTGGGGTAGTGGGGGAGGGGAAAGGGGGAGAGGAAGAGGGGTTGCTTGGCCCACCCAAAGAGTCGGGAGTGCTGTGCAAGTCTCTTGAAGAGGCTTTGTGGTCAGAGAGCACACAGTAGGGCTTGGCACGTCCGTTATTGTCTCTTAAGTTAACAGACCTCCCTGGGGTGCGGGAGACAAGTAAGGGAATCTGGCAGACCTCCCTTCACAGGCTCCTCAGAGCGGATCTTTGCCTCCAGCTTCCCCAGCAGCAGAGCAGCGGGCTGAGGGTGGCACCTGTCACATCCACGAGTCAGCAGGGCCCAAGAGGGGCACCTGCCCTGCCCAGGCGTGCTGACACCGCGGAGCTCCTGCTGCGTGCCAGGCCCTGGGCCACTGGGAAGTGGGAGAGCCAGCTCCCAGGAAAAGCTCACTGCCCTCTCTTGGTTTTAGGAGCCATGCCGTGTAGCAAGCCGTTTGTGGCCATCTCGGCCTGCACGGGGGTGGAGATGCCTTTCTTTGCTTTGCTGGGACCCGCCCTGGCAGCCCCCCAGCACCACGGAGCCAGGCTGGGTCTAGCAACCCTCTAGCATTTCTGGAGCCCCCTGGGGGGCACATTAGGTAGGAAGTCTGTGCAGACAGAAGAAGCTGGCTGCCCTCCCCAACCCCTGCCACCCGCTGACACCTTCCTGAGAGCTAACAGCCCCTGTGGAGCTCCCCTGTGTGCTTCTCACACGTTAACAAGTTCACTCCTCCCGCTCGCCTGTGAGACAGACACCCGCCATTGTGCCCGTTTTATAAACCAGGGAACTGAGGCATAGGAAGTTAAATGGCTCGTCCATGAAAGGACACAGTGGGGCTTTGAAGTAGAGGCTTCTCTTGCTGTAGGAAACACCCCAGTGTCCAGGGGGCTCCAGTGAGTCCCAGAAAGACCAGGAGAGGGTCGGACAGCAGCCCAGGGTGTGGGGAGTGGGGGATGCGGGGTCGGGGGTGCTGAGCCCTGGTAGGGAGGGGAGCGGACTGATTCCACTTCTCAGTAGTGCTCAAGCAGCCACTCTGTCCCCTCTTCAAGCTCAGGCTCTGGATGCCCCTGGGCAGGGGAGTTACAGGGGCTGCATCAGCCAAAGGTGCCCTCTTTGCTGGGCGGAGCCCCTGCCCAGATGCCCTTCGCCCCTTCCGGCCTGGGAAGCTGGCTGAGCCGTTGAGAGGGACCTGGAGCTGCCTCCTTGCTCTGTCCCCAGTGTCCCTCTAGCCTGGCCGGCTCACCGCCAGGCCCTCTGGACCACCATTTTCCCCAAGGCCCCCCGGAATGCACAGGGGTGTGCAGCCTTCAGCCTGGCCTCAGGATCTGCCCTTCGTCCGATGGACGTACCCCTGCTGGTGTTCCGGCCTCAGCTATGCAGGGAGGGGCTCTGTGCCCCAGGTTTGGCCCAGCCAGGGAGTTCCAGAGCCCCTTGTTCATCTCATTAGCCACCCTCCAAGGCATTTGAGCCTTATCACCCCTGACCGGGACCTACTGCAGAACTATCAGACCCAGGGATGTTTACCTGGTAATATTTTCTGAAATCCTGAACCTGATTTGTATTGCCCCCCTTGTCTATTGAAGATAAATTTAGGACCCTCCCTCAAGTGGCCTGGTGGTGAGCACAACACCGAATCTTACTGGAAGAAAATGCACCCCCTGTTTTTCCAGACCACACAAACTCATTGAGTCGGAAATCAAGCCTGCCCAACCCAGTCGGAGCTGCTGGACGGGCATGGTTGGGACGGCAGGAGGCATGACCAGGACAGAACTTCTGGGAAGGTCCAGGAGGAGAGGATGGAAGCCCCCCACCAGGCTGATTGGACTACCGAGCCCATTTGGGGGCCATGCCTGCTGGGAATATCGATTTAACAGAAGGGTGTCTGGACCAGGGCTTGGTAGAAGTGGGTGGTGATTCAGGCCCCACCATAACCTAGCCAGGGGACCCTGGGCCACTCACTGCTCTCCCTAAGCCTCAGTTTCCCTGTGAAATGAAACTGTACTCCAGGCCCTGCTTCTTCAGGGGATCATCATGAGAGGGGACAAGAAAGTCTGGGCTGAGGGTGCTTGGAGCAAAGCATGATGCACCCTGGGAGGAAGTGCTGGTTTGCTTCTCACTTTTCTAGAAGCCACTGTGGCTGGGCCTGGGTTTCATCCTGTTTTGTGAGCTGATTCTGCTGCAAGGGAAGAGGGAGAGTTGATAGGTTGGACCTCTGAGTGCTCTCTGAGGAGGCCCGGTAACCCCAGCCCATGATAACCACCTCCCAGCCCCACTCCCTGATTGATCCCTGAGGACTTCATCCCCCACGCAGCAGACTACTCACGTATGTATCGTGTGTATCGTGTGTTGGTCCTTCTCACACTGGGTGTGGGGGGCGGGGCTCTGGGGACATCTGAGAAGGCAGATGCAAACTCCCCCCTGGGCTTTCAGCGATGACTGGCACCATTCAGTTGGGACAACTCACAACAGAGGCCAGTTCGGGCTTAGCCCCAGCGTTACAGGGACACAGGTGTCTGAGCTACAGCCCGCGGGCCTCAGACCCACCTGCCGTGTGGGACTGCCACCAGCACGCGTGGCCTAGATCGGGAAGCTGCGGCCACTCAGGCCTGGGCTGGGGGCCAGAACCCTCCTGAGCCACTTGAGAGAGGAGGTGGGAGTTGAACCGCAAGGTGCTGCTGAGGATCCAGAAACTCAGGGGGGCAGCAAGAGCCTTCTCAAGCCCCCCCCCCACCTCCCCCAGAGCCCAGCCGACCAAGGGTGCTAACCCAGATCAGAGCTGGTGGGCTAACTGGGAGACCATGACACACCCCCCAGCCCCCCATAGCTGACAGGTGTCCCTCTGCCTCCCTGGCCCCCCCCGCCCAGGAAACCCCTGAGGAAAGAGGAGAACGGCACCAGCGTGGCTGAGTATCCCATGACGTCTTCGCAGAGCAGCAAAGGAGTGGCCGTGAACAGCGCCGTGGTGTGAGTCTGCGGCCTGGACCCACTGGCAGAGGGGCAGCCTGGTGGCGCTCGTGGACACGAGCTGACACTCGGCTTGTCCAGGACCTCATCCCCTTGCCGGCCTCGAGCCTGTGGAAGGAGAAACCGGGCCCTTCACAGCCATGCCTCAGGGCAGGGGTGGCCCAGGGCCCGGGCCGAGCCCGGCTCACCTGCATGCAGCCCGGGCGGCGCCAGCCCCGGGGCTCTCCGCACCTCTCGTCTTGTGTGTCACCCGCTGTCTCCCAGCTACTGTCTAAAGCACGTGTTCTGTCGGAAGCAGAGGGCCTGTCTGTCTGCCTGGGTGGGGGTGGGGGCACCCCCCGTTAGCCAAAAGCAAGGCAATCCAGGGGCCCCTCCCCTGCCCCCCAGGGAGCCCTCCTGCTGCTCCGTTGACCGTGCCCTTCCCAACAGAAGCCATCGGCACGGCCATGAGACGTCCCCTTTCTAAGGTGCTTCCCACCCATCCGTCTGTCACCCTATCTGCTACAGTCTTCAGCTGTCAGGGCCTGCCTTCTCCCTCCTGTCCCCACTGACACCTGCCTGGCTCCTGACCTCCCCCGTGAGGGCGGTGCCCCTGCCCTGCCAAGCCTCCTCCTGCCTGAGCAACAAAGGGGCTCCTTTATACTCTGGGGCAGCAGCTCGCCTTCAGGGGCAAAAGGATTCACTGAAGCCAAAGCCAAGGGCCGGGAAAGACAGCAGTGACGAGGCCTGTTCTCGGGCGCATCCCCACACCTGGCCTTGGGAGCAGCTGACGCATCCCCGTGAGCCAGGCCCGGCCCTCATCCGGCAGAGGCCACCACTGTGCCAAACCCACGGCGAGGGTCGGGGCTGGGCCCACACAGCCGGGCACTGGGTCTCCCTGACGCTCTCCTGAGGGCCCCCAGGCTTCCCCTCGCCCAGAAGGAGAGGGTGTTCTTCGACTGGCCCCCTTCACTCTCTTCCCAAGGTCTGAGGGTCTAAAAGTGCTGAACCCTCCACAGTGCTTGGTGACTGAAGGGAGGGAAAGACTTACAAGAGAGGGACCCTCCAGGCCTGTCATCCAGGAAGCCCCCCACCCACTAGTGGGTGCATCATTAGGCCTCAGAGCTGGCAGCCCTGGGCTTGGGAGAACTCTCCTGACCCCAGGGCCCCTCACCGCCCACACATGTCCCGGGAAGGAACCAGACACGTGAACTGGTGCCAGGTAGGAACCTAGACAGGTGGACATGTCTGCCTCCCAAACAGCCGGGACTGGTGGGTGGGGGCACAGGGGAGACTTTCACATCCAGGTGAGACCAACAGACTGAAAACCAGTCCTTGCTTTGGGCTGAACGAACCTCTCCGCATCCACTGTCCTGGAGCCCTGTGCCCCCTGAGTTTCAGAGTCCTGCTGCCTTTCGTGGAGCAGAGGGGAGAAGGGGACTTTGCTGCGGCCCTAACCTTGGTCCTGCCCCCAGGCTGAGGACAGGCCCCGGGCGCACCCTCCCAGAGAGGGTATTTTTTCTTCCAGCTTTCCTTCCGCGTGAGGACTGGATTGGGTCTTGCTTTCCCTGCACCCTGGGCACCTCAGCATGGCACAGCCCCAACTCCATCCCGCCCCTGCCCCGGGGAGCACCCTGCGGTACTCCTGGTGACACCATCACTTCCCCAGGGGATGCCCAGCTGGGTGACAAACAGGCCAGAGGACGCGGCTTCTCAGCAGGGCAGACCCCCACCCAGTGTACTCCCCCTACCACCTACCTGTGTTGCCTCTTGAGTCCCCTGCCTGTCCCCTGAGCAGATGGTAGGAGGGAGGAACCTGGCTAAGTGGTTGTGAGGTGCTGGGCCATCCTGAAGGGGCATGACAGGGGCATGCACAGCCTCCCTTTTCACCAATGCCCAGGTCACCCCTTCCCGGACCTTGGCTTCACCCTGAGAGACCCAGCTTTTTCAGGGAGCCCCATCCACCAGTCCCCCTGTGAGCCTTCCATGGGGCTCTGTGTCCCCTTCCCTGGAGACTCAGCCAGGGCTGTGACAAGCTAACCTTTGAGAGTAAATGCAGCCCCCCCAACACATACACCAAATTGGGTTCGCAACCTCTCACCCAGTCAGTGAAAACCAAGAGCTTTTGTCCCCCAGTGGATTTGCTAGTGAACTGCGCCCCCCCTTCCCCCGCCCCCAAGCCAAGAACCAGCCACTCACAAGACCGCTCCCAGGGTGCAGCAAGAGAGCCATGCCGGACCTTGCGCTCAGGCAACCGAAGCATCCGTAAAACCGGGCCAGCCTGGCATTTTAACTTAGCGCTTGGACGTGAGCCCCTGAACAGAGCAGCCCTCAGCCTACTCCGAGCTTGGAGGCCAAGAACGAAACGCACATTCCTTCTCTGCATTTGTCTCCAATAGATGTTTTCCACCCGTGTCTCCTAGTTGACCGCCCCAACTTTAGAATGGCCTGTAGGATCTCCCAGAGCTTTCAGGTGTTACCCTAGAAGCTTCCAAAGCAAGTTTTGGAAGAAAGACTAATAGCTGTAAAAAATATAAACAGATACATATAGTTCCATATACTTAAAGGGATATCTATATATATATATACACACACAGAATTACTGTCCTGCCGGAACCTGTGCACAGGGTACGGTTTAAACAGCCTGGGTGGTGCGCGGTGCCTAGTGCATGAATGTAAATGGTCTCCGCCTTCCTGACAAGGTGCCGGCTCCTGTCCCGGGAGGTCCGTCTCTGTGGACGTGCAAGGGTGACCTGTCCACCGAGGAGCCGGTGAAGTCGACTTGGTGCTGAGACTTTGCACACGAAGTAGCACCGGCAGCGTTGGGGGTGGGCTGTATGCTAATATGAGAAAGAAAGTCCATGCCTTTTTTATTTTCAATAAAAATATACGTATAAAGACAGCTGCAGTTGTCATGCATGGCCGGGGTGGGGTGGCAGGAGTGGCCCTCCCCGAGGACGGGGCTGGTCTGGGCCCACTGTCTGCCTCATTTCTGTGTGGTTCCACCTGCTACCTCAGAGCCAGCGTTCATAGGGGTTCTAAGGTCCCGATCCCCCACCCTGTCACCCTGACACTGGAATCAACTGAGAAGAGGGTGACCAGCCGTTCCAGTTTGCCTCAGTTTGGGACATTTTCCCAAAATGTGAGACTCTTGGGGTTAAAACTGGAAAGTACCAGGCAAAAGGGACAAGCCAGTCACCTTTCTTTGACAAGTGCTCATAAGAGTCATGGGGGACAAGGGTCAGCAGCCCATGCTGGAAGGGACGTGGGTTAGGTGTCCCGCTACGTCCATCCCTGTGGCTAGACCTTGTCCGTGCCCCCGGGCGGCCTGCAGCACCCCTCACCCCACCAGCTGCTGGAGGCACATGCTGTGTGGCCGCCCCACGTCTTCAGCAGGGCAACAGGAAGGGCCACCTGGTCCCTAGAAGAAGCGGACCGTAAACCGCCTCCTGGGGCCTCCGTCTCCCAGTCTCGCCAGAAGCAACCCCCTTCCCAGCGCCTCTGGACCAGAGCGGTTTCTGTCTGGCCTCCCGGAGGATGGAGCAGGGAACAGGGGCCCCCGCAGCATCAGCTCCCACCGAAGAGCAAAGAGACACGTCAGAGAAGAAGCGTGGTGGCCGAGGTCTCCTGGGAATCGGGCAACGGGCGGTGCTGGGGTTTGAACCCAGACTTGGGTGTCTTTAGCGCCCCACCACCGGACACAACTGAGGGGCTCCCCAACCCAGACTATCTGCTCGTGGTTGGGGTGCTGCTGGACCCTGTCACCCCGACCTGGAGTCCACATGGCTTCTGAGTTAATTAGTAGAGGCTATTGGGAGGACCCTGCATGCCCAGTGCTGGGGGTCCAGGTACCTCCCTATCTGGGCCCCAGCCCAGGGGACTGTCAGCTCAGGGCAGGGACGTCGGGGACGGAACCATGCCCCAGGCACCCGAGAGGAGCCAGTGCAAGCTGGAGCCAGCAGTGCCCCCACCGCCACCACTTGGGGCTCTGTGAGTGGCCGAAGCTTATCACGTGCGCGCAGCGGGTGGCAGCCAACATTGATGTTACTATTGTCACTGTTGTCATTAGTAAAAGGCTGCCTGCCATCCTGGCCCTAGTGAGAGCTCCTCTCCTCTGTCCACGGGCCACCTACATGGGTCCTCCCTTAGCGGTTGGTGAGGATTCGGGGGGCACACCTCCAGCCTCATTCCCACTCCCATACACCCCTGCAGCCTGGCCAAACTCACAGCAGCAAATGCCAAGGCCAGAAGCCCAAGGGCCACCTGAGACAAGCACCAGGCCCAGCCTCAGACAAAGGGCGGGGAAGGGCCGACTGGCACCGAGGGGCTGTCAGCACAGAACAGAGCACATCCAGTTCCCACCTTGAGTCTCTGGGGCTTCTAGCCACTGGTTCCAGCTCTGGGTGACGGAAAGTCCACGTGCTCAGCCGCCTGTCGGACTCCTGCCTGCTGCTTGGGCTTCTCACCAGCAGCTGGGCCAGTGCCACCGGGAGGGGTAGGACACAGTGGAATCCACAGGTGTCCCCGAGTGGCCTCCAGACACGTGGCGGAATGACTGCCTTGGACCAGAGGCCAACGGAGAAGGGCTCCCCTGCATGTGCTTGATTCCAAGTGGACACCGAGCTATGGCCTCACCTTTGGACAGGGCTCACCCATCCGGCGGGGCCAGTGACCCATGCGCTGTCCCCTCACACAGGCCGGCCCCTTCCCACTTAGGTGCCGGAAGCCACCCCGCACCCCACCCTCCCACTGAGCTTTCTCCAGCCGCACCCCGGTCACTCTGTCCCAGCGCCCTCACTTGTTTTCACTTCGGCCCTTCTTGCTACCCGAGAACTCGCTCCACCTGCGGACTCGCTCCACCTGCCGACGCTCGTTGGTAAGTGTGTGCTTTCTCCTCCTGTGGGCTGCACCACCGATCTGCAGGACCCTTCACTCCGTCATTCCTTGTGCGTTACACATTTAACACCGTCCATGCCGCACAAGGAAGGAATAAAGGAAGCACTTTATTTCGTGTAACTGTTCAGAATCCCCACCACTGTGGGTGTGCAGGGGGTGAGGAGGTAGAAAAACTTGAACTTGCATATTGACGGCATTTGGGTCCCTTCTGATTTAAGGAGTCTCTTTTGGCTAGATTCGCAGTCTGGCCATCTTCCCAGGTCTGCCCCTGGCCGCGGGTCCTCAGGCGTGCTCCCACGTGGGTGTCTGATCACAGCAGAAGCTGGGCTCAGACCTCACGGGGTCTTCAGGGTCCTGGCAGGACCTGGCTGTTTCCCACCCAGGTGACCACTGGCTGCTCATGGGCCCCATAGCCTCTGAGGGTGACCCTGCCGGACCCCAGGGGCTACAGCTGCAAAGGTCCCGGCTATAGCGATCCTGCAGCCCATCTTGTTCTCTCAGCCCCAGCGTGGGGACGCTGGAATCTGCACGCTCCCCTCAGCCACCTCCCCTGCCCAGGGCCGCCGGCACCTCTTCCGGAGTCTGTTCAGGGCTCACCCGGGCATTTCTACAACGTCCTCACCAAGGGGACAGGGGGACGTCCCACTGGCTGCTCAGCCCTTCCCTTCACAGGCCTCCCTTTTGCTTTTGCCAACAACCCCTCGGGCCCAGAAGGGGTGGGCTCTGAGCTCCCGCATCCTGTCTGATCTGACCTTTCCCTCCGTCTGAGCCGCCTCCCGCCCCACGCCACCCCAGGGGTTTCCTGGAGAATGAAGAACAGAGCCATTTATCATTTCCGAAGTGTTAGTCCCACTACAGACACGAGGATGTGTTCACACCCAGGGAAGTCCCAGCGCCGACGGGATGCACCATATGGCGGGGTTCCCGGTGCTCATTCACAGAGGACCGCGGGGGAGCCTGCCGTCAGCCCGTGAGCTCCAAGTCTCCAAGGAGCGCGAGCCAGACTCCCATCGCAAGCTGTGATTTCATTCCGGCACAACACCAGCTGTCACCTGGCATGACAGCCGGAGGAAGAAATGGCTGCGCGTCAGGGGCTCACACAGGGCCGGCTCCTGCGAGGGCGCCCGTTACTCCTGTTCCGGTTCCCTCCTTGCTGAGCACCTGGCAGGCATCTCCCACGCTTTAAAAAAACGTCGCGAGAGAGGAAATACCACCTGCCTGCTGCTATCGATGAAACGGAGGCCTGGCAAGAGTGAGTGACTAAGTCTGTGGTCAGAGGCCGCATCAGTGGGCAAGTCCAGAATTGACCTGGCTGCAGTCTGTGTCTTCCGTCCCCACCATCGGCCTCCCCTCGCCTGGGCCGGTGCTGAGCTGCGGGCTGGGGGCTCCAGCATGCCACGATCTGGAACTGGCCCGGTCCCCCTCTGCCCAGCGCCCCGCCCTCCCTCTCCCCCAGCAGGGCCACGCGCTTGTCCTCACCTGGAGTGTTTCTATTCTTCAGGCTTGATTACTTGCTGGTTCCTTTCTTTTCCAAGAGGCCACTTGAAGGGGCGGAAATCAAGGTACCTGCCAGGCAGCCCAGAGCTGCCTTCTCCACTGGACTGCAGGTGGGGCCTGTCTGGACTGAATAATTAAAGTCCAGCTCTTTGCTCGACCAGATCCATGACTTTTGCCCTTGCCCTGTGCATCCTGCAGGAAAGTGCTGTGCCAGGGCTCACCTTGAGCCATCCGTGCCCCCAACCCTCAGTTTCTCTGAGCTGTAGGACACCAGGGTGGCAGGGGGCTGGAGAGACCAGCCCTGCCCCGAAACTGTTGGGTGCGGCTGTGCAGCCCGGGGCCCTGCTGGTACAGAGAGGGCAACCAAGGGCTAAGAGCGCAGCCCCAAATCCTCTGTGCCACTGTCTTGTTGAGTGACACGGTAAATCCTGTCCCCTCTTGGGCCCATAAAATAGGAGGGTCAGCCTAAATGGGGAGGCACACCAGGCTTTAGAAACTGGCCCAGAGGCAACAGGATATCTGCCAGGAGGCTGTCAGGAATCTTGGAGGCAGAGGTTAGCAGTGGGAACTGTACAAAACGGGGGAGGGGAACCTTCCTGCCCCATGGAACGTGTTCAAGCCGAAAGAAATGAAAAGTTCCAGCTCACTGAACAAAACGTGCTGTGGGTCAAGTTCAGCCAGTAGGCTGCCTGTGGTGACTTCCTGTCTACCTGATTCCAGGTGACCTTGTTGGTCAGGTGAGGAGTAGAGGACCACCTGTCACCTGATTACCAGAATTATGTACTAGAAAAGACCAGGGCCGTCAAATTTTGCTCTCCCTCTTACTGACTGACTCCTGAACACACTCTTGTCTCTCAGTGCCTGAGTTTCCTCGTCTGCAGTATGGGGTTAACGACAGAGTGCCTACCTCACCTCCTGCTGTGAAGACTGGGTGAGATCAGTGTCTCTAATGTGCTGACACACAGTCCACCCTCCGTTATAGTAGCTCTGGCTGAAGTTAATTAGGGTCAGATCTCCATAGGGCTGAGTGAAAGCTCAATTGAGTTCCTCATCACAACCTTTAATTCATAAAGTGTTATTCTTTCTCATAAAGCATTCTATTAAGTGGGAAACTAAATGTGATCTAATTTGTGGGCTATAACATTTTTCAAATAAATGAATTCCTGAAGCCAAGGGGACAATGCTTTTGCCAGATCAAATGACAATGGCTCGATGGGAATTTATGATAGGACATCAATAAACAGATCCCAACCAAATTCGGCTACCTCAGACAAAACCCATAGATTTTCTTTCCCATGGTCCTGGCACAATTCAGCCAAAGGAGCCTTCTGGTCCTAATGCTAATACTGATAGCTGCATGACCTTAAGTAAGTCACTTAACTTCTGGGCCTCAGTTTCCTCACCTGCAAAATGGTTCTAATGACACCTCTCTCATGGGAAGGAGGGCTAAGAGGGTAACATAATGTATGCAAAGCTCTTACTGCCCAGTAGGTGCTCAGTTAATGGTGGTCCTTGTGACTTCTTTTGAATGCCATTCACAAGAGGCTCATTGTTGCTCCCTTCTATCAGTGGAAGAACTGGCCAACCTCTAACCAACAACACCCTAGCCACCTCCCAAAGGGTTCCACTTTTAAAGAAACATAGTTGGGTGCTATTCCATTGAGTTCCAACCACTCCCTTCGTTCTTCCTAGGACCATTACTGTCCAAACACCCAGTCTGCCCAATATACGTATCTGCAAATTAATTCTATTAAAGCTATGTATTAAATGATTTGCATGGACCAATTCAGGTCAAAAGCCTTTCTATCCCAGCCTCCCAAAAGAGTCTTAGTGGATAGATAACCCTTCTCTGATCCAATCCTAGTTTGGAAATGGCAGTGACGTTGCTGCAACTACTCAGCTCTACGTGACACTCTTTGGGAGACATTTGCTGAGAACACCCGAACGCCAGGCAGAATGACAGGCTTGCAAACAGATGGTGTACTGTGGAGACTGGACCCCTTTGGCTACTGACCAAGTTTTGACTCCCATGGGTCCTGGAGAAGTTGCTTCTGAGGGACTGTCTGAAGGGGAAAAACCAAACGCGCCCACAGCTGGGAGCTGTCCCCTCATGCGTCTTCATGCGGTGGCAGCAGCCTTCCTCCTGGAGCTCCCTGGATTTGGCACCGTCTCCCAAGCTCCATCAGCCTGCCACCTGTTTGAGTTGTTCACCAGCCCCGCGGAGGGGTGGACAGCTCCACTTCACAGGTGGGGAAAAAAAGAGGTCCGGAGTTGAACATCTTGTCCAAGGTCACCCAGCTAGTAAGAGGTCCACCCAGTGTGAACAAATGTGGAATCTATGTACTTGCAGACTGTGGCTCATTCCACCCGTGGGCATCGCAGAACGTTCCATTCTCATGCTGAAAGCAATAGGGTTCCGTGAGGGAAGGAGAACAGAGTCTAGTCTCTGGCCCTTCTCCAAGTCACCAACTGGTACCAGCCAGCTGGATCAGGAACAATTTTTGGGGCTCTCTCTGCCCTCCGCTGCTGGCGGGGCTGTCACCTAGGACTGGGGGATGTTGGAACAGGAGTCCGTGTGGGCAGTGGTTAAGGGCAGTCCTGGGGCCAGCCAGCCTGGGGGCACGTTCCAGCTCTGCCTCTGAGCAGCCACGTGACCTTAGGCAACCATCTTTGCTTCTCTAGGCTTTAACGTGAGCATAAACGGAACAACGCATCACCTTGATTGCGTGCCTGCCACGTGCCAGGTGCTGCTCAAGCCTTCCTTGCCTTTCATTTCATCATCTCAACAACGGGGTGAGGTGGAACGTGTTGTTGTCCCCATTTTACAGATGAGGAAACCCTAATAACAAAATTGAAAAAAACTCAGAGGCAGCAGAAAAAATATTTGCATGCAAAGGTTCGGCTCAGGGTGCCTCGGTGGCCGTTCGCCAGGCCAGGGGTCAGCAGACTTTACCTGTGAAGGGCCAGATGGTTCATATTTGAGGCTTTTGGGGCCACACAGCCTCTGTCACAGCTCTTTCATCCTGTGTGGAAGCATGAATGCAGCCACACACAGTATGTAAATGGCAGGTTGGGCTGTGTTCCAATATAACTTTATAGCTATGCATGCTGACCCCCGATCAAGGTGAATGGCCTCTCCTACTTCTTGTGGTCAAGCCTTGAGGCTCAACACCTATCCATCCCATCTTTTCCTGGCTTTTTTCTCCTAAGAGCCCCACTTGCTGGAGAGAATGACATAATGAGGTAACAAAGAAGATGAGGACACAGGGAAATGGGGGTGACGTGGGGGCTGTTACAGGCCAGAGAACCTTGCTGGCTGCCACCAGCCAGCAGAGCGGCAGTGCCCCAGCAGGAACAGTGTTTGGGTCAGGTTGGCAGGAAAATGGGTCACAATTTTCAGAAGCAGGGAGGGACACCTGCCTGGGTGGAACCAGGACCCCAGGCTGTCACTGTGGTATAGGTACAGGACAGGTCTGGCAGCAGGTGGGGGCCCATCAAGAGGGCCTAGTGAAGGGCTCATCTCCAGGTCTTGGGGGAAGATGCAAATACAAAGGGAAACTGAGGCAGAAGTCCATCCAAAGAACAAGGGGGAGAAGAAGAGGCGGGTGAACAAGCTATAGATGACCTTGGATCTTGTCTGCTGGTAAGATGGGGCCACAATGGGGCTACTGGCTCCTCAAGCCAGGCAGGTCAGGACTAGAGAAGAGCCAGGCCTACTGCACGGATCGGGAAGTCCGTTAAACCCCTCGCTGAGAAAGCTACCAGGGCCTCCGTGCACCTGCTTCTACGACCCCCTCTAAGAATCCCCACACGGAAAGAGAGACTGTCACACCACAGCCCTGGCTGAGCCCACTGGCTCCTCGAGAGACCTGTTGCTTCATCAGATCCAGTCAATGCGGCAGATGTTAATGAAACATATACCACATGCCAAACCCTAGGGTGCAGAGATAGGACGCAGCTTACAAGTGAGATAAATATATGTACAACTTTCTATAACACAGGAGAAGAGGTTCACAGAAGCATAACCAAGCAGGACTGGACAGAGAATTCTGACTGTATGAAGGTCTTTCAGAAAAGTTTGTCAGTCAATAAGAACGATCATTTCTATGCTCTTAAAACAGAGATCTATGACTCCCTGCAGGTTTTCATAAGAATGAAGATCTGCCCTGTCTTTCTAGAGCTCATGTGAAACACCCAAACATTCAAAGGCTTTTTTCTCCTAAGAAGCATGAAGGTATCAGATTTCCCAGAAGAAGGGAGAAGCCTTTTAATAACCAACATGGGAAAGAAAAAAGGAAAAAAGATTGTTACTTTTTCTAACATCCTTCCGAGAGAGCATACTTCAAATAAAAGCATGTTTCTCTCACCATATGGTCCGAAAGGAACTTCTGTCCTCTTGATAATGACACTTGAGTTTTAAGGGAAGTCAGAAGTTTTAAAAATTTAGAAGGAATGGTTATCAGGACCTAAACTCTAGCTCTGTAAACTGGTTTTTAAAAAACCCCAGGCTCACAAAGATAATAAAAAATGCATTTAATAGCATGTCAATATACAGCTTAAATGTATATTAAGTCTTCTTTGAGTCAGTGCATTACAGGGGTAGAGAGGAGAAATATCATTGGTGAATGCACAGTCAAATGCTAAGAATAAGTGCTGAGAAGTCCTGGTGTTCGCACGCTAGGAAAATTCCGCTTTAGGAAACGTAACTCCGGGGGCTCTGTGCCAGTGGGGGGGTCGTCTGGTCCAGTATGCAGTCTACAGTGGTAAATTGAATTGTATACAAGTATTAACAAAAGAATAAAATTTATTATTCACAAAACTAAAGTGGTTCTCAGAAAGCTTACAAGAACGTACAGCCTAGAACTAAAGAGTTGAAAAACTAGTTTTAAAAATAATAACACATACTGGACAGTGTTGGAAAACGATATTATTATAAAACAAAGAGAACGATTGGCACAGTTTAACCACCTAATTTCTAAGTGCACTTTGTAATGGTCCTTTGCAAGCTGCCACTTTTCCCAGGATAATGACAAAAAGCTTCAGTCAAGTGTCACTGGCTTATGGTGACGGGATTATTATTATTTTTTTATTATTATTGCATTGCCAAGAGTGGATTTTAAGAAAAAACACTACAAAGGTTTCAAAAACCCTATTTATTCTCTATCATCAAAAATAGCAACAGGGGGACTTATACAACTTTTCTGTGAGTACCCACCAGTCTATTTTTTTTTTTCTTAAAAAAAATAGAAGTTAGTTAAAGAAAAATGATTTGGTTCTTAAAAAATAATGTAAGGAAACACTTAATCAGATAGCCCAAGGAGTCATCAGAAATATGTGTAGCAAGAAAGCTTCGTTGTTGGCCCTCTCCGGCCTTTGCACGTCTTTTACTAAACTAGAAAGAGAATGTACAGTACCAATATGTTCCCCAACCTGCTTGGATCGAATTGTTTAGTGTTTTTTAAACCCATTATTGCTAAACCAGAGTGTTGACACTGAGGGCCGAGGCGTCGCTCAGAGAGGATAGAACTGAGAGGCTGCTTCTGAGGACTGGATCTCCACCTGGGCCATCTTGAACTGTGTGCACTGAAGCCACTTGCGGAGGGCGGCCAGGCCCGTGCCGCTCGGGGCCGCGCTGGGCAGCGTCCTGAGGCTGTGGTGGCTGACATTCTGAATGGCCTGGAGGCGGAGCTGCAGTCCAGCGGATAAGTGCTGTTAGGAAAGGACAGGAGGTTCCGTTTAGTTTCCCTCTTCAACCATCAGTCACCCCCCCACCCCCCCACCCCCCCGGGAGCGTGGGCCTGGCCTTCCACGGGCAGGACTGACACGTGGCTCCAGGGCCGCCTGCTCTGGAACTTGGTAGTGCTTGGCCTGAGTGAAGGTCAAGACAAGGACTCTGAGCCTGCTGCTGCTGTCACCAGCGTGCTGTCTGGTTACCTTGGGGTCACCCCCGTCCTTCCACCAGCAGCCCCACCCCAGCTCTGAGAAGAAGGCCAGCCGGAAGGCTTCGCCTGCTCCCCACTGCACCCCGCTCCCAGGGCCACAGCGGGCTCTGCGCTGGGTGGAGCACGTGGCCGGCTTCGCTACCTAATGTCAAGCCCCAAGGGCTGTTTCCTGTCCAGGGAACATGTATGGCCCTATGACAAGAGCGTGTCACTCAAGGCGGAGACTGGCAGGGGAAACAGACTTATTCAGTCAGGGTTTTCCCTCTTGGCTGTAGGGCGCTGTCCTCGTTCCTCTTCCTTCTGGTCCTTGCTCTCCTCCTACGAAATGTCCTTCATTCAATGCTAGCCTTTCTTAATAGCATCCTTCCCACCCCTAAAGGTCGGTTTCTGCAAGCAGGGGACGGCACTGGACAGGCCCGAGACCAGACCCATGGGTACCCTCTGAAGGCAGAGCAGCCTTGCGGCCAGCAGCCTAGTCTGTAACTGTGGACTCTGGGGTTCCACTGCACCCCGCCCCACCGTCACCCTCAGCAACAGCATCTCCTGCTGTCACCTCGGCTGTGGGCCGTTACCGGGCCCAAGGGGTCTGCAGCACTATTAGGCCCTGAGGCCAGGAGCAGGCGGGCGGAACTCATCTTCCCCTGTGCGCCTGGGGGCACCGGCGGGCCCTGAGACCGCTATGCTGTTCCCTGGAGGGAACCGAGCTTTGTCCGCGGGGGCCACTTACCTTGATATTTGACTGGATCATTGGCAGCCACATAGGTATCAGCTGTGGAGGGAACACAGAAGCCCCGTTAACAGTGCTCTCCCTTCTCCCACATAAGCTTCATACGCTGTGATGACCCGAGGGACAGCCGGGCACACTGCATCCTTCTGACGTCGCCGAAGGGCCCCCGCTGCGCAGTCCCGTTTTCACAACAGCAGCATCTTTCTGAAGCCAAGCCCTGCTGCGCTGGGGCGTTTGGAGGTTAACAAGTGCCCCCTGAGGCCCGAAATACACACTTGAGCGTAAATGACTGATTGTCTCTTGAAAGCTACCAAGCACGGGAAATTAAATGTGTATTTATTTAATTAAATCCTCGCTTTCTTGCAATAGAATTTCCTCCACAGATCTTTGGAACCAAGTCTCTGAGTAGCGTGGCAACCCTGTCTGCCTGTAGCCATCAGGAAAACATCGCTGGGAAGTGGCTGAAAGGGCTCAGTGACAGAAAAAGACAAGCCCTGAAGTTGCCCGGCTGTGATGTGGAAGGTGAGACCCAGGGAGAGAGGGTGGGGCCGGGGTGTGAGCAGGGGCGCACACTGGCCGCGTTGGGAGACGAAGGCTGTCTCAGTGCAGGTGGCGAGGGGGTGCTGCCCCGCTGTGGCCCCTGATTCAGCCTTTGCTGTCCTGCGGGGCCCACCCAGGAGGGCACAGGGGCCACGACGGATGCTCCTCCTTCTGCTTTGCTCCTGGGGACTGAACACAGTGTTTCTGAAAGTGCGTTCTTTCAGAAAGCTCGGTGGGATTAAAATGGGGAGGAGGGATAGGCTCCAGTAAGTCTGGGAACGCTAGTTTATTTCAGTACTGCTCAGATATGCTAATCTGATGTGTCTTATCAGTTCCCCCAATGTTACCTCCAAAGATTGAATTGTGTCCTCTCAAATAGATGTTGTAATCCTTTTCCACACAGCCTGCTTTGTGACCTTATTTGGAAAAGGGGTCATTGAGATGTAATTAGTTAGGATGAGGGCATTAGATGGCCTCTAATCCAAGAGGACTGGTGTCCTTATAAAAAAGGGGAACTTGGACAGAGATAAGCACTCAGGAGAATACACTGGGAGATGAAGGTAAACATCTATGAGCCCCGGAAGCCAAAGGCCCCAGCAACTGCCAGGAGCTGGGGGAGAGGCCCAGAGTGGACCCTCCCTCCCTCCACCTCAGAACCCTGCTGATGCTTTGACCTTGGACTTCTGCCCTCCAGAACTGTGAGACAAATTCTGTCATACTCTGTTACAGCAGCACTAGCAAAGTAAGACAAGGGCACCCCAGGAAGCACAAAACCAGAAGCGCCAGTGTGCGGAAAGGTAGGGGTGACGGGGGTTCATGGGACACTGAAGGGGTGGCTCTCAGGAGAGGGCCCTGAAAAGCAAGTTCCGAGGAGCAGGGGTGAGGCCTCCCGTCGTCCGCCACAGATGCTCTGGGATGCCTCATAAGAGATGGGATTTTATTCCAAACTCAGTACAGCTTCTGGGAGGGGAGCCCCTCAGCACGAGAAGACCGTGCTCAGAAAGAAGACTGGCAGCAGGGTGTGAACGAGGGGGTGGGGCAGGTGACTGGAGGCAGGGCCAGGTGGAACCAGGGGTGGCTCCTGGGATGGAGAAGGATGCCACCTGCAGAGATACCCTGTGGGCGTCCCAGGACCAGTTTGCTCTTTGGAGTGAGGAATATCAAAGAAAAGGCTGGTGTTTTCAGCCTTGGCACACTGGAGGACAGTGACGCATGGAACAAAATGAGAGAGCCTGGGATTTTGGGAAGGGGGAAGTGTATAAATAACCTTTCTCTTTACTAGTCATGGCCATAGACTGCCGGTCTCACTTAACTCATCAAAAACATTAAAATAATAATAATAAAACTGGTGAAATGATAGATTATGTTTCCTTTCTCTGCTTTTGTTCCCAAGACTCAAGCCAGCTATTGTTCTGCTTTCACCACTCCAGGATGTGTCTGATTTGGTGACTTGACTTCCAGTGATGTTTAATCCTAAACACAGTGTTTATGTTGCAGCCAGTTGATATTCAGTTTCTAACATAAATATTGTGTTGATGGCGTGTCCCTAAGGATGCACAGGGACTAAAATTCAAAATATCCAGAAATCACACCCTCTCTCAACCTCCCCCTGCCACCAGCACTTGTAACAAACTGTAGGGTCACAAAGGAGGGTGCTAGACAAGGTCGCTTTCTCTGACATCCTGAATTGGAGAAATTAAAGTAGTCTCACCACTTCCTCCCTGATGTCTGCACCGCAAGAACCAAGCCCTGTGGGACCGAATGTCTGCAGACTTTTATGGACTTTTGACCTGTTTGCTCTGGAAGCAGACCCATAGGCCTCTTTATATTTGGAAAATTCCTGACTAACCTGAGGGTCTAGGGAGGGCAGGGGCCAGGGAGCACTGAGTCCTCAGGCACTGGTGGGCACCAACCCCCATGCTGCCCTGCATGAGGCAATCAAGGGGAATAGTGAGGTTGGTTTTAGAGGGGTTTTTATTATTTCCCTGATGATGTAACATGCAACCATAACATTCTAAAATATACCTACAGCGGACTTTCAGGTTTGCAATGTACAAATCACATAACTAAAGGCTTCAGGTTAAATCTCATTATTATTGATAGCATTATACAATCCAGCAGCCACCTTATTTCAGGAATGCTAATTTGACTTATTGAATAACATTCATTTAGTTCCCTTTTGGATAGTGGCTCCTACAAAACTGTCAGTAAGAGTTAGATGTAATTTATCTTAAGCTCTTAATCAAGTTTTTTTCCCCCCCTTTTCCAGAAATAATACCTGAAACACTAAAAGACAGTTGGAAAAAAGAGGTTGTTTTTTTTTTATAAAGATTTTATTTAAGTATTTTTAGAAAGAGGGGGACGGAAGAGAGGCAGAGAGGGAGAGATACATCAATGTATGGTTGCTTTTCACCTGCCTAAAGCCACAGACCTGACTGGAGACCTGGTTTGCAACCTGGTTATGTGCCCTGGCTGGGGAATCGAACCTGCGACCCCTGGGTTCGCAGGCCGGCGCCTTATCCACTGTGCTACCAGCCAGGGCAAGAGGTTGTTTTTAAATCAAAACAAAAGTGATCCCTTTTCTCTGATCTTGATTTCTGCTCCAGGCTAAATTAGACACCCTGCTTGGTTTGATATATTCATTTTACTACATGGTTTTTTAGCCTTCAAAATAAAAATTAGCTGTGAACCGCTCTCTTTCAGTAAAGCTGGAGGAACAAAGGCCAGATGTGCTCTTCTGCCTGAAGCAAATGAAACTCCAGATGGAGCCTATGAAATGGCTTTCAGGCAGTGGGCATCAGCAGTGCCAGCCCAGGTGGGGTAGGCGACTGAGGGAGAGAAAACAAGCAAGATGAGCCCTGGAATCAGTCTAGCTTGATGCCTAGGGACAGTTTTCAGGGTGAGGGGCCTGGGGGACCCAGGCAGAGCTTGGCAGTCTTCCTGAGCTGGGGGGACGGGGCCAGGTGTCCATGGAGGCGAATGTGAAGCAGAATACTGGAGAGAAGAGAGCTGCCCACAGAGGGAGGGAGAATTCTGCTGACCTGTGAAAGGTTCCCCTTCGGGCTTCAGCTGAATCCTGACCAGGGCCCACATGGAACAGAACTACCCAACGCTGAAGGAAAAACTACTCAAAATCAGCAGAAGGAAAAATCCCTGCTGATCCCCTGGGGCCAGCAATGGTTCGTGTTTCCAGTATTAGAGTGGAAAATCTTGTAAATCACAGAACATTAGGTAGAGTAAGTACTTAGGCTGCTACCTCAGACAAAATGCTGTTCTGATGCTACCTAAAAAAGCTTAGAAAGCAAGCCTCAAAAAGATAAAGCTATCTCTAAGTAGTTTAACCATGTCACAGAATATAGTACGAGAATATTTATAAGAATGCAAAAATATCCAGCACTCAAGAAAGTCAAATTCAAAATATCAAGAATTCAATAAAAAATTATCAAGCATGTAAAGAAGCAGAAAAATGTGACCCTAATGAGAAGAAAAGTCAAGCAATTAGAAAAGACCATAAGATGACACAATAATTCATAAATAAGGACAGTAAAAGTTATAACTATATTCAATACAGGCATGGAGGTAAACTAAATATCAAATATGTTGGGTAGAGGTGTAGAAGAAAATAGTTAAAGAAATATTGCTGACGCTTTTCCGTATGTATAATGAAAACTATAAATTCACAGATTGAAGAAGCTCAACAAACCTAAGCACAAGACCCATAAATAAAACTATACCAAGATGTTTCATCATCAGATGGCTTAACAAAAATGGTAAAGAAAAAAATCTTCAAAGCAGCCAGAGGAAAAAAGACATATTACAGACAGAAAGGAAAAAATATAAGAATAATACAGATTTCTTGTTGGAAACAACCTAAGGAAGAAGACCATGAAGAAGCAACGTCTTAAACATATGAGGAAGAAATTCAAACTTAGAATTCAATACCCAGCAAAAATGTCTTTCAAAATGACTGAGGAATTAATCACCAGGAAACCTACAAAAGAACTAGTAAAGGAAATCATTCAAGCAGAAGGAGGATGAAAGTTTAGCTCTGTGTAAGAAATGAAGACAATGGTAAATGGAAATATGGCAATAATAGCAAATGCAAAGAAATATTTTTAAAAATTTCAATCTCTTTAGGAGATGACTATTTAAATTTAATAATAATGTACGGTTTGGTATATAGCACATATAAAAGTAAAGTGTATGGCAATAGTATCACAAAGCCAGGAGGTGGGAAGTGAAAGTTTGCTTATACTATACATGAAGTAGTGTATTACTTGAATGTAGATTGTGATAAGTAAAAAATGCAATAAACTTGAATCAACCACTAAAACAATAATAACTAAGACATCTAACTCAAAACTAAAAAGCACACTTCTAAAAAACCCCATGAATCAACACTGAAACCCTGAGGGAAATGAACAAGTAGTTTGGACTGAATGGAAATGAGAACATATGAAACTTTAGAGGAATGCAGCTCAGGCAGGACTTGGGAAACTCAGAACATTAGACACTGATGACAGACAGAAGGAGGCTCTCCAGTCAGTGGTTCTCTCAGCAATGATCTCAGCTTCCATTTTAAGAAAACAGAAAAAGAAGAGGAAATTATATCCAAATTTAATCATTAAAAAGTTCAATCCAACAGAAGAAAAAGGGAAAATAAGGGACAAAGAACAAGTGGGAAAATAAATAGCAAGAAGATAGATTTAAGCCCAATAATATCACAAAACACATGAAATGACTGAAATGAAAATGATATTAAAACCACAGTTAAAAGATACTGTCAGATGAGATTTTTTTAAAACTCAAACCCAACCATATGCTGCCTATAAGAAATAGTTTAAATATTAAGATACAAGGCAGTTAATGGAGAGTATTATGCTTAGTGAAATAAGCCAGTCAGTGAAGGACAAATATCATATGATCTCACCTCTTACGGGACAATAATGAACAAAACTAACAACAACCAAAACAGAACCAAGTATATGAATACAAGGAATAAGCCTTCACTGGTCAGGGGAACGGGGTAGGGGGGAGGGAGAGGTAGAGGCAAAGATGGGGAGCAGCTTAGACAAGAACCTAGTATAAAGGAACCATGGTCATGGACAACAGGTGGGATTGACTTTGGGGGGAATGGGTGGGTAGGTGGGGGGACAGAGGGGAGCAAAAAGGGGATGGATGTAATACAACAACAATAAAATTAAAAAAAAAAAAAAAGATACAAGGCAGTTAAAAATAAAAGGTGGAAAAGGGTATACCATACTAACGCAAGTCAAAGAAAATTCTACTGCTTTTATTAATATCAAGGTAGCGTCCAGATCCAGATTACTGAGGATTTCATAATTTCAATTCATTAAAACATAATAATTCTAAACATGTATGTGCCTAGAAATGGATCTTCATAATATCTAAAGCAAAAACTGGTAGATATGAAAAGAAAATGAACTGCATAATTACTGCAATATTTCGATATCCCTTTCTTGATAATCAATAAACTAAGTCAACAGAAGGAAGGACATGGAGGGCTTGAACACACTATCAATAACCTGAACCAAGTGACATAGAAAACTACACTCAACAACAGCAGAACATACATTATTTTCCAGTGCTACTACCAAGGAGACAATATCCTGGGTCATAAAAATGTCTCTGTAAGTTAAAAATAATTTGAATGATAAAAAGCATGGTGTCTAACCACAAAGAAATTAAACAAAAAATCCATAGCATAAAATCTCTGAAAAATCCTCCAAGTATTTAGAAACCAAATAATATACTTCTAAATAACCTGTGGTTCTAAAAAGAAAGGGCAAGTTAGAAAGTACTCGTATTTAGAACTGAATGAAAAGGTGACCATGACATACTAAATTGTGGGATGCAGCTAAACCGATGCTTAGAGGAAAGTTTGTAGCACTAATCACTTATATTAGAAAAGAAGAAGTCTCAATTGGTGAGCTCTGCTTCCACATTAAGAAACTAGGGGGAAAAAGAACAAATTAAATTCAAATTATCAGAAGAAAGAACATAATAGATCACTAAAACAGAAAAAGAACAGGGAAAATCTATAAAAATCAAACAAAAGCTGGTTATTGTAGTGCTTTTTTAATCAAGAGCTCCCTAAAACTTTAAATAAAGGTTTGAATAAACCTTTATTCAAACTGAATAGAAAAAAATTAGAAAAGTCATCACTAACATCAGGAATTAAAGAGCTGGCATAACTACTGGTTCTACAGACATTTAAAGTATAATAAGGGAATATTATGAACAACTTCATGCCAATAAAATTGACTATTTTGAAGAAATGGACAAATTCTTTGAAAGACGTACGACCAAAGATCACTCAAGAACAAACGGATAAATAGCCCTGTGTCTCTATTAAAGAAATTGAATCTGCAATTTAAAAGCTGTCTGCAAAGAAAATTTCAAGTTAAGCTCAGGAAGTGCCACTGGTGAATTCTATTTAAGGGAAAAATAATGAAGAGCAAATATACAGAAACTTTCTTAGAACCCAGAGATGGAAGGCATACTTCCCAAGATGTGGAGGAACTAGGATGTCCCCCTGCTGCTGCTGCTGTGAACGCAACAGCACAACTACTTTAGGAAACAGTGTTGAAGTCTTTAAATTATACACCTCTCATATGGCCTAGATGTTGCACCCAGTTATTTATCTAGCACACATGAAAGCATGTATCTATACAAAGACTTATACCTGAACAGGCATAGCAGCTTTATCTATAAATAGGCCAAGACTGGAAACAGTCCAGCTATCCATTAACCAACGAATGAGTAAACAAAATGTCATATTCCGTACAACAGAATACTCCTTGGAAATAAAAAGAAAAGATACATACAACAACATGGGTTAACCTCAAGGTAATTATTCTGAGTGAAAGGAGGCAGAAGAAACGTACATAATGTATGAACCCACTTAGGTAAAACCCTAGAATATGCAAGCTAACCCATGCTGACAGAACGCAGGTCAGTAGTTGTGGGGGGACAAGAAGCTGCGGTACCAGGAGTGGTGGGAGGGTAGGATTATAAATGGGTAAAAGAAAACTTTAGGAGGTGGTGGATATGTTCATTATCTTGATTATGGTAATGGTTTCACAGGTGTAATATACGTTAAGACCTATTGAACTGGATACTTCAAATATGTCTAGTTTACTATATATAAATTACACTTCAGTAAAGCTGTGAAAAATAAAGTCATGTACGATCATCCAAGTGTCAGTCATACAGTGCATTATGTGAGTTAACTTAACAAATGTCCTTTACTAAAGAAGGGAGACAACCAAGTGGCAAAACAGCAAGTTACAAGGCTCCGAACTGATGCTCTCTGGGGGCTGGAGGAGGTGGGGAGAGGGGGGGGAGGAAGGTGGTGGAGGTAACGGAGCATGGAAGTGGGAGGTAAAGAAGGAAGTCCTACAAGAAGAGGAAACACAAAGAATCAGTGAGACTAAGAGGTGGAACGATAGGAAGGAAAGGAAAAATGGGAAATAAGACGATAAGTGAGTGGGGAACCAAGCTCTCCTTTGTGCTTCCTTTTTCATCCCTGTAGTATTTTTCTAACGCCACTGGAGAGATGACAAGTGCTTAGATTACTTTCACACACTGCTCAATGGTTTAGAATAGTGATATCAGAAACTAAATTAATTTATCTTAGAGAAAAGTACCAGCCAACAAGTCTAACAATCAGATTATTTTCTGTGGTTTTCTGGATATCTTGGCGGCAGGTGAGGTGTGAAACCTCCAACCAGTTTATTGTACTATTGTGTTGGAAGCAGTCATGGCCCCATATATTTAAACCAGTTAGAGTTGGTCACAGTGGTGAAGCAAGAGAAAAAGAACACGTGATACCCTTTTAGTGAAGATTATATGAGCCAGAATCCTCCAGCCCCAGCTCTGAGTGTTAAAATTAAATCACTTTTATCTTCCTCTTGAGAACATACACTCAAATAAACCCACATTTGTTCTGAACAGCAAGAAACAGTCTATAAAAATCAAGAGATTCTCCTACCTTGACAAAAATTGTTGAATTGCATTCTTGCAATGCCTCCATTAAACTGATCACATGGAGGCACACCATTTCTACCATCTGAAATCAGAAACATGACAATCAATTCCACCTCCAATAATAGAGAAACCTGGCAGACTAGCCAGAGAACCCGTACCCCGTGTCTGGGAGTTCTGTCTGCACAATGGCCAGAGGGGACCAGGGGCCAGTTATTCATCTCGGGAGCTTTCTTGGAAACTGCATTTTCAAAGCTCCAGAGCCTTCCCGATTGTTAAGCCTTCCTCATCTATCTCAGGGCTGCCAACATAATTCGGGCATTAATCTCGCTAATCCACACTGCACTGTGATTCACACCAGAGGATCAATGGCTTCTGCTTCCTTCACTTCCAGCCATAGATCTGTAGGCTTTGGTCCTTTTCTTCAGCCTGATGGATCCCCCAGTTCCCTCACCTGGATTGGCTGTTTCTTATTGTCAATCTCTGAGTCTTTGGTCTCTATGCTTAGACAGTTCATAGATATAGTAGCAATGATCTATCCCTTGTCAAAAATTCCTAGGGGAGAAATTGGGACCACTATAATAGCAAAATAAATAAAATATATTTCAGAAAAAAAAATTCCTAAGGTGGGACTTTAAACACTCCAAGGGGATTTTACCAGACTGGCTTACATGGTTGGAAGAAATTTTCAAAATAAAATTAATTCAAATTCACTTATAACATCATTTATACACCATTCATTTGTAACATTTGAATATCAAATGATCTTTGAAAGAACGGTGTTAATGGTATGAGAAAACGAATGGCAATGGAAGGGAACTTTGACTCCCTAGCTTAAGTTAAAGGTCTCCAGTTCATCGGTTTCATCATCGTCTGTAAAATGACAGGACAGTGTCTCAGGTCCAAGTTCTTCTTCAGTTCCAGACTCTGTGACCCAGTGAATGTAATTATCTCCACAGCTGTCAGAGCTGTTGGCGCACCCTAAAATTTTCATATAAATGTCCTTTAAATAGAATTAAAATATCTCTCCCCAGAATTGACTCTCTAGAGAAAAGGAAGCACTTTGATAAAGGAAACATGTGTTCCCCTTTCTAAGGTCTGGATGCCTCCTGTGGGTGGCACAGCATTGGGGTTCTGCGTATGTTGGGATCATCACCACAGGGTTCTTCCCTCCCTGCCCCTTGGAGACCCCAAATCAACTGAATCCAACACACGGCTGCTGCTTTCCCAGCTCAGAATGGTTCCAAAGCCGTGACCTGAACTACAAGATTCTGCTGTAGATTCCTCTGTACACCCTCCAACCCTGACCCCACGTGGGCCAGTCCAAGCACGTTCGCTGAGGTGGGCTCATGCTAACCACGTCCTAGATATTTTCCAGAGAGGTCTGTCTGGAGCAACCCCTCACTAGGTGAGCCACCTATGTGCAAATGAAACTGGATTTGAAGGCTGGAGAGCGTGGGCCTTCTGGGGTAACTCAAAAAGGTAAGGGTCTTTTCCAGTTTTGCACCCTGGGTTGGGCTGCTCTTTAAACACCACAAAAAGCTGGCCTAATTGGCTAGGTTTTTTCCAAAAAAAAAATAGTATGTATCTCCTTCTTAATTCTCTGAATATATAGCACTTAAACAGCTCCTTTTTTTTTTTTTGTAATATATTAAGGATTTTTGTTATATTTTTAAAGATTGTATTTAGTATTTTTCAGGGAGAAGGGCAGGGAGGGAGGAGGAAAGGGAGAGAAACATTAATGTGTGGTTGCTTTCACCTGCCTCCACCTACAGACCTGGCTGGAAACCTGGCTTGCAACCTGGTTATGTGCCCTGGCTGGGAATCAAACCAGTGACCTTTGGGTTCGCAGGCTGGTGCCAACCACTGAGCCATGCCAGCCAGGGCCAAAACAGCTCTTAAAGGTGGAAGTTTCAACATATTTCCTCTGAGACAGGCAGAGAAAACAAAAAATTGTTCTTAATTGACTTACTTGCTTTGTTTTTCATCAAAGTTCTTAAAAAAAAAAAAAAGATTTTATTTATGTTTTATTTTAAAAAAGATTTTATTTATTATTTTTAGAGAGGGGGGTAGGGAGAGAGGCAGACAGGGAGAGAGACATCAATGTGTGGTTGCTTTTCACCTGCCTCCAGCTATGGACCTGGCTGGAGACCTGGCTGCAACTTGGTTATGTGCCCTGGCTGGGAATCCAACCAGCAACCTTTGGGTTAGAATGCTGGTACCTTTCATCAAAATTCTTATGTGAGTAGACAATCCAGTTCATAATGTAAAAAGTCATCATTCCATTTTATAACATTACAATGAAGATCTTGAAAGCAGACAGTGGAAGGGCTGGGAGTGGCTCTCGCATGCTGAGATTCTCTCCCAGAGGGAAGCCTATCTGAGAACTCACCACTTTGTTATGGGCCATGAGCTGAAGGATGCTGGGGGTCACCCTACTCCAAAACTCCAGTGCTGTTAGGATCGCTGTGAAGCTGAATTCATTCTGGCTTTGGACACTAGTAGCTACAGCACTTTGTTCGCAGTATACAGTCCAGAGCTGAGCAAAGATAAATGCATGGAAGAGGGAACACATGTGCAGCACGGAGGTCTGAGGAGGAGAAAGGAAGAGTCGTTACCCTTTGGTGGGTGGGGCTGCTCCATGGAGCCCTCTCTGCAAGAATCTGGCCTTCCAGGGTGCACAGCCAGGGCACAGCCAGTTCAAATGCTCAGAGGAGTGAGCTCCAGGCTACAACTCATGCTTCACCACCTTAACACAAGCCACTCTCGCTCCATCAGTGGGAATGTGCCCTTTTATGAAACTGAGCATTCTCGTCCCTCAACTAGAAGGAATATCATTCTATCATTTTAGAGTGTTTCCTCACCTGCAACATGGAGATAATAGTACCCTCCTCAAAGAGTTGTTCTTAGGAGTAAATGAGGTGATATATAATATGAACTTAATAATTAAGAGCCCAGCACTTACTAATCATACTAGTAATAGCAGCAGCAGCAAGGATAGTATCCCAACTGGAGGTCAACACTGAGCACTGTTAGACACTTCCCATAGATCACCTCCATAATTCCCAAACCATCTCCTCTATCTTACAGAATAAGAACCAGAGCTCAGAGGGGCCAACTTTCTCAAAGTCACAAAATTACAAACTCCAATCATGAAGAACCAAATGCAGATCTGGGTTGAAATATTAGAAACTAGCTGCCTAATTCCTCCTGCAAGCATCATTCAGGTCATGGATGGGTGCTCTGTTTCATCAGTCAGCTTGTCCTGGCCCAAAGACCCCATGACCTCCCAGAATTTGCCTAAGCTCTGTGAAGGGGTCTCGGCTCCTTAGAGCTAATTAGTGCCAGCGTGTTTAGTTTGCTTGTACTCGCTCTCGGTGGATGCCTGCCCTGGGTAGACTTTATTCCCTGAAGCACAATCTCGGCCTCTACAATGTACAAATGTCCCCTGCATGGGTGATTCTAACGTGTACCTTAAGAAGCCCACAACTGGCCTTCTCATTTCCATTTTGTATCTTCATACATCCCTCTAGAGTTGAGTTGCAGAGGTAGTGCATGAAGAATTAGAGCATAAATTTTCCTCCACTTTGTATGTGGTTCTAAAAACTGATCACAGAATTTTTGTACTATTTCTAGCCCCTTATTCCTCTTCGTTATTCTGAGACAAAAGTGCCCAGGAAGCTAACTCTTGCTTGCCTCTGTAATTCACCTTTATAAAAGCAAACCAAACAACTATCTAGGGGGAAGGAAGGAATGAGAGTCTAAGAATTTAAACAACTTGAAATACGACATTAGCACAAAGCTGCTTTCCTAATAGCCACAGGAGGGCTAGTGATGAGATGCATTTTCTTCTCAGAAGAAACAGAATTGGTTGATAAGGGTTTCCATTAGCAATTTCCATGCATATGGTCTTAATCTTGCCGAAATCACTATCACTTACCTTTGATTGCTCTGGAAACCCAATCAGGATAACAATAAGATGGTCTGCAACGTGGGAGCCCGCATCCAGGGGAATGGGCAGGCAGGGAGAGGGGGCATTTGGACACACTGCGTTATGCGTGAGGGACCCCAGGAGCAGCCAGGACAGCAGGCGGATGTGGGAGACGCACTCGATGAATTCTTTAGGTCTAGCAGAGAAGAAGGAAGTGTTACAGATGGTTTTACGCTCTGTTTCATTGGGTGTTCAACACACACTTATTGATGGATGGGATAAAAAGTGTGGTCTTGCAGGCAACTACATAAAAGAAAACACCAAGGTGACAGAGTGCCAATAAAGCGATGCACCTGGGTTTCTTGTTTCCCACTCTATGCTGGATCTAAGTAAGGTTCTTGAGCAAAGAGCAGCCTTTGGTGACACAGGATTAAGTGCCCTATTTCCACAAACCTGGCTGCCTTTCTGACTACTTTCTCTTTCAAACCTCTTTCCTTTCCTCTCGTTAGGAAGTTTGACATCCCCACAGAGGGGACGGAAAAGAAAAGACACAACACAGACACCCACTTCCCTGCTCTCCAACAATTTTCCCCTCCTGCTCCCCTCACTCTAACCCTGCCCTCTAGCCAGGAAGTCAACTGCATAGAACAGCAGGCTGGCCCCTGCTCCGAGCGCCCAGATAAACTGCCCAGGAGTCCTTCTCTCTTCTCAGCCTCCCCCAGGGGCAGGATCAGGGGCTCACACTCCATTCCATCTCTGCTACTGACCCTGTTCCAGCTACAATCTAAGCTCACTGAAGGCAGTACTTATTTTTATTCCATGAGTTGAAATTAAGAGTTAAAGTGGTACAGCTCCAAGTTTTCATCACACCTCAGGATGACGGAAGCTCTTGCGTGAAGGCAAGCCTTTTACTAGCAGCATGTCGTGGGGTGCTCATGCTCAAAAATGCTGCCAGGTCAGCAATGAGTATGCAGATGGGTCCCCATTCCCGTCTTCCCAACCAACCATATTCCACTCCCATAAACCTTCAGTGCGTTCATTTGCTCTGGCTCAGCCCCTGGACGTGTAGGGCGCTTCCTGTCTTACTGAGCCTCGTTGCTGGACCACCAAGGGCCTTACCCTTGTTGCATTGCAGACGGGGGATGATAGAGCCAAGGCAGATAGCGAGTCACAGCTTTGTTATCTCTGTGGTTGCCCCGGGAGATTTCCATGGCCGCGATCTGAGCCAGCCCGACCTTGAGGTGCCCACCGAAGGTGTCTTCGTGCAGGGGCTGGGAACAAGTCTTCATGTGGTTCTACAAAACCAAATGGGGTTTTGCCACTTTGGCGGAGTCCCTGGAGCGATTCCAGGCCGCTCTTTAAAATAATCAGGTTGTTACTGCTACACTTTCTGTCACCAAAGGAGGCAAGGTTCCCCTGCAGCACAGCTCTGCGTCTCACCCCTTTCTCCTGCGCTGCAGCCCCAGCGGTTGCCTCCCGTCACGGGCCACGGCTCCCGGACTTCTACTGCCTGAACTGCTGAACCCGTCTCTCTTCACCTGATTAACGCCGCTCATTGTTTGAATTTTAGCTCAAGTGCCTCTTCCTCCAGGAAGCCTTCTCCCCGGCTAGGGCGCATCATCCCATTAAAAGCTCCCCTGCCACTAGCTGTCTACCCCTTCCTTCTCCATAGCCATTGTTCGACAGTCACAGTCTTACTTTAGATTGTATAAAATTTTCATTACAATTGCCCTCCACTGTCAGACCATAAAGTATATGAGGGCAGCTGCTAGATTTGTTTTTGCCTCCTTAATGCTTAGAACAGTGCCAGGTCCATTATGGGAGCTCAGTGAGAATTTGCTGAATTAGTTTAGAAAAAGTTCTTTGCTCAGTGCAGCTTAGTGGGTGGGAAAAGGACTGGATACGGAGTTAGGACCTAGGGTCTGACCTAAGTTCGTTCGTCTCACGGCCACAGCTAAGCCACTGGCCACACGACCTTTCTCATCTGTTGGCTAACACAGTGAAAAATCAGGGAGGTGAGTTGTAGCCCCCAACCTTTTGATCATCCAGGATCTAGCTTATTATTTTTGTCTTTATTTTGAAAGTGGCTACGTAAAACAAGCTAAAAATGTACAGGTAACAAGTATTCCTTCTTCTTTGTACATTGAAGGCATTTAAATGCAGACAACCAGGTTCAGCAATCAGTAACCAGTGTACAAGCAAACCCCAGGGGAGCTTCCTTGGGAATGACTGGGTTTGGATGGCGTGAGGAATCATCACTCTGCAGTTTTGATTCTACTTCCCACTAGGATGTGCACACCTGTGGCTGTCGCAAGAAATGCTTAGCTCGTCTGAGCAGAGTCTGGTCACTAAGTTGGGTGACGAAGGGGCGGTCATTTTAGCTGGGGAACTTCTGGCATGGCCAGATCCTGTTTATCGGAAAGGAGACATTTAATGCCAGATTGCAGTCTGGTTGCTCACGGGGGCATGTTTAGATTCTGTGCAGGTCTCCCTCACACCTCCTGGACTGTCAACCTTTCAGTAGACTCATGGCAGGGAGTTGATGTGCCTCAGCAATTCATTCCACCCTGCAAAACCACCAATACGCTCAACCAACGAACTGGGATTTTGCCCGTTTGCAAATTAAAGTTTGTTCTATTGCTTATCTTTAATTATTTTCTCGAAGATATTGGTTCAATGCAGATAAAAACCATAAACAGCTTATGTTTGCCTAACATGTTAGTTTACAAAAGTCTCTTTACCTGCCTTATTTCACATCAAACCTTGTCACGGTCAGCACAGGCAGGTATTATCAGACTTGCTTTGCCAATGAGGAAACGGAGGCTCCAGGTGGTTAAGTGAGGCTTGTGGTGCAGGGAGAAACTAATGCTTTGTGAGTTACAGCAGTCTAAGGTCAACCATGACTCCACCACTTATCAGCAGTGTGACCCTGAACAGGTGACTGTACCACCTCAGGCCTCCAGCTCTATGTTTGTAAAATGGGGATGGCTGAATAAGGGCATGTGGGAACTGAATAAATAGCAAAAGCAAAGCTATGCCAAGAGCCAATGCCATGTACGTGTCCTTTCCCTCTTTGCAGAGGTGGAACCCAGTAACTTTCAGACTCTCCAGGCACGGGCTCACTGGACTGCCCCCTATTCCAATCTGGTCCACCCAACTCTCTAAACATGCCTCCGTTCTTCTGTTCACCTAAGGGGCGGGTTAACGCAAGCACCCTTACCTTCAGCTTGGTCAGCGTGTGCATGTCTGCCATGAAGTCCAGCACCTCGCCGATGGACTGCCGCACGCACTCCATGGCTGCCGTCCCGCACTGAAACACAAGGGTGCGGCTGGGGGTGCACTCTGGGTCCCACTCACCCAGCCTTCACCTGCTCTGACTTCCCGCTGCTCGCTAATGAGCAGTTTTGTTTTCTGGGGTTCTGACCCCCTCTGTTGCCCTCAGCACAGCCTGGCCCAGAGGTGGAACAGAACTTGATAGAAGGTCTGCAGTGGAGAGTAAAGAAACTGCCTCTGGGAGACAGGGCTGACATGCTTTTATCCACAGAGCGATTTCACTGGCTTTCATTTGGTTGTTTTTAAGCCAGTAAGTAGACAAAGGTTTAGCCTATGTAAAGCGATTAATCAGCCTTTGTAACATGAGTCACACAAAATTATGGTGATGCTTTGTCACTCTAGGGAGTCTTAGATACACACAAAATATGCAACACCAAATTCCACCACCGGAATCCTTTCTCTATTTAAAAAAAAAAAAAAATGTATATAAACAGATATTGTGTTCGTGGGAGGAGTTAGAAATATTTATATTCAAGTCAAGTCACAATGTAACTCATACATGGTAGGTACACTGTTAGGTAAGTCAACGTATTACAGTGGTGTCCTTGCTGGGGTCACGTAAATAAATAAACAAAAGGGTTATCCTTCCCAGACGCTGACAGCATGTTTGGAAAGTTTTAAAGGAAAAGACAGCATTGCTATGTTTCAGGTTATTAAATGGCATATGCCTGCTCTCTTGGGGCAAGCCACGGAATGTCGGATTATAAGCAAAGAAAAGGAACGTGAACAGCCAGGCTGCCACATCAAAGGTTGGCGAGAGAACCGCACGCATGAGGCTGCGTTTCATGTGGATCAAAAGCGGGCCGTCTTTGAAGCCATTCGAATGCCGCACTAGGGCCTTTCTTAGCTTCCTTTAGGAAAAGCTGGGACATTATACACTTAACCAGCTCATCCCGTCAGAAATCATTTTCCCATATTCTCATCCGTCGGCGCTGCGCTGAACTATATCACCTTCTGTCTCTTCCGGAATGTTACGCCTGTCAGCCCCCTGACAGGCGAACAAACAGCGAAATAAGGTCACTGGCAGCCCTGTCAGAGTGTTTTCCAAGCATTTCACATGTTCTAAGCATTCCTTCTTTTAATTTAAATCAAGTGAAGGAATGATAAAAAGGTTATTGTGGTCCTGCTTTTGGAATATTAATCCTTTAATGCAAGAAAGGGTTTCCCCTGAGTTATTCCATTTTCCCTGACCTTTCACATGTCAAGTGGATAGAAGCACGCGTTCAGTTCTTGCATCCCTTCCAAGGGATTTGTTTCTTTCACAGGCAATATTTTGTACCATTTCAAGTAGGCAAATGTCACAGAAAATAATTACTGGGAGCATTATTTAATATTTGTCCTTTAAGTTTAAATTGCAAAAAAAAGAGAGCAAAGAATTTACTATTACCCAGTTACATTTGCTCTAGAGACCAGCAACTACATCTAAGAAAAGCCTTAAAATACACATTATAGTCAGAATAACCTCATGAGCTATAGTCACTTATAAAACCAAGTGTATAATTTCCAATCCCTCCTCCCTTTCTTTTTACTCTGCAAAACATAAGCATAACCTTAGATGTGTCATTAAAAAAAAAAAAAGACCTGTTTCAGAAGGCCAATATTTATCATTAGGAAAACTCATGATAAAGATGTTGAGAACATACACTAACTCCAAAACATGAATGGAAGTGAATCATAGCCAATTCTCCCTCAAAACTTACGTTTGATTTTTAAAGCTATATTGTTTAAATGATAAAAGTAACATGTGCAATGTGGAAAACTTGGACAATACAAATTAATAAAGAGAAAAACCACCACCACCAAAATTCCTGCCCTTCCCCTGGGAGACGGCCCCTGGGGATCTAGCCTCTCCGCTCTCAGCCACTTTCCTGTGGCGCATTCACATGGGGTGATGCTCTGCAGCCATTAAACTCTGGGGAAGATGCTCATGACACATGAATCTAAGTGGTGCTTGTGTTATGGTTTCAACTGTGTTTAAACCAATACACAGAAAAAGAAAAAGTAGATTAATATGTTAGCATATTAACTTCCTCTGTGTTGAATGATTATTTTTCCTCTCATAAAAATTCAATGCATCAGGTCTGTAGCTGGAGGCAGGTGAAAGGCAACCATATATTGAAGTCTCTCTCCCTCTCTGCTTCTTTCCCTTCCTCCCTCTAAAAAATAATAAAATAAAATATTTTTAAAAATTCAACACATCAAATAAATAAATAAATAGTAGTTTAAATATATTTAATGTTGTAGATAAAATTGGTATACTTATAAATGTAAATTAATAAAAAACTTTTTGGAAAACAATATGAGAATAGATACCATTAGAATATTCCTACTCTTTATCTAAGGAATTAATCCTAAAATAAAGGTGAAGATAAAGAAACTGGAGCCCTGGCTGGTGGCACAGTGGATAAGGTGCTGGCCTGCAAACCCAAAGGTCGCTGGTTTGATTCCCCAGCCAGGACACATAATCAGGTTGCAAGCTAGGTCTGTAGCTGCAGACAGGTGAAAGGCAACCATACATTGATGTCTCTCTCCCTCTCTGCCTCTCTCCCTTCCCCTCTCTCTAAAAATAATAAATAAAATCTTTAAAAAAAAACTGGAAATAACTAATTCAAAGTAACCATGAAGATAAGAAACTGGAAAGTATATAAATTTCCAACAATATGAGAATAAGCAAATTAGGATAATGAATAGCTCAAAACATGGAAAAATATTATAAAACAACAGAGCTCTCATTTTAAGGCAGAAGAATTACAGGTGATCCTTTTTATTTATTAATTTTCTTCTACTGAAAATTTAAAAATTGTTTTCAATTAACAGTATCTCTAAAGTGTCTGAATTTGTTGCCTTAACTTGCTGTCAATAAGTCATTGTGGTTCCTCATCTTCAATCCTGTCAGTGATCATTTTAACATATTTTACCAAGTAGTTCACTAGCTGATAATAATGGAAACTTTTTAATTTTCAGAGGAAATATTATAAAGGAAAACAAGCTATTACAATGCTTATTTCTTTCTGGAAGTAGTTAAATCAAGTTGGTTAATGGGAGTCAATATAAGAAAATTGATTCTGGAAAAATAAACTTTAAACCTATTCTTTTTTACTTTTTTCCATTCCCATTTATGTCCCCATTAAACCCTCCCCCAACAATCACCACACTGTTGACTGGGTCAATGATTAGTTTCTTCTTTATGTCTGGTTATTTCCTTCCTCTCCCTAACTCATTGCTTCAATTTTCCTCATGTTTCCTGGAATTAAGTTCCCAAGAGCTGGGATTATTTTAAATTTTCACTAGTGCTCTTTTTAAAAAGATGTTAATATGTTTTCAATATTACAGGGGTTTGCTCTATCAAAGTGAACCAGGACAGAGGCCAAAAATACCTCTTTGCTGAATGAGGAAATGAGAAAACACATAAAAGATAGGCAGTTAATTTGGTCGGGACTTACTCCAGGTACAGAGGCAATCATCTGCTTGCTCAGGATTGTTGACTCAGCTAATTTGGTTCCAGCATCTGCACAAATAAACTAATAAGAAATTGAAAGAATAATTATTTTTAAGAGCATTTGGACAGTAAGAAATAGTTTATAATTGTATTAACTTGGCTTAAATTCATTAGTGTTTACTTTCATGACAATCTGCCTTGGATTTACGGTGCTTGCTAATTGTGACAGATTCTGATCAGAAATTCGGAATCATGGTACCGAGACAGACACCAGCTTCTTACTTTACCCAGACTGCTAAATGGTTCTGGAAACGTACATTCAATCAAGAAAGAAAGAGAAGATGTCAGTATTGTCAGATGAATTCCGAAGTTATTCTATTTATTCTTTAGTACTTCTTGACAGTCCCTGAATTTTCAAAAATTTCCTGGACTTCTACCATATCATTCATTTAGAATGAAAACAGAAAAACAATCACCCTCAGAACGAGTATTGTAGCTGTTTCTTCCCCTCCAAGGCCCCCATATGTCTGGTTTTCCTTCCCACACATCATTCCTGCCTACCCTCCGTGCTGAGAATGACTGACTGCACTCTGTTTGCCCACAGGACTCCTCACATGCTCCACTGCAACTGTCATGACATGACAGTGCAACGGCCTGTGAGTCTGTTTCTTAACCTGCTATGAGCTCCTCGTGAGCACGGACTGGGTGCACCTTACCCCCATGTTAGCTTCATGCCTGACAGTTCCGAGGAGCTCAGCCTGAGTGTGTGAAATGAACCAATGAATCAGTTATGACTTGAGATCATGATGAGGATGGATTTGCCAGATTACGATGTAATCTCCTTTTTCACAGATCTTGACAGGTGTTTCCTACTTCATGCAACACCCCACGCTACGGTTTTAGGGAGAACGGTAAGTCCGCAGTTTGCTATGAGGTATGATGGCCTGGCTGATTTCCCTCTCCTGGCCTCTGCCCAGTGGCCCCAGTCATTTGGGATCCAAAGTTGCTGCTATACAGAGGTCAGAGGCTCAGAAAGAAGTTTTGACACTGACGGCAATTCCTTCTCATTCGTTTCCCTCTCTCGCTGAAAACGCACAGAAAAGCCCAGTAGGTCAAGGCGATGAGCTGAGTTCAGCCAGGCAGGGACAGACCCTGTCACACCGAGGAGAAGCAGCATGTGTTAGGGTGGCAGAGAAAATCTCCAGGAGGCCTGATGAGGAGCAGAAAGCAGCATACTGCAAACTAATCGGGGATCAGAATCAGAGCATTATTCATGGGTGTTGGCTAACAAGGGGGAGCTCTAAGCCAAAGAAAGGCCTTCTGAGCTCCAGAGCCCTTAAGACATCTTGTTCAAGGCCACAAGCTGGTCTTCGTGTGAATTCCTGTGTGAAGGGGTTGCCATGCAGGTAACTGAGCAGGGGCGGGAGGACAGCAGAGCTGTCTCTGAAAGTCCCATAAAAGGAATGGAGACATCTCCACGGTCAAGGTCACATTCTATCATTTCCACCGGTCTCAAACACAGTTACAGAAAGCCGAAGAATCTATTTAACTGTCAACTCTGAATCTAGCAAAGAAGAGCCAGCTTGCAACTCCAGGGAATACTTAAAATTTTCCATTATCTTATTCAGGAATGCTTATGTCTGCCCTCCTAACATAGGCTTATTTGTAATACAAGGAAAGGTAAATAAATCAGGACTTCAACAACAACAACAAAAAGATAAAGCCTATAACTTCAGCCAAAACCTTTAGGTAAAAAAGGATATGGAAGTACAAGGTGTAAAGAAGGAACTCCCAATACTCTGGCAGATCGTTTTCCCCATCCAATGTATTTTCAAAAGCTATCCCAGTCTGCCACCTAAGACAAACTACTTATAACTACGTTCCAAAACCTTGGTCAGGACACCATCATTTTAATAAATTCCTTTGAAACAGAAGCAAGAGACTACACAGCTCAGAGAGGCCAAGCAAGGCGGAGCAAATGGGAGTGTGGGCGCAGGGGAGCCCGGGCAGTGGGAGTGCTCGCAGGTGGCCCTGGGCCCCCTAAGGAAGCAGGATAAGATTGGTGAAGAAGCAAAACTCCAAACATCTCTGTCTACCCTCAGCACAAGCCTCGCTCACCTGGCATCCTCAGCATAGTGGAATGGGAAACATGAAAGTAGGCTGTCAGTCATGTCGTGTCTAGATAGAAGGCCAAATTCCCATGTCTGATCTGTGATTAGCTCTTAGAAGTCAAAATTAATCAGACATTGCCCTAAAAGTTATGGAGGTGCTGCGGAGAGTCTGGTGTATCAAGGGGATATAAGTGCATAAACTTAAAACTATCTACTGTTTATTTGTTATCAATGCATTTCAATCCAGTGCGTTTTAACATAATAGGTACAACTAAGTCCACTTTTCTGTCTTCATTTTATATAGCTGCTGATCAGGAACCGAAAAACTCTATTTTAATTTTACAGAATTGCTCAAAATATAACTAAATATAAATATAACTAAAACCAGAGAGGGAAAAGGTGACTGCCACACAGAAGAATTCCATAGTTTCAGATAGAAATAGGCACCCCCGCGCAAATACAGAAGAATACAGAAGAAAAGCAACATCCATTATTCAAGATCAAAATGAGACTCAAAATAGTATCTCCACCTCTCATTCCAAAGGGTGATCAGATTGTCAGTAACTCAACAATATTAATAACCCATATCAACAGTAAATGTGAATTAAAAACAACAGCAGTCCCCCTGCCTTCTTCTTCTTTATTTTATTGTATCTTTTTGTCCTCCAGCCCACAACCAAACTATCTTTAGTTTGGGGGACTTTTCACCCACATGATTTCTCACACTCGAATATGCAGGTATATCCCACACAGTGGGAATGTTACATGCAAAATAGCAGAATGTCTACCTACTCTTGACACATAATAGGAGCTGAGGACATTCTCTAGATTTGAGCTAATAGAGTCTATATCTATGGTAATGGCTTATCACTCTGTTATGTAAACTCTGCTTCAATCCATCTTGAGAACACTTATCATAACATCTTAACGTAAAGTAGCTATAGTGCACCAGCAGAAGAGAAAAACGTCGTAAGTGAAAGCAATGCTCTTGATACACCTGCATTAAAACAACAGGACAGAGTCTTGGCTCTAAGTGCAGAAGTACCACGCTCTCATGGTTTACAATTTAGATTCTGAAAAATACATACACGTTTTTCTATTTTGTAAATTTTTTACTGTCTTCATGCCTATTATTCTTTAAAAAAAAAAAATCCACTTGGACATGGAAGGCCACCTGACTTTATATGTGACTAAAAGCAAATAACAGGAGCCATGGCTGGACATGGCTGCAGAAGGCTGGGAGGTTTCCCATGATCCCAACCTCCAGGAAGAAATTAGAAATTAAAATACAGATTGGTGCCTGCCAATGCCTTGAAATGTTTACAACTTGGGTGACCTCCCAGTCTGTGGCCAAGTGTGTCATTGCTCCTTAAGGGGACTTTTACCAACAGGTCATTTGGTAGAACAATAAAGGCACGGTCTATCTATAAGAAGAATATAAATAGCTCCCTCTCTGTAAACTCATCTATCTACTAAGTTATTGATTCAAGAGGTAGAGGAAATACCCTAGTGCTTTCCCGCAGGGTGAATGAATGAAAGGTAAACCCAAGGTTTGAGGGCCAATGCCCTTGATGGTGCCTCACCATGGGGGTTCTTCACCATGGGGGTTCCTCCTTCCAAACCTCGCTTTCTTTTCTGTTTCCAAACTGCACTCTCAGTTAAACAAGGCCGTCCGACAGCCTTTAGATGGTGGTCACTGGTAATAAAGGAAGCCACTGTCTGCCTCAGACACATTATCTGTCCTCACTTAGGCGGGTCCTGCAAGAGCCTCTGACTCCAGACTAGATTCTCTGGCCAAAGAGAAGCTACCAGAGAGCAGATGACACCCTGTGCTGTCCTCCAGAGAACACCTGGAGGACTCAGGCAGTCAAGGGCAGAGAAAAAGGAGCAGGAAACCCCTACAGAGAGATTATTCATGAAGCGAGACCAGCTGCTTCCTTATCCCACGCTTGGTCTGCAGAGGACTCCTCTCCATCACTTAGCCAGAAACCACAGGGCAGATATGGGACCTTTTCAGTATGCCTCCCTTTTATTTCCCTCAGTAATAAAAAATGTTTATTCTAAAAGTGTATAGACCCAAGATACATTACTTTAAAATGGCACAATACCTACTATATTTTGTTGGAGGTGGAAACATTCACCAAGTTGTTCACCATGGGTATGATTTCACAATGTCTCCACAATACCTCTCCAGCCTAAATAATTTTACGACTTGATTTTTTAAATTCAGTGATTCAATAACAAATACAAATTTGTTTTGAAAAGACAGAAATGGAACCCAAGACATGGTATAAGAAAGTCTAAACAAACACATTCAGAAGAACCTTCTTTTTGCCCTCTTTCTTCCTAAAGCTCATTTGTTTTTGTTATTTACCCACCTCGCTGAGATGCAGTAATCACTGTTTTCATGGTTTCTTTAAGTGCTGGGCAATTGAACTGTCAGTGTTCTTCTGCTGTTTTGTGACAAGTGCTTATTACGGTTGACTAACGTACTTCATAGGAAACCAGCCCCCTGCCACAGTCACGGCAATGGAGGGCTCGAACCCAAGAGATCCAGACTTGTTGCCCTGCTCTGCTCAAAACTGGGGGCAATTTAAGGTTATGCTCCCCGATGCCCACAGGAAAGCACCCTCAGGACCTGACACCTGGGTTGTTTTCAGGGGGCAGGTCACCAACCAAAACACTATTAGAAGCCAGTGACTTCCAGACACTGTCAACCTGCTAACTAAATCTCTCACGGGCTGTTTCACTAAGCTCAGGTCACCTGCCCTCTCCTCCAATCAGTGTGGATCCCACTCATCTCCACGGTCATTTGTGTCAAAGTTACTTGCTCTCAAAAGCGACAGAGCTGCTGCTGTGTGAGTGCAAGGGACTGGCCCCAGGCTGCCCACTGGAAGAGATTCGGTCTGCCTGACCTCAGAACACAGCCATGTCGGGGCTCTGAGTGTTGCTGCCACCCTCTTCTCAGGCTGTCTAGCATCTTGGAGCGATGGGAGTCGCTTCATTCTGACTGCCTTGTGCCTGACACCACGGCTGCTTTCTTCCAGCAGTCTCTGCTCTCAGAGAGCTCAGTGTGCCCAATCACTCTCACAGACAGCTGACAACCACTCCCCGTGGAAAGGACGCCAACTTTTTAGTAACTCAGGGTGATGAGGAAAACTCAATTCTGATCCTCAGGATTAGTGGTGCTGTATACAGCAGTGAAGGAAGGTACCAAGGCGTGGATATTAAATGGCAAATGACAGGGCTCCTTCCTCCTCTTTTCCCAAGTATAAGCTCAATTTCTGTGTGCCCCTCCAGGTACAATGGTCCCTTTTCTGTGCCACTCCCCTCCTCAGTACACACATCTGCCCTGTGCCCATTACACTACGGTAGAAATTTTGTTCTCACGTCAACTTCACCTGCCATTTAACAAATCCTGGAAGGAAGGGGCCATGGCTTAACCATCTCTGTCTCCCAGGCTGGTTCCCCACCCCCTTCAGCTGCATTTATATACTGTGTAAGGATTGGCAGGTTATCAGGATAGGGCCTCTGTCTTTTACACCCCTCTCTTTCCCAGAACCTAGCCCAGAACAGGTGGTCAGTACATATTTGTCATGGGAAATACTGCTGCACAGTCAAATGTGGCCAGGTAACAAAAGAGCTCTGGAGTTCGGGCACCACAAGGTCACTGTAGGTTTTCAGTGCTGATAAAAAGCAGTTTTTGCAACATTCCTCTGTGTAGCCATAAGCCAGGAGGCTGGACATTTGTGGCGAGGGGTGAAGGTGGCATGGAAGCTCAGCCTTTCCAGGAACCCGGGCAAGGGATAGAAGGAAGGGCTGGCTTGGCTGTGCTCCACCATGAACAGGCCCCGTGGTCAGATGCTGACTGCTGTGTGACCTTGGCTGGGAAAGCCACTGAACACCCCTGAGCCGCAGTCCCCTTTATCCACGATACAGAACCAATGTCTTAAGGACAAAGTGAGGGGGCTTTGTAAAGTACCCACCACATTGCCTGGCAGAAAATAGGTACAGAAATATTTGATTTCTGTATGTGTCCCAACCTTCCTGAATTTTTCCAAATATAAATGGATCTCGTGAAAGTATTACAAACAAGGCACTCTGGCTGGCCTGGCTCAGTGGACTGAGCACCGGCTTGAGAACTGGAAGGCCGCAGGTTAGACTCATGGTCAGGGCAAATGCCTGCACTGTGAACCAGGTCTCCAGCTGGGGGTGACTGGGAGCTGTCAGGGTCCACCTGGGAAAACACTGAAACTTGGAGTCCCGTGTGGGCCAGGCTAAGTTTGTAAGACCCTCCTGGAAAACTGGGGAGGCTGGATACATACATGTTTCCATGCTATAGCCGTGGTCCCCGGAGTTGAAATCAGGCCATGGGAAAATACTTTAGCTAAAGCCGGGCCTGTTTTCTCACCTTGCCTAATCCTTCGTTGTATCAACAGCAGAAGTTTTTAAAATCTGAATGCATATTCTGACCTGAGTGAGATCTCCGGGCCCCTTCACTTGTTTTTTCCATCTCCCTGTAATTTGCATCGTTTAGCATTGGTTGACAAGCTACCTGCCTTCAAGTTACCCATTTCAATAAAAGATCTTTTAGAACTGCCAACCAGGCTTTTGGCCTGAGCCACTAGTCAGCCTTCCTCCCCTGCACTTGCTGTAAGGGATGGTTTTATTTCATCCACCAGCGATTTACTGTGGGCAGGGATGCCCCGCCGAGAGCCAACCAATCCATGTTTCTCTGCCATGTGCTTCTCTCCTTCTCTTTCTCCTTCCCTTCCCCTCTCTCTAGAAGTAAATAATAACATCTTGAAAAACAAAAGACATAAAAACAAGGCATAAGCCTACCTGGACAAGCAGAAGGAGGTTTGTATCTGGCAGGGGAGATTTCAGCTTCAAGGCCTGCAGGAGTTCCAGAACAACACTACGAGACAAGTACAACTTATCCCGCTCCTAAGTAAAACAAAATAGATGAAGGTGAGCAATTTCTAAAAATTCAAATAGAACAGATACATGTTAAAAGAGTTTCTAAATGATTCACATAGCAGAAGTAAACTTCAGTACTTAAGAAATGCACAATGAATTGTCCTTAATCAAGACAATTCAAACTAAAAAGGCATTTTTGTGTGTGCAATGAGCTTACTGGGCCACTGAGAGCACGTCTTTAATGGATAAGAGGATAGGCCAGCTCTTAAACACAGAAACCACTGGGTTTGTTCTTGTTCACGGGGAATGAAAAAGCTTTCCAGAAACTGCAGAAATTAAACAAATCTAAAAGCTCTTTTTTTTTTTTTTAAATAGAAAATGATTTACAGAGAAGCATGTACAACTGCTTAAAGGATCTCATATCTATCTTCCCTAAGGAACTTAATTTTCCAATGGGCAATACAGAAAAACAAATAGATGTACTATATTAGGTACTTCTACCTGTCTTTGTCAAATTGTAACATTTTGCTTTGATTTGGTATTTTTTTATAATGAATCAAACAGCACTGAAGCAGTTGAAGCTACCTATTCTTTCTCCCTTCCTTGAAGTAGCCACTATTTTGAATCTGGTGCTTATTGTTTTATGTATGCTCTTTTTATACTTTTATGCCATATGTACTAAAATGTATATTATTTTTGCATATCATAATAATTCCTATTGCAATATAAGTATAAAATATTATTATGCTATATAATATAATGCACAATTTATCTCCTATATAATGTGTAGTATTATTTTTGCTTGTGTTTTTAACTTTCTCTTATTGTATATTATATATTTTTACCTATTTTAAACTTTCTATAATAGTATCATACTATGTATCTTTCTGCAACTTACAATTTTTCACTACATTATATTTTTTGAAATTAGCCCCTATTGATACACATAGCTCTATTTCTTTTCAACTAAATGGATGATATTCAATATGTTATGTAGAGAACATACCTAAAGTTATCAAACTATCCCTCCTATTAATGGAACTAGCTTGTTTTCAATTTTGTAAGCTGTTTTCATTGGCCACTCTAACACCCATACGGAAAAGTACATAAACGTAAGTGTAGAGAGAGATGGGCTGGTATAGTTAGAACTCTCTTGTAATCAGCAGCCGGGGCAAACCACAGCAGTTGTAGGCATCTTAAAAGCCCCTGAGTGTCCTTTCTTGGCCATGATCAGAGACCCTGTGGGTTTGCATCCACTATCTTTTCCTTCTACTCCTTCTCACTCCTGCTGTCTCACCTCCTCATATGTCTGGTCATCTTTGTGTGCTGGATACTTTATTTAAAAATTATTTTTAAAAATGATTCAAGGCCTGAAATCTTATCTTCCTCCAAAGAGCTTTCTGTTTGTTTTTGCTGGGTACTTGGAGGCACTAGAGGTTCAGGGTTGCCTTAGTAAACATACGAGCCTTCTACTTTCTTATTTTGGGCCGCCAAAGAACTTGACACTCAGCTCTGTCACATGAGGGCAAGTTGGCTTCTGGATTATCTTTACTTTGTAGTTTTGGCCAGAAGTGTGTGTGTGTGTGGAGGCGGGGGTTGGGGGAGGTGTATCAGGTACAGTCCCCACCCTTGGTAGGTCCTGGATTGTGACTTTTATCCCCCAGCCTGAATCTTCCAGAATTGAAGCTCAGGACAGGCAAACATGCCCCGGGCAAAGACCCCTTCAGTGCCAGGCTCACATCTCCGCATTTCTGGGCTGTCCCAGATCTTGGTCTGGGGACGCTTCTATATCTGGTTAACATTTTATTGCCTTTAAGAAATTTTCAGAAAATATTCTGTTCACTTATTTTTAACTTGAAAAGTTAAATGGGGGGTTGGTTCAAATAATCTGGTCCATCATTATTATCAGGGAGAAAGGTGAGGATTCTTAGTAGAATGCCATTAAAATTTTAGGTTATTTTGTGAGAATTGATTTCCTTATTATTGTGGGTCCTCATCCATGAACATGAGATCTGTATTTATTTAACGTTGCTTAATAAAGTTTCCTGACTACCTCCATAAAGTTCTTGCACATTTTGTTAGATTTATTTTTTGTTGCCACAATAAAAGACATTTTAAAACTACATTTGACAATCATTTGTAGCTGAATATTAAGGTAGGTGATTTATGGGTATCCATTTGTATCCAACATCCTTGCTGAACTCAGTTATAAAAAGCTGTCTATACATATTCTCTTTGGTTCATTCATAACCACATATCTATGAAAAATGAGTTTTATTTTTCCTTTCCAATCCTTGTATGCTTGATTTCTTCTTCCTGTCTAATGAATTTGGTAAGATATCAAGGACCAAAGTGAATAGATGCAGTGATCATGGGCATCCTCGTCTTAGTTATGATTTTAAAGGAACTATTGCTGGCATTTTACCATTAAATATAATGTTTCCTAGAAGTTTCTGGTAGATAACCTTTGTCTAGTTAAAGAAGTTCCTTTAACTAGTTTGACAAGAATGATCATAAATGGATATTGAATTACGTAAAATGATTCTTTTTTTATCTGCTGAGACAATGATACAAGTTTTTCTCCATCAATCTGGTAACACAGTGACATAAATAGATGTTCTCTAATATTTAAATAATTCTTATACTTCAAGAAAATCCTCACTGTGTCACAAGGTTTTGGTTTTAATGCATTAATTTGCTCTTATTCCTTTAGAATTTTTGCATCTCTGAAGTATATATAACTTTCCTTGCACCCTTTGTCCTTGTGTGATTGTTATCAAAACTCTTTCGGCCTCAAAATATGTTGTAATACATCTTTTAGTACTTATTTCAGTTAAAAATATATTCAGGAATTTCTAAATTTCCTAACACTTCATTTAGCTTTCCCACAAATAATAGCTTAGCTAGTAGAGAATTCCAAGTGGACAGTTATTTTTTTTCTCTTAATTTTAAAGGCATTTTCCCATTATCTTCTGGTTTCTATTGTGTTGTTGAGAAGCATGCTGTCAAGCTACAGAGTGTGTTTTCTATTGGTTGCTCTTAAAATTTTTTTTCTTGGCTGTTCTGTCAAATTGTATCTTACTTATGTAGACCATGGCATGAGCAGGTAAAACTTGAGTTTTTTTATAATACATTTGGTGCCCATTGTGATTTCCAAATCAAAGCATTAATCCTTTTCATCAGTTCTAGAATTGATAAAAGCCTATTTTCCCCTTCTGAATTACTTACTACTATACCTCTTATGTTTTTAACTCTCCCTTCACATGCTTATCATTTAAAGTATGTTTGTATAGTCTCTATCACATAGTAATAACATTGAAAATTCTTAGGGGGAATAATCTTGCTGTTTGTTGACTAATCTAGCTCATGGTAGATTGTTTCTTCATATGATTTATAATTTTAGATTGTAAGCTCTTGTCCATCAGGATTTTAATTATGGAAATCCTATCGGGCATAGGTCAAAAGCAGATCCCTGCAAATAGCTCTGAGAACTCACTTCGAGTTGACTTCTGCCAAGTAGTCCAATGCTAATATCTGCTGGGCATCAGTGCCACTTGGCTTTGTGTTTGGGTTTCGCAGAGCATGCTGGTATTATAAATCAAATTCTAAACACATGACTGAAGGTAGGTATGTATTTACTAATTCTCAAGGAAGACTATAAATCTTTCTCAGTTCCTGTGTTCAGACAGATTGCATACGGGAATATATTCTTTCTTAATTACCCTGTTACCAAATGTGTAGCCTTTCAAGGGTTCAGACTTTCTGCTGGAGGTGGCTCTGGTCCAACTCCCAGCCTGAAATAGTCCCAAAACCTCACCTCCTTTCTCTGTGTGGGCTTTAAAACTCAAGCCACATCCTGGCTGGTGGCACAGTGGATAAGGCACCGGCCTGCGAACCCAAGGGTTGCTGGTTCAATTCCCCAGCCAGGGCACATAACCAGGTTGCAAGCCAGGTCTCCAGCCAGGTCCGTAGTTGGAGGCAGGTGAAAGGCCACCATACATTGATGTCTGTCTCCCTCTCTACCTCTCTCCCTTCCTCTCTCTCTAAAAATAATAAATAAAATCTTAAAAAAACAAAACCAAACAAAACAAGAAAAAACCTTAGGCCACTAAGTTACCAAACAAGTAACTCCCCTACCCTAGGATTTTGACAATATCAGCTTATATGCTTACCACTCTGGTTCTCAGTTCCCTCTTCATTTTTTCTCTTTTCATTTTTATAAAACTAGTTCTATTTAAAAAATCATGTTTATTTCACTTCTGGTCAAGATGGGTAGACATGCTTTGTCTCCTTGCACAACCATAGAAAGAATTACAACCTGATCTCAAAAACAAATAACAACCAGAACCATTAGAAAATCAAGCTATATGGAACTCCAACAACTAAGGATTTTAAGAAGCCACATTCACCCAGACAGCTGCCTTTACTGCATAAGCCACGCTACTAAAACAGGGAGTCAAAGCAACTCTATCTAATACACAGAAACAAACACAGGGAGGCTGCCAAATTGAGGAGACAAAGAAATATGGTCCAAATAAAAGAATAGAAGAAAACTCCAGAAAAAGAACTAAATGAAATGGAGATAGCTAACCTACCAGATGTATAGCTCAAACACTGTGATAAGAGTGCTCAGAAAACTCAGAGTATTTCAAAAAAGTAAATAAATAAAGGAAGAAATGAAGGTTACACAGAGTGAAAAAAGAAAAATATACAGGGAACCAACAGTGGAGGGAAGGAAGCCAGGACTCAAATCAATGATTTGGAACAATGGGAAGAAATAAACATTTACCCAGAACAGAAAGAAGAAACAAGAATTGAACAAAATGAGGAGAAGATTAGGAACCTCTGGGATAACTTTAAATGTACCAACATCCAAAGCATAGGGGTGCCAGAAGGAGAAGAGCAGAAGCAAAAAATTGAAAACTTATTTGAAAAAATAATGAAAGACAAGTTCCCTAATTTGGCAAAGGAAATAGACATACAAGCCCAGGAAGCACAAAGAGTCTCAAACAAGTTGGACCCACAGAGCAAAATACATCATAATTAAAACGCTAAAGGTTAAAGATAAAGAGAGGCTCTTAAAAGCAGTAAGAGAAAAGAATAGAGTTACCTACAAAGGGGTTCTCATAAGACTATCAGCTGATTTCTCAAAAGAAACTTTGCAGGCAAGAAGGGTCTGGCAAGAAGTGATAGAAAGCAAAGATCTACAACCAAGATTATTCTATTCAGCAAAGCTCTCATTTAGAATGGAAGGGCAGATAAAGTGCTTCCCAGACAAGGTAAAGCTAAAGGAATTCATCACCATCAAGCCATTACTGTATGAAATGTTAAAGGGACTTATTTAAGAAAAAGAAGATCAAAACTATGAGCAGTAAAATGACAACAAACTCACAACCATCAACAACTGAATCTTAAAAACAAAAACAAAACAAACTAATCAAACAACAGAACAGGAACAGAATCATAGGTATGGAGATCACTGGGAGGGTTACCAGCTGGGAAAGAGAAGGAAGAGAATGGGGGAAATGGTGCAGGGGTTAAGAAGCATAATGGGTAGGAACAAAATAGACAGGGGGATGTTAAGAAGAGTAAAGGAAAGGGAGAAGCCAAAGAACTTACACACACAACCCATGGATGTGAACTAAGGGGGTGTGGGGATTGCTAGAAGGAAGGGGGATACTGGGAAGATGGGGGCAAAAGGGAAAAAATTAGGATACCTGTGACAGCATAATCAGTAAAATATACTTTTAAAATTATATTTATTTCATTCAGCATTTCTAGTGTTGAAGTGAGACAGTTTTCAAGTTATCTAGGTTGCCAGACTGGCATAAAGAGGTCTGCAAAGCATTTACCTTTCCATGCCTTTTCTTTAGATTAAATAAGGAGAAGGCTTGATTAGATACTGCTACTTAATTATTTCTTATAGTTTCTTACAATCTATGAGGTAGGTGGGAACACCCTAAATTGAAGCTTTCTATCAGTAACACTCATTTCAAGTTGAAAAAAAATGAGAAAGGGTAGGTGACAACATGAAGTGGGAAGCCCCTGAAGTTATGGTAGAGTATGAGCGGATATAATGTATAATGAATTGTCAAAGCCAAGAATATCTTGAATTCAAATTGGTGAAAGGTCCCCTGTAATCAATGCCTATGTAGAGTGGACAACATAGAAAATACAAACTCATTATGGTTCTTCCTCTAACAAAATGCATTAATTTAAACAAATCAAACATAAATAAAATGACTTCTAAATATAGAACTTCTTTTCATTCTATCAGGTGCTATGTCTTACAGATCATTTTTTTTAAGTAAAAAAAGCCTTTTTTTTTTTTTTTCAGGAAGAATTTGGAAAAAGAAAAAATGCTGATTATTTTGGTAGTTAGAAAACATATTGTTCCAGGCAGAGTATTAGTTTATAATCAGAAACACTAAAGAGGAGATTATCATGGATTACTTAACAGGGCAGAATGGACACAGGATGGAAAGAAAGAAGGGTGTTTTAAATAGAATAAAAGCCTTGCTATAAAATTAAAATTTTATGAGGAAAGTAAAGGGCTTATGGAACTGAACAACATGAATAAAGGAGTATTCTGAATATTCAAGAGAACAACAGCAACAGAGACCCCATTGAAAATGAACTTGGAAAACTTGGAAATTGAAAGGGTAAGATTTGCATTGTTCATACGGACAGAAATGCCTCCTGCTTTTCCATTAGTGTCTACGAGCTCCAACAAGGCTGCTCTATGCACTGGGCAAGCAGTAGTTTTCCATTTCCTCAGAGGTGGGGCAGAGGATATACTAAAGATAATGCAATAGAGAAAGCATTATGAAGGCAAGATGACAAAAGATGAGATTACAGTCTCAGAGGCCAAAACCCAGAACTGGGGAGACAGACAAATGATGAGAATTAAGGTGCTCTTCACAGGCTTTTTACAAATGACAACCTGAGATTTTCCTACTGTGGGTATAAAAATAATATGTCGGGATGGCTTGCCCATTAATCATGGGTGAACTTGAGGACTTGAAGAGGTCATTTAAACCATTATTTCATTTCATTCCAAATTCCTCTTCTCCATGAAACTGTAAGACCCTCAATGCCTCAAGTTTGCATATTTAAGATATTTTACGTACACATGTAAAGTGTTTACTTCCAATGATAATTATCAGCCGTCAGTGGAATCACTCGGTTTAAGTCTACATTGAAGCAATGACCCTAACAGGGATTTGACACGCACGTGCACACTCACCTTCGTGAAAGCCCGGTAGCATAAGCCACACACCTCCACCAGGTAGGCCAAAGTGAAGACAGCATTCTGAATGACAAAGCTGAGCAGCTTTGAAAATGGTTCCAACAAACTCTGCCAATGAGATTGGGGCCAAATAAAATCAGTTGCTGATTCTTTCATGTAAGAAAGTATTAAAGCCTTACGACACTTTAATAGGGTCATTCTTTTCTTTTCACTTAAAATCTGTTGCCAGGTGGCTAATGTAGCAACTCTATTGGTCTAATAAGAACAGAACTGCACCTTCAATTGGTGGCTTGAAGAGCAGGCTTTAATCATTTTACTGTTAAAAAACAAATTCACTTTTCCAGATGCAACCCCAATCCTATCCTCATGTCTCCCCCCAGCAATCAGGATTCTGCAAGGTTTGCATTAGATCTTCCACACGCTTTCTGAAGCCATTTAGAAACATTTATTGAGCACCTACTAAGTATCAGGCAGAGGTAGATGATTTTCTTTTCATTCTTTTTTTTTTTTTTTAAGATTTTATTTATTATTTTTAGAGAGAGGGGCAGGGAGAGAGGCAGAAAGGGAGAAAGACATCAATGTATAGTTGCCTTTCACCTGCCTCCAGCTACGGACCTGGCTGGAGACCTGGCTTGCACCCTGGCTGGGAATCGAACCAGTGACCTTTGGGTTCACAGGATGCTTTTCTACAGTTTATCTTATTCAAAGTTCTTATAACAAACCTGAGCAGACAGTATGTTGCAATAGTTAATGATACAAGCTCTAAAGTTCCACACTGGTATTTTCATTCTGGCTCTCTGTGGCCAGCTGACTTAACCTCTGTGGACTTGCTTCCCTCCTCTGTGCATTGAGGATGATTATGGCCTCCACCTCTTGTGCTGTTGTACTAGTTAAAGGAGACAATGTGCATAAACCGCTTGGCAATAGTAAGTCCTCCATCTCTGTGAGCCACATCCTAACTCTGCAGCCTCAGTATCTGTATTCTGCAACTGGGGCAACACTTGGCAAGCAACTTGCTTAAAGCCACATAGCTATGGAACAGAATTCAAAACCTAATTCCAGGGCAATTTTCCAGATGCAGAATTGCTCTGTAGGGAAGACACAATTATTTTAATTAGGCTCCAAAAGACTTCCACGCCATTATTTCTCTACTCGCAATCCCTATAGTTTTCACTCTCTGGATTATAAAAGTAATGCATGCTTGATAAACACATGCAGGATCTGCAGAAAGTAGAGATAAGGAAATAAAAGTCCATCCATACTCCTACCACCTAGTGATAACATTTTGCTATATTTCCCTTCTTCATTGTACAGGTTTGTAAGTTGAAATTTTATACACAGACAGCCCTACATGTTATTAATAACAAAAGTAATTTCCCACACTATTGAATTCTTCATAATCATCTATTTTAATGGCCACAAAAGTCATATTTTATTATAACATTCCAATATATAGGTTGTTGCATAATATTTGCACTTCCATAATAGGTTCTCAGAAAATAATGACTGAATCAAAGGATATAAGCATTTTGAGATCCTTTTTCCTTATTGATAAAAATTAAAAAATGAATCATTACATGTAAGTTTTCCCTGAGGTTAGAAATGATATCTTTAACTTTTTGTATTCCCCACATAAATTCATGTAGTACTTTCCACATTTAAAAAAAAAATTTAAAAACTCTTTGAAATGATACTGCTGATTCAGCATCCTTTGCTTTGTATAAATGTTGTTGCCTTGGATGGTGAATGAATGGGGACAGGAATAGGTCTCTCTTGATATAAAAAGGCATCCTCACTTATCAAGAAGAAAAAGACACCTGTATTCAAACATAGAAATTTGCTCTTTCATCTGGCGAAACAGCATGGTGATGCACCAGAAAAATCAAGGGACGTGGGATCAAAGGACCTAGGTTCAAGCCTCAGATTTTCCACTAACCATGGCCAACGCACTTCGTCTCCCTGAGCCTCTGTCCTTTTCTGAAAATGAGCAGATTAGACCAAATGACCTCTGTGTAACTTTCCAGCATAAACCATGAGTCTATGAAAGCACATTGAAGATAAAAGGTGATAGGAAATGCACCTTCCCGGTATATTAACTAGTAGTTACAAGCCACTGCAGTACAAATTATCGTGCTGTTTTATATAATGCAGCCCAGAAATGAAGCCAGGAATGTCAGGCTGGAATTCACGAAGCTCACATCCTCACTATGAGATTCAAGACTCCAGCACAAGGTAAGTGCTAATTCAGAGAGCTCTATCAGGTCCTGCGGCACCTGATATAGCAGGAATTTGCTACAGAGAATACAAACATTTTTTAAACTGAAATTCAGAACCTTATTTTGAAGAATGAAAATTCACCTCACTGACAAGGGTATAAAGCATTTCAGGTAAAGGAAATGACCTACGCAAAGGCAAGGATGTATGCAATTAAGTAAGATTATATGAGGTCTGTCCTGAAAGTATCAGCCACACAAACTGTTTCGACGTTGGCTCGACACTTGCAGAACGGGCCTCGTGACTGTAACGCAATTAGCATAATGCCTACCATACAGTAAGTGCTCAGAAAGAGTGGTTGTTGTCTTGATGATGATAACGATTCTTAAAATGCACACTAGGCAGGGGCATGGGGCAGGCAGCTAAAGACTAAATTGGAAAGGTAGGCTGCAAAGTTAATGAACTTCCTGCTTGTATGCCATGTTAAGGAATTTTGGACATTATCCTAAAAGAAACGAGAAATTATCAAAGATTGTAAAGTCGGAATTAATGCAATGAGACCTGTGTTTAGAAGAATCATCATTTAGTTCATAGTATGGAGGCTACTAGACTGGTGGAAATGGCTGAGAACTAAGAGGACCAATGATAAAAAGTGATATTGTAGGACTCTTCACGTTAGACACTTTCACAGAGATTAAAAGTGAATCATTCAGGATGCAATAACTATTTCTCCAGTACTGCTACATGCCTTTCTTTCTAGGTTAAAAAAATAACTAAATACCAGCCCTGGTTGGTGGCTCGGTGGATAGGTGCCGGCCTACAAACCCAAAGGTCGCTGGTTCGATTCCCAGCCAGGGCACATAACCAGGTTGCAAGCCAGGTCTCCAGCCAGGTCCGTAGCTGGAGGCAGGTGAAAGGCAACCATACATTGATGTCTCTCTCCTTCTCTATTTTTCTCTCCCTTCCCCTCTCTAAAAATAATAAATTTTAAAAATCTTAAAAAAAAAAACCTCAAAACTAAATACCAATTGGCTATGTTTGTCTGAAACATACATACCCTTGTGGCATTGGTAGAGGGTATCTTCAAGAGGCAAATCATAATTCTCAAACTGGAATCTAAAGAACACTGTGAACAAATACAAAAAAAAAAAAAGTCAGTCTCCTTCTTAATATATATTTGCTTTATATACTTCCTGTAAGCATTTATTTTATGAAATAAAATCTGAGATATAGCTGCCTCCTTATAGTTATCTATGACATACATTCATGTTTTAAAAAATCATTCTTGGGTTAAAAAAATTATTAAACAATGTTAAGCTATTAAATAATTAAGCATAGTTCTTAAACTATTTCTCAAAGATATATCCCCAAAATTAAATCAGATTGAGTTGAATAAAGAATTGGATGGATGGATGGGTGGATGGATGTGGGGATGGGGGGATAGGAGGATAGATGGATGGATTGATAGATAGATGGACGAATGGATTAAGAGGTGGATAGGCAGGCACATGCCCAACTCTACAGAGACATACTAATTTGTAAAAGGCCATGTTGAAAACAAACAGATTTAAAACCGTTAGGCTTATTAACCCAAACAAGAACCAGTTTCATCTGCCCTTTCTCTGCTCCTAAAAGACATTACAAAAACCTGGGGATAAGCGGTAAAATTTCCATAAGAGAAAATCACATCACACAAATTTATCGGAGTTGTATTTGGCAAGATTCCACATCAAAACATACTTTTAAAATCGAGTTTCCTGGGATTGGGGAAAATATTACAGCAAGAATGAACAATAATATCATTTAGCATCATAAATACATTACAATAGCAGACGACAGTTAAATCTCTGCAGTTGGGTCACAGTATGCTTTAAGATAGTACAAAGCAAGCCAGGGCTTCTCCAAGCGTAGCTCCTGGCCCAGCAGCCTCTCGATTACCTAGAAACTTAGTAGAATGCAAGCCCTCAAGCCACACCCCTGCTGAATCAGAAACTCTCAGAGTAAGGCCCAGGAGTCTGTTTTTTAGCAAGTGGTCCAGGACATGGGTGCATACTAGAGTTTGTAATCCACTTCTCTATAAACTGATGAGAACAAGCTACAGAAAGTTTTCCAATGGCTGAAAATTTCTCTCAGAGACAAAAAACAAAGTAGAAGATGCTCAGAGGCAGTGCTCAGATTTGAACTAGCAGTGGAGATTTTCACCATAGGCTGGAAGTATTCTGCATGTACTTCCTAATGGAACCATTGGTCTATTTAATCTTCTCAATACCCATCAGAGTTGACATGACATTTATATTACTTCGAACCAGGGGCTGAAAACTGGTTGCTCCTTGGGTTCCTATAGTGATTTGAAAATCAGAAAATATCATTTTGGAAAACATGGGAAGGTCAACAGCATGAGACCTGCATTCCCACATAACGAATGGCTGATCCTGTTAGAAGGGGCTAATGCTTTCCATTTCCAAGGGTCTCAGTTGTCCTTATTATCTTACCTCACACCTATGGGCAGGGCTGAAGGTCACAAATTAGGCTTACCAGCTGTTTGCAGCTGACAACAGTTCCAACTGGTCAGTGTTCAAGTTTAATATTTTGACTATAGCATCAGTCTATAGGCATTTGAATTTGCCAGCCTGGCTCCACCCCTTCTCTTAAGCAACAAATGGTCCTGAGTGGCTCTCTGGTCCTTGGGAGGTTCCATGTGGCCAAATTAAAATGCACACATTTGATTTCCTATGTGTTTATGCACAGTAGCTACATATGTCCATGGTATCAAAGTACCTAGCCTCTGTGCTTGGATTTATTCCACTGCTCCAGCCTCGTGGGTAGACAAAAATCAAAGGACGTGAGAGACGGTCAAGATCTCAGTGTTCCTGCTTCTCTCCGCAACCTCCAGCTCAAGGAAAGCTTGAGGTCCTGAACTATCATACAGAACCCCAGGGGCGGGGGTGGGGCTGGAGGTCATAATTCCCAAATCTGCCAATTTGGAAAAAGGTATTAATGAGAGGCAGTTGGTCTTATAAAACATTTTATATGCATGTGATACTCATTTTAGAAGAGGCGCTGCTAACACGTAACTTCGCCTGTCAGATTAATAGGTGATTCATTAGCAAGTTGAATGCCTCTATCTGTGATCTGCATAAAGCACAGAAAGCTTCTGGAACACATGTGTCGCACTGACATGGCAGTGGCCCCCACCACCAGCTCTTGCTCCCTGCTGCAGAGACCAGAGTGTTCTCCATTCACCACTGCTTTAGAGGGACTTGAGCCTTGGTTGATGTGGCTCAGTGGATTGAGTGCCAGCCTACGAACCATAGGGTTGCTGGTTTAATTCCCAACCAGGGCACATAACCAGGTTGTAAGCCAGGTCTCCAGCCAGGTCCGTAGTTGGAGGCAGGTGAAAGGCAACCATACATTGATGTTTCTTTCCCTCTCTCTCCCTCTCTTCCCTTCTCTCTAAAAATAACAAATAAAATCTTTTAAGAAAGAAGGAGAAGAAGAAGTCCCCATCTGGAAAATGAGGATGTTGGAAAGAATGGTTTTTATAGGTCTCTTCCAGCTTTAACAGTATAGGATTCTGTTTTCACATTTAATGAGCTCATGTTAAAAAGTTCCTTAGGGCCCAGAGGCATATGAAAGAATGCTCAACATCGCTAGTCATCAGAGAGATGCAAATTAAAACTGCATTAAGATACCACCTCACACCTGTCAGAATGGCAATCATCAGCAAATCAACAAACAACAAGTGTTGGCGAGGATGTGGGGCAAAGGGAACCCTCATACACTGTTGGTGGGAATGCAGGCTGGTGCAGCCA
>PVIW01001597.1:263153-282238 GCA_004026585.1 Noctilio leporinus | reverse complement strand
AGTGAATAGGCCTTCAGTGGTCAGGGGGAAAGGGGTTGGGGGAGGGGGAGGCAGAGGCAAGGAAGGGGAGCAGCTTAGACAAGAACCTAGTATAAAGGAACCATGGACATGGACAACAGGTGGGATTGACTTTGGGGGGAATGGGTGGGTGGGGAGGGGGACAGAGGGGAGCAAAAAGGGGATGGATGTAATACAACAACAATAAAATAAAATAATAAAATAAAATAATTATAACTAAGAAAGATGTAGCTCTGGCTGGTAGCTCAGTAGATTGGCTTCGGACTGCAAACCCAAAGGTCACTGGTTTGATTCCCAGTCAGGGCACAGAAACATGTTGAAAGCCAGGTCTCCAGCCAGGTCCCTAGATGGAGGCAGGTGAAAGCCAACCATACAATGATGTTTCTCTCCCTCTCTGCCTCCTTCCCTTCCCCTTTCTTAAATAAAATCTTTAAAAAAAAAAGATGTAGTTACTTAATCTGATCCAATAAAAAAATACAGAATAGTATTTCAACTAAATACTTATAATTCACTTAAATACTTATACTAAGATTCATAAATCCAGTTATTAACTATAAAGAAAAGGAAAAAATTATGTGTTTATGATCAGTTTAATATAGAATTTCTTTTTTAATTTCTATCATGCCAAATATGTAAGAGCATTTAATTTTAGGCAACTATACTCAATTGAATAGTGTCCCACCAAAATTCATGTTTCCCCAGAATCTATGAATGTGACCTTATTAGGAAATAGGATACGTGCAGCTGTAATCAAATTAAGATTAAGATCATATTTGAATGTGGTAGACTCAAAATCCAGTATGACTGGAGTCCTTATAAGAAGAGAGAAATTTAGCTACAGAGTACACAGAGGAGAACACCACAGGAAGACAGAGTCAGAGATTAAAGTATCTACAAGCCAAAGAGTGACAAAGAGTGCTATCAACAAACAAGCTAGACGAAGCAAGAAAGGATTCTTCTCCAGAACCTTTGAGAGAGCCTGGTTCCGAAGACACCTTGATTTTTTACTTCCAACCTTCAGAACGATGAGAAAATACATTTCTGAGTTTTAAGCCACCCTGTTTATGATACTTTCATTATGTTGTTATGGTAGCCATAGGAAAATAATACAAAAACTATATTTTTTGAGAAATATGGCAAGACCATTACAATGCCTCCCAGGTAGCTGGGCTGGCATCCCACCAGTGCCCCACACGGGCCCTGCAGGCTGGTGGTGATCAGCACTGGCTCTGATAGACTGGACCCAACTCATTCTGGCTGGCTGCTGCCACTGCCACTGCCACAGGTTCTTAAATAGTTTGAACATCCTTCCTGCCTGTAAGGTAAGCTGTCAGGTATCTAATACTATCATCTTTTCCTATTTCATTAAGGTTCTGCATTTTATAGATGAAAATACTATTGTAAATTCCAGTTTCACATGATCCAACCACAAAGCATATCCCTTGGTGGTCTTACCACTAACATCTTTGTATTTACACATGTAAACAACTTTGAGTAGTGATTTCAATGGAGAAAGAGATATGTAGTGCCTGTTGTTGATGCTTTTCACATCAAGTATCCATTCTCCCCGCCCTTTTTGGAACAGTAGCCACTTTTCCTCCAAGAGTCCCTTCTTCCCTGTCAGTGTGGACATGGCCCCCAGTTCCAGAAACTGTCAAGGGCTCTGATCTGGCCAATCAGGGCAGCAGTCTGCTGGCCTCAGAGACTAAGGAGGGCAAACGATCCAATCAGAGCCAAGAGATGTGATTCAGGACTTTGAGGAGGAGAGGAGGAAGATAATGCTGCCTTTGTTTCTGCTAGATTTGAACCAGAAAAATAAAACCTTGGCACTGTTGCCTACCACCATGTGATTAAATAGAGCCTGAGAATGAGACTAGGGTAGGCAATGCAGAGACCAGGTCCAGACTGCACTATTTAAACCAACCATATCTGAAGCTAGCTCTACCCTCCAATTTTTCAATTACATGGGTCCCAAAACTCCCTTCTTTGCTTCCCCCAATTGGGTTGAATTTTCTGTCATTTGCAACCAAAATATTCTTTCTCTAAAATTACATATATTGTGTTTATTCATTTAAAACACGATGATTTGCTACTCTACTGTATGATCTCTCTTGTTATGACAGATAATCAATAGTTGATTATATAAAGATTTAGCAAATACAATAGAACCATAATGTCATGTGTTTCTGAGAAAAAGTACTGGCAGTCTGCAATTTAAAAATAATCAAGCAATATAGAAAAACCCCCAAAACTCTTAAGATATTCAGAGAACAGTTAGAGCTAAATTGTGTATACTGAATATAATTCATCAACTGAGGCTAACTGTTTTATTTCATATTTTTCTAGACCTAAATACTGCCATACAACCTTTTCTTAAGGGAAGGCTACAGTTTGGTAAAACTCTAATTACAATGCAAAATACCTCATCAAAAGAGCTGAGTCAAAAATTCCTATGTATGTATGTTATAAAATCTAAGCAAATTACCTGGTCTCTTTCCAATGACTTAAAGTTGAGAGATATGTCATTTTTAATATTACTTATAATTTAAGACATTTTAATTTCATTTTAGATCATTTCTGATACTGTTTATTAGTATCTATAAGGAGGTAAGCAAGGGACCTTGATCCCACCTATAATTGGTTGTAGTAGTTTTTCTTTTTAGTATCAATGTCTTAAAAGTCAAGATTAGCCTTGAAAATTAAATATAGAAGAGTTTATAGCATTTTTAAAAATTTATTTATTATTTTTAGAGAAAGAGGAAGGGAGACAGGCAGAGAAGGGGAGAGACATCAATGTATGGTTGCCTTTCACCTGCCTCCAGCTATGAACCTGGCTGGAGACCTGGCTTGCAACCTGGTTATGTGCCCTGACTGGGAATTGAACCAGTGACTTTTGGGTTCCCAGGCCAGTGCCTTATCCAGTGTACCACCAGCCAGGGCAAAAGATTTTATAGTATTTTAATTTCTCTTCAAACATTGACTTCCACAAAAGTAGGCCTTTTCCCTACAACCGTTTAAGACAGAAAAATACATTTTGTTCTTCGTTGGAAGAACACTTTTTTTTTAAGACAACAAATGTAAAAACATGAGAACCACCACAATGAACAAGCACTGAAGGCCACCAAGGACAGTAAACAAAGGTTAGCTCCTATCTCCCCTGAGTATTTCAGTAAACACGCCACTCTTGCTTCCCTGAATTTGTTTTCCACTTAATATAGCTTACAATTTAACATAAAATCTTCTTTAATTTTTTTTAACATTAGTTATTTATTTCCACCAGTCAATACTAAGTCAGGGCCCAAGCCAAAGAAAGGCCACTAAGGCCAGTAAGGGTCCGTAGGACAGTCAAGACTGCCACTTCACGTAAACACCTGGTCCCTGTGCAGTCTGAAAACACTGGGACTGTGTGAGGAGGAGGCAGGGGCAAAAGGACCCTTACAGTTTATCCAGCTCAATTCTCCCATTTCAGAGACTGGAGGGTGAAGAACTGAAGCACTTTTAAGAGATCTGTCTTACAGCTAATTAGGGGCAGAGCTGGAAGTGGATGGCAGGCCTCTTGACCCCAGTGTCCTTGGCCTACACTAAGCAAATTCTGCCAGAGAGCAGGGTCATGGCAGAAAAACGGAAACTGTAGGTCTCATGGGCTGGAGTAAACCAGCGCTTTGCAAATGGGGTAACATGCTCAAGTCACTTAAGGTGGTCTGGGGACAAGCAGCCTCAGCATCACCTGGGTGGGAGCTTGTTAGACAGGAAAAATATCAAGCCTCACCCCAAACCTGCTGAACTGGAACCTGTACTTAACAGGATCCCAGGTGATATGTGTGCATGGCACATTTAGAAGCATGAAAGCAGCTTGTTTAGTAATCCCTGACTCAAAGGACTGCAAACTGATTGCATTAAATAGTGGTTCTCAACCCTAGCTGCACATTAGAAGGACTTGGGGAGTTTGCAAAATGCTGTTGCTAATGATCCCTGCTCAGACCAGTCAAGTCAGGATCTTCCCAGTACAAGCCAATGCAGCAGTCAGAGTAGAGAACCACTGCACTAAATTCACTGGAGTTCTCCTTTTGAACTCTCAGAACAAAGTCAACCCAGTACCCTGCAGCTGCCTTGGGAGAAAAGGCCATAAACAAGCCTCAACCTGCAAGAACATTGTGGCCCCCTTGGAGCTCCCCCTGTGCTCCCCTCCATGTAGCTCATCCTGGAGCTGTGATGTGCTGAGGCTACTTCATAAGTGGTCTTCTCTACCACCTCAAACTCTACTTCCTGACAACTTGCCCAGCCTTGACCCAGTCTTCTATAGCTCCCATAATCTCATAGTTTAAAACTGTCATTGTCACTGTCCCATGTCCAACTAAATTTCAACCATCAGGACTCCTTGCTGCTCTGTACCACAGAGCAGGCTGCTTCTAATAGTGTCTATTAGAAGAAAAACTAATAGAAAATGTTATAATCCAGACATCACTCCAGTCAAAATGCCTTGTTATCTAAGCAAAACAGAACCAGGCACATGGAAACAAGGAGCAGACTTCCAGTGTGCAGGGGAGAGGGGATGGGGGAGAAACAGGCAAAGAAGGGGAAAAGTTTAGTCAAAGAACTAGCATGGATGACCCATGGACATGGACAACATGTGGGATTGACTGTGGAAGAAGGGGTGGGGGGGCAGGGGAGAGCACAGCGGGGAAATGAGATGAATGTTACACAACAATAAAATTAAAGTTAAAAAAACAATAATTAATTAATTAAAACAAATAGAACACCTTGTTATGTGTATAAAATGTCCCTCACATTATACTAAAATAAGGACTAAAGTTTTAAATGAGAAAAACTATACCATACATGTACTAGATTAAAACATTGGATAATATAAAGAAATATGTAGTATTAAAAAGATACTTTAAAAGTAAATAAAAACATTGAAATCATGATAAAATGTTGAGTTCTACTTCATGAAAAAAATCCTTAACACCATGTAGTCAAAAGACAAACATTGAAGTGTGAAAAAATTATTTGTAGCTCATATTATAGAAAATGATTAATTTTATCAATATATAAATAGCTCTATTTTCCTTAATATATTAATAGTTCCAACAAATCAATAATAAAGAGGTCACCAGCCCAGTAAAAAGAACAAAAATACTAAATAGGTCACTAAAGAGGAAGTACACCTGAATGTTAATCACATAAAAAGATGTTCAATGTTACCCATAAAAATGCAAATTAAAGTTATCTGATAGAATTTTTTAATTTATCAGATTGGCAAAGCTCAAAAAGCATGAAATAGACTTTGCAGACAAAGATGTGGATAAAATAGCAGGTACTCTCACACATTGCCAGGGGCAGGGCAACTTTAATAACAATAACTATTAAAATTAGAAATGTATGCATCTTCCACCCAGAAATACTATTTCCAGGAATTTATCTTAAAGATATAGTTGAACATTAGGAAATAGAATTCATGCAATGATATATATTAAAGTACTGTTTTCATAACATAATATCGGAAAGAACTTAAATGCCTATTAGGGTTAATTAAATAAATTATGGTATATCAAATAATGGAATGCTATGAAGGCATAAAAATGAGTAAGTTCTGTAACTATTGAGATGGAATAATAACCAAGGTAGCTCATTAAGTTAAAAAAAAGATACACAGAACAGTATGTATGTATGTATATTATGTTACCATCTGTTTGAACATAAATGCATATGCCTGTACTGCACTGAATATATGGCAAGGACATTCAAAACACTACTATCAGTGGTGACATCTGAGGGTTTGGATGAAGAGGATGTGAGGGTTAGAAAGGAAACTTACATTTTTAGTGTATAAACCCCTTTGGTGCCTATAAATAAATAGTATTTTATATTAAACAGGTACTTCATTCATTGCTCTCTGAACATATGCCTTCAGGTCATCACACTGCCGCAGCACATTCCAATCTTGAACTTCTAGGGAGAAAATGTCCTGAAGGATTTATAGAACCCTAGAGAGATAACCAAGTTTTCTAGTTAGTGCTGACTGCATATTGGATGAAGATCTAAGGATTTCCTTACAAAACATGTTTGAGTCTGCTTTCTTACCAGCTGCCATGGGCTATGCCACCCAGGGAGTTATGTTAGGCCTGTTGGAATCCAATGACCCAAATTAAGTACAGGACTTCCATTGTTAGGTTTTAAGAACTTTTCAACAATCTTCTCTAGAAAAACACTGTTATCTAAAATAATTGGGTGGTTGTCGAAGGGCCACAGCTCTGCCTTGGAATTAAGTATTGCATACGGGACTTAAACTCAAGTTAACTGCCCAGAATCCTTAGCAGCATGATAGGCTTGGTAAGGCCACTGAGAAGAAATTAAGACAAGGGGAAGTTTCTAACTTACTCCTGGCACTGAGCAAAGAGGACCTGCAGGGTTAATGGAACCCTGGAGAACAGGCCAAACCTAGGCCACAGATCTCAGATAGTTACCATTTTCCCTTGGTGAACCATCAAACCCAAACTACCAGTAGCTGCCCAAAACTTATTAATCTTAGGGACAAAAAAAAAGTAAAAACTGTTGCTGACAAGCAAAGCTTACACTGAGTAGGTCAGGCATTAAATTGCTCTGTCTAGTTTTTTAAATGGCAACATTAGATGGTGTAGGAAAGTAAGTGTTAAGGACTTAGAGAGATCCTGCAGAAAAATCCTGAACATGGTATTATGTCTTCTCCTCATACCCACTTCCGATACTCACCCAATCTCACTAACTATGGTTTCAATTTCTGATACTGTTATACCTTCTAAATGCATGTGTGGATCCTGACCAAGGCTAACTCAGATGTCTCTGAGTCAATATCAAGAGGGACCAGATCCAGTCAAGGTAATTCATAGGCTAAGTGCTGGTCTTTGACTCACTAAGGCAAAATTTCAAAAGACCCAAAACTCAAGAAACAAAAAAACACAAAAATGAACGTAAGGGTATAACCTATGAGGGGTATTTCACCTTTGATGTAGATCTCTAATTTTCCTTGGTCTTATAGTATTGTTTCTTGATTTTTTTTGGGGGGTGGGGGGTGGATAATTAGTATTAATTACTGCTTTTATCTTTGTGAACTAACATGTGAGTGACTACTAAACACATTCCTTCACTACCTGGGAATTATAAACCACATAAAAACATTGTAATCATTGGCCCTTGAGTGGAAAATTTCTGTCTCTGCCCAGTTTAAAATAGCTCTCTTAGCATGTTTGTGGTATGATATAAAAGAGAATCTATAGGATTTTGATTGAAATATTCTCTCCTGAGTAGCACTATAGCATAGGGTTATACCGCCTTCTCTCACAATACTTAGTTCAGCAGTGAACCTTGTTTACATTAGCATACACATTACATATCAATATTAGGTTTAAATTTCTAATCAACCTATAAACAAAGCAAAGAGGACTAATTCTACTCACTAAGCAGAATCTAATTATTACAAATCTTGATGATATAAACATAACAATTTTTAATTTAAAAATCAGAGAGAAGAGCAGGAAGGAATATAAAAAATAGTATGCATACACTAAATCCCTCATCTACCATAGCAGAAATCAACAGCTATTAAGGATGAAAAATCAGGAAGTAAAAGTATATTGTTTAAAGTTACAAGGATAACTATGACAATACTAAGGAGTTACTCTTTATCAATTAAGGTTCTATTAAACAAATTTAAATCACCCATACAATGGAATAATATGCAGTTATTAGAAATAATTATATAGTTCTATATAATGCTCATAAAGAAAAATCTCATCTATGTGCATGTATTACAAATGTATATACAGATATATTCCTTTTTTATTGCAGACATATATTATTACTATATATAATATATATATATATTTTAGATAACCCAATTATTTTAGGTAACAGTGTTTTTCTAGAGAAGATTGTTGAAAAGTTATTAAAACCCAACAATGGAAGTCCTATAGTTATTTGAGTAGTTGCATTCCAACAGGCCTAACTACAGAGTTGAGTCAGAGGAGAGGAAAGGAAATAGTTTTATCTGTATTTTTATATTTATATACTGTTAGAATTTTTACAATGAACATGTATTTTTTTCTTGTAAAAATTAAATAAAATAATGTGAAGTAAAGGTATAACCCAGGAAAGAAAAAGTAATATTGTGCTGGGGAGACTGCGTAAGAAAAATTCATTAAAATGTTCCTTCTACTTTCTACAATTCATATTATTCTAAGAACCATAAAATGTTCTTACATGCAATGTTAATTCTTATTTTTATTTCCTCTCCTTTTTAAACTAACCATCTAGTTGTCAAGCTAAAACAAGGCCAATACTTCTTTCCCGAGTCACAACCTAATTACAGCATGCCTTCACCTTGTTTTTTGTTTTTTTTTTATTTTTTGCGGACATTATTTTATGCCATTTAGGGATTCAATTTTCAATCCCATTCAATAAAGACATGCTGAGAATCCCAGCACTGTGTTTCTTTGTATAAAAAGTTAATTTTCTTACAATAGTCCTGTTTTCTGTTCCTGGCAGGACCACCTCCCACCCCTATCAACTTCCTAGATGAGTAGTAGAGCACACCCCTCTCCCCTTCCCTGAACTTAGGTCCAAGCACAACAAGGCACGTGGGCACTAAGGAATAAGGAGAAGAAAATCAGCTGCTTATCAGTCCAGAAAAAGTTACTGGGCCTTTTATTTTTTAAGTATATTTTATTGATTATGCTATTACAGTTGTCCCAATTTATTTTCCCCTTTGCCCTGCTCCACCTAGTACCACCCTTCCCTCCAGCAGTACCTCCCACTTGGTTCATGTCCTTGGTCATGTATATAAGTTCTTTGGGTTCTCCATTTCCTATAGTATTCTTCACATCCCCCTGTCTATTTTTGTACCTACCAATTATGCCTCTTAATCCCTGTACCTTTTCCCCCATTCTCCCCCTTTCCCCCATCCTACTGATAACTCTCCATATAATCTTCATATCTGTGGTTCTGTTTCTGCTCTACTTGTTTGCTTAGTTTATTTTTGCTTTTGCTTTTTAGATTCAGTTGTTGATAGCTGTGAATTTGTTGTCATTTTACGGTTCATAATTTCTATCTTCTTTTTCTTAAATAAATCCCTTTAACATTTCTTACAATAAGGGGTTGGTGATGATGATCAGCTTTACTTTGTCTGGGAAGCACTTTATCTGCCCTTCCAATCTAAATGATAGATTTGCTGGATAGAGTAATCTTGGCGGTAGGTTCTTCACTTTTGAATACCTCTTGCCTGCAAAGTTTCTCTTGACAAATCAGTTGATAGTCTTAAAAACTCCTTTTGTAGGTAAGTCTCTTTCTTTCTCTTACTTATTTTAAGATTCCCTCTTTATCTTTACCTTTTGGCATTTTAATTATGTTGTATCTTGATGTAATCCTCTTTGGGTCTAGCTTGTTTGGGACTTTCTGTGCTTCCTGGACTTGTATGTCTATTTTCTTTGCCAAATTAGGGAAGTTTTCTTTCATTATTTTTTGAAATAAGTTTTCAATTTCTTGTTCTTCCTCTTCTCCTGGCATCTTATGATTCAGATGCTGGTACTTTTGGCAGTGTCCCCAGAGACTTCTTATTCTCTCCTCATTGTTTTGAATTCTTGTTTCTTCATTCTGTACTGGATGACTCTTTCTTTCTTTCTTACGTTCCAATTTATTGACTTGAACCCCGGCTTCTTTCCCTTCACTATTGTTTCCACAGGGAGTTTTCTTTATTTCCCTCAGTATAGCTTTCATTTCCTCCCTTATGTGTTTGCCATTCTAATTCATTTCTCTGAGCATCCTTATCACCAGTGTTTTGAACTCTGCCTCTGATTGGTTGGCTACCTCCTTTTTGCTTAGATCTTCTTCTGGAATTTTGATCTGTTCTTTCATTTGGACCGTACTCCTTTGTCTCCTCAACTTGACAGCCTCCTGTGTTTGCCTCTATGTTAGGTAGAGCTGCTGCATCTGTTACATTGTAAGGGGTGGAGCCTTAGGTAGCCATCAGTGTGGGGTGACTTGTTTCACTGCTTTATGGTATAGTATGTGGGGAAGGGGTCAGAGAAGGAACAATGCCACTTGCTCAACACTCTCCCCTTTTCCAGTCACTTCATCTGCCCCTCTAGCTGTTGCCCTGGTGATGGTTCCCAGAGTGGGTAGGTTCACATATATTCTAGGACTGTGGGGGCACTTTAAATGGATTATCCTGAGAGATGAGGAGTTTTTTTCCACCACCCCAATCCCTATCAGTTTTCACAGCTAGAAGCTGTGAGACTTTATTTTCCTGAAGCTGAAACTGTGAGCTGTGCAGTCTAGCCAGGGGCTGGGATGGCTCCTCAGGTTCCCTCCCATCTTTTATCTGCCACACGTGACTGGGACAGCTCGTTCCACCAGCCACAACATAGCCACTGCCTCGCCACAGCCACCTCTTCCCCATTTCCAGCCTCCGCCCCTTCTACCCAATTCAATGAATATTTTTTCTTTAAATATTTGGTTGTCAAGCTTCCATACAGTTCAAGTTTTTGGCAGTTCTGGCTGGTGTTTTGTTCTGAGGTAGTTGTAATCCTTCTTATAGCTGTGCAAAGAGGCAAAGTGTGGCTATCTACACCTCCATCTCGTCTGGAAGTTACTAGCCTGTTGGAGGCTTTATTCGGGGGGGAGCACACATACATATGTAAACACATGTACTTACACAGCCTGCTTATTTTACAAATGTTTTAAAGAAATGGTTACAGTTTAATGATGCTAAATCCCTTCCCTTTCTTGGAACCAAAACATCAAAGGTAATTTATATCATACTGGCTCCATTTTCTTTATTAACACTTTCAACAGATAGTTCTACATGGTAGGTTTCATTTTTAAGCATTTATGGGATTTTATTCCCTTTTTCCTCTTTCAATTTTTAATAATGTTTGGTTTTCAGGTTTTCCAACTTACCCATTTTGATTTTTCAATTTTCAGTTCACAGATGTAGGACCTCTGTGTGTGCCCAATACATTTTATTACATTAAGTAATTTGGTTTTGCTTTCCAGAGCATTGCGGCTTATTTGTGCCCAAGGAATGGCCAATGGAGGCTATAACTGACTGGAGGAGAAATGGGGAGCCAGCTATCTTTGTTTCTACGTCCAATTTAAGTTTGTAGACATTTTACCATATCTTTTTGCTCTAGTAGAAACATTCTGAAATGTTTATCATTGCTTTTCCAATACCATAGAGAAAATGAGGAAGAAAACATATAGATGACTCAAGTTCTAACCTTTCCCATCTTGATTTCTGGATTGAAAATTACTCCAAGCCTTATTCCTTTCCTAAATAATTTCTTTTTATAATATTATCTGTTATAAGAGAATTATTCAAGAGACTTAAGAGTATTAAAGTAATTTGTACTTAATAAAGCAAATTGAATGAAATTTGATAGTCTGACAGTAGAAAATTATCAGGGTAGCAAGCTGTCACTTTGATATCAAAGCACATTCTTGCAAAGCAATACAAGTAATTTATTAACTTTCTTACTTCGGATGAAACAAAGGATACCTGAGCTTCAGCAGTTCTACTCAAAGGAGGATTCCACCATGAGGGTGGGAAGAAAGAAAGGAAAAGTGAGAAAGAAAGGCTTTCCAGGCATGTGTGCCATACACAGTATCACAAAATGGGTGGCTTAAACTGACAGAAATTCCTTCTCTCCCTCCCAGTTCTGGATCTGGAGGCTAGAAGCCCAAAATCAGCTTGCCTAGAGGAACAGCTGAGTCAGGACAGAGTTAATGGCCAGTGCCTCGGAAGCTGTTACAGTCTGAAAACACCAGGCCATATTTTCATGGTTCTGTTGGAAACCAAATGAACTTTGACCAAAAATAGGAATGGAGGTTCTATAGCTTTTAAAGAACCATGTACTACATAGCAGTACAATCAGTTTTTTATCATGGGTCTAGATAATGTGAGATTGAAGACTTTACTGATTATTCTACTTGCAAAAAAGAGCATTTAGTACCCACAACTTGGTTTGATACCAGGCACATGGCAAACCCACACTCTTGGTAGAAGAGAGGGAAAAAAAGGAGGGAGACAGGGAGGATGTTATACACTCAACCTTTGTTATTAATGTAACAAAAGTTTCCTGATACATTTCCCAGAATGAGTCACAATCTCTGCCCTCATTGTCATTTCCACTCCAAGACTGTGCATGTCTAAAGCTCTTATAATAAATGCCCTCCTCTTCTGGGCATTTCCATCAGAATTCATGCTTCCCACAGGATGACATTAGCAAGTCTCTGAAGATGGAAGTCTGCTGCCTTTGCATCAGGTGGGGGCTGCGTGAAAGCTGGGTGGACACCACGTGATAGCAGGAACAGAAGCAGAAGCATATCGCCTCAACCTGCACTTATGCTGCAAATCTTAGGGACTGTTCCTTTAATGCCCTTGTCTTTCATTTCTGTGAGATAATCATATTCTCCCACTGCTGTGTCCCTAACCTTAGGATGGGAAACAGACCACCTGAATTGATGATCATATGTCTACTAAAGTATTAGCCTAAATTCTGTATTTATTGAATTTCACCTCACATAATGGGGGAAACCCACTGGTAACCTCCAAATTTTTTTTCATTCTTCTAAGTGTTCCTTTGATCTTCTAGCCATGAAGAGATAACAGAGAATAGATGTACCCTCCGATTTTAAACAGCTAGAAAACCAAACAAAAATATATGAAATTGGGGTTTTTCAGATATTAGTCACAGGCTTGAAGAACAACAAGGTGAAGGCAGAGAGATAACAAGGTGACTCTACAAGTATCCCAGCTCATTGCCGGAAGAAATTTCTTGTAAAAACAAAGATAAAGTGGCAGATGATCTGCTTAATCTAAGGATCAACAGAAAAAATAATAAATAAGTTTTCCAGAGAGTAGCCAGAAAAAGAGTAACAGATAAAAATCAATAACTTTACAAATATAGTAATAATCAATTAAAATTATAAAGATAAAATACATAATTCCTGATATGAACAAAAATTATCAAAAATCCAGGAAACCACCTATCATTATATCAAGAAACTTTATAATTTTGCTGTAGGACATGAAAAAGAATCTATGTTCTTATAAATCTATAAAACTTGTAAAGTGATTCTAAAATTTATCTTGAAAAGGCAGAGGCATTTAATTTTTTAAAAAGATTAATGAATGGTAGGATTGTCAGATATCAAATCAACTAAATGCAATAACAATAACTAAAATCATAGTTAACTAACAGAAAAATATAGATCAGAGATTAGAATATGGAGTCTAGAAATTGACTCACTTATATATTAAAATTTAATATATGATAAAAAGAAAATTTTGGATCATTGATGGAAGAATAGATGAGTCAATAATAAATATAAAGTCAACTGGCTCAACATTAAATAAAATAAATTACATTACCACATCACACAACCTCCATAATAAATTCTAGGTGGATTAAGGCCCTAAAATGTAAAAAATAAAATAATAAAGGTCTAGAGAAAAATAAAAGAGCATATTTTCATCTTTTGAAGTTAGGAAGAATTTCCTGAGCAAATCCAACCCAAACGCCATAAAGCAAAAGACTGACAGATTTATTAAAAATTAAAAACTCATGTATGACAAATGAGACTATTAACAAAGTTAAAAGAGAAGTGACAGTCTGAGAAAAAGTATTTACAATATGTATAGTAAATGAAGGATTGATAATCATAATATATGATACTCCTACAAATCAATACTATAAAGATACACAATGCTACAGTAAAACAGACAAAGGGCACAAACAGGAAATTCCTAGAAGCAATACCTATGACCAATAAGCACATGAAAATACACTCAACATCAGTGTAATGAGGAAAATGCAAATCAAAACAATCTATCATTTTCTTTTAAAATGAAAAAAAGTTTAAAGATCAGTATTACCCAGTTCTCTAAAAAGAGTGAGAAAATGGGCATACTCATATACTTTTTGATAGGAGTGTAAATTGCTACAGTCTGGAGAGAAATTTTGTCCATGTTCTCATTCATTCATTCATTCATTCAATACACAAGTATATTATTGGCACCTATTTTGTGCAACGTGTCATACCAAGCCCTAAGAATACAACAGTAACCAAAACAAGCAAAACTTCTTACCGTCTTGGACTGTGGATTCTGGAGAATGCAGGGCAGAGCAGGGCAGGGAAGATCACAAGTACTATATAGAGCAGGTAGTTTTAGGTGCAATAAAAATAAATGAGGGCAAGAAGGACTGAAAGTGATAGGATTAGAAAGATGCTATTTTCACATGATGAGGGCAGGTAGGACCTCTCTGATAAGGTGAGTAAAGAAAGATCTAAAGGAAGTAAGAGAGTAAGTCACAAAGCTAGGGAAAGAATCAGAAGTGCCAAAGTCCCAAGACAGAAACAGCAGGGATATTAGTGCAGCCAAACCTAGTTGAAGGGGCTGAAGAATGATATTAAGATAAGATTAGAGATGAAAGGGGGCAGGACCCATTTAGGTCTGGAAGTTTAGGTTAAAGCTTTATATTTTACTCAGACTAAAAATGGAAGTCTTTGGAAGGTTGTGAGCCACAGTTATAGACTGTACTCACATTTTTAAATTATATTTTATTGTTTATGCTATTATAGCTGTCCTAATTTTTCTCCCAAGGCCCCCTGCCAACCAGCCCCCAGGCAATCCCCACACCACTGTTCATGTTCATAGGTCATGAATATATGTTCTTTGGCTATAGCATTCCCTATGCTGTACTTTACATGCCTATGATTATTCTGTAACTACCAATCTGTACCTTTCAATCCTTTCACCTTTTCCCCTCCCATCTGGCAACTATCAAAACATTCTCTGTATCTATGATTCTATTTCTGTTCTGCTTGTTCATTTATTTTTTTTTTTAGATTCCATTGCTGAAAAGTATGTATTTATTGCCATCTTATTGTTCAAATTTTTTATCTTTTTCTTAAAGAAGACCCTTTGACATTTCATGTAATACTGGTTTTTTGGTGGTGATGAACTCCTTTGACTTTTTCTTGTCTGGGAAGCACTTTATTTGCTCTTCAGTTCTAAATTATATCTTTGCTGAGTAGAGCATTCTTGGCTGTAGATCCCTGCTTTTCATGACTTTGAGTATTTCTTGCCAATCCCTTCTAGCCTGCAAAGTTTCTTTTGAGAAACCTGCTGACAGTCTTACGGGAACTCCTCTGTGGGTAACTAACTGCTTTTTTCTTGCTGCTTTTAAGATTCATTTTTTATCTTTGATCTTTTGAATTTTAATTACTGTATGTCTTGGAGTGGGCCTGTTTGCATCCATCTTGTTACGGTTCTCTGTCCTTCCTGCACTTGCATGTCTATTTCCTTCACCAAGTTAGGGAAAGTTTCTGTCATTTTTTCAAATAGATTTTTTATTTCTTGCTCTCTCTCTTCTCTTTCCAGCACCCCCATGATGCTGCAAATGTTGGTAGCTTAAAGTTGTCCCAGAGACTACTAACACTATCCTCATTATTTTTGATTTTTTTCTTTTTGTTCTGATTGGTTGTTTTTTGCTTCCTTATGTCCCAAATCATTGATTTTGTTCTTGGCTTCATCCACTCTACTGTTGATTCCCTGTAAATTGATCTCTATTTCAATTAGTGCATCTTTTGTTTTTGACTGAATCTTTTATATGTTGCTGAGGTCTTCACCAAGTTCCTTGAGCTTCCTTATAACCAGTGTTTTGAGTTCTGCATTGGATAAATTGCTTACCTTCATTTCAGTTAGCTCTTTTTCTAGAGTTTTAAACTATTCTTCTTCCATTTGGGCCATGTCTGTCTCCTTATTTTGGCAGCCTCCTTGGTGTGTTTCTATGTATTAGGTAGAACTACTATTATCTCCAAGGATAAGTAGAGTCGCCTAATGTACTAGGTGTCCTGTAAAGTTCAGTGGCACAGCTTCCTTATTACCCAAGTTGGGTTCTCAAGGTGTGCCCACCATGCAGGCTGTGTACACCCTCCTCTTATAATTAAGCCTTGATTGTTGTTGGCACATCCAAGGTCAGCCACCCCCTGTGTTCTACTCAGTATCATAGAACTTAAACTACAAAGCAACCTATAGGTGGCTGCTACTTGTGCTGGACTGAAGGTACCCAGGCAAGGTCAAGCTGTGAACCAAGGCCTAGGCTGCCATTGCCAGGCCTGGGGCAACTTACAAGAGGTACAGGGTTTGCTGAAGCCAGATGCTTCCTGTTTGAGAGAATTTAAGAAAATCTGAAGCATGAACCAAGGCAATCCGACCATATGGAAAAGTTGCTGGGCCCAAAAGTTGGGTAGGGAAGGGCCTCAGGGAATCACCAGGGTGGGACAAACAGTGACAGTTAGATTGATGGAATCTCAGATATGGTGCCCACCTACCAGCCCTATGGCTCTGTTAAAGGAGGGCTCAGAAAAAGAACAATGGCCTCTGCCAGTACTCTGTCTGGAAGAAAGCTGCCCTCAGCTTTCACCCTGATGCCAGAAAATTCAGTTTCTCCCTGTATGTCTCTGATGTCTTTCAATATTCTGTCCCCAAAGTGGAGCTCAGAGGGAGTGAGTCTTAAGTAGTTTGTGCATGGGCTCTTTAAGAGGAAAAACTTGGGATTTCCGAAGTCTCTCTCTTCCACAGCCTCCATCCCTGCTAGTTTTTACAGGTTATGGAGACTTAGGTCTTTGGCACTGAAACTCTAGACTGGGGGGCCTGCTGTGGGGCTTGATCCTGAGATGTCCCTTCCAATTTTTATCCACCATGTATGTGTGGGACCAGCCTGTTATGCATCTCCTCCCCTCCTATGAATCTCAATGTGGTTTCTTTTTAATTCTGTACTTGTAAAACTTACATTCAGCTCAATATCTGACAATTCTGAATGATGGTGATTCTATAGTTTATTTGTAATTTTGATGTGATTGTGCAAGGAAGTGAACCATGTTTACCTACTCTGCCATCTTCACCAGAAGTCTCCCTCACATTTTTATAAGATCACATTAGCTGCAGTCTAGCGACCAGATTCTAAGTGAGCATTAATTAGGAAGCTATAGCAGTAAGCCAGGCAAGAAATGATGACAGTTTGGCCTAAAGTGGTGCAGTAGAAATGGTGAGAAGTAGTTGATCATGAATATATTTTGAGGACAGAATTAGTTAATAGGATGTACTAAAGGATCAAACATGGTATGAAAGAGAAAGACAGAAGTCAAGAAGTCAGATTCTTGTCCAGAGAGATAAACTGGCAGGTAGAGGGTTAAGTAAAATGCGTTAAATGTGCCTCATGGACATTCCAATGGAATGTCAATTAAGTTCCCGAATATAAAAGTCTACCTTTAGGGACATGATAGGTGCTAAAAATATAAAGTCAAGAGTCATCAGTGAATGTACCATATTTACTGCCAAGGAGCTGGATAAGATCTCCTAGGGAGTGAGTCTAATTAGCCAAGAAAAGGAGTTCAAAGATTGAGGCCTGAGGCACTTCGGTGTTGAGCTGTTGGGAAATGAGGAGGACCCAGCAGAGGAAGCCAAGAAGGTGCAATCACAAGGTAGAAGGAAACTGAGAGGTCAGTGTCCCCAATGCCAACCAAGCAAAGAATATTTCAAGAAGGGAATGATATTGTGCCAATTTTTCAGTATCTGTCAAAATGTAAGGTGAGCATGCTCTCTCATTCAGCAATTCTATTTTGTACTATCTACTCTGCAGACATATATAAGCACACATAAAAATTATATTGCATGAATATTTATCAAAGTATTTGTTATAGCAAACTAAATACCTACCAATGAGAAATGCTTAAATTATGGTGCATCTGAAAAAGATAATAAAATGCAACAATTTAAAAAAACCTGGAAGAGGTAATTTATTCATATGAAATGACCTCTGAATATCATGTTTTAAAAAACTACTTGAAGAATAATCATATGGAATGACTGATTCCAGATATATGGAAAAAGAAAAACATATGTACTATATGTTACCTGCTGAGCAGGCAGGTTTATGTGATGAAAGAAAGCATGAGCTTCAAATCAGACTTCCTGGGATATAAACTGGGCTTGTTACCTTGGACAAGTTTCTTTTCTTTTTAAAAGATCTTATTTATTCTTTTTAGAGAGAGGGGAAAGAAGAGAGGCAGAGAGGGAGACAGACATCAATGTATGGTTGCCTTTCACCTGCCTCCAGCTACAGACCTGGCTGGAGACCTGGCTTGCAACCTGGTTATGTGCCCTGGCTGGGAATTGAACCAGCGACCTTTGGGTTCACAGGCCAGCCCCTTATCCACTGAGCCACCAGCCAGGGCTGGACAGCTTTCTTAACTTCTCTTGGCCTTCTTTCCCCTTCCATAAAAGCCTTCAAAGGGAAGTTCTAAGAATTAAATGAATTAATATGCAAAAATGTCAACTTCTGACACATAGCAATCACTCAGTAAATGTGAGATATTAATAACATCTTTTTTTTTTAATTTTATTGTTGTTGTATTACATCCATCCCCTTTTTGCTCCCCTCTGTCCTCCTCCCCACCCACCCATTCCCCCCAAAGTCAATCCCACCTGTTGTCCATGTCCATGGTTCCTTTATACTAGGTTCTTGTCTAAGCTGCTTCCCTTCTTTGACTCTACCTCCCCCCTCCCCCCAACCCCGTTCCCCCTGACCACTGAAGGCCTATTCCTTATATTCATATACTTGGTTCTGTTTTGCTTGTTGTTAGTTTTGCTCATTATTGTCCCATAATGGGTGAGATCATGATATTTGTCCTTCACTGACTGGCTTATTTCACTAAGCATAATACTCTCCAGTTCCATCCATGTTGTTGCAAAGGGTACAAGTTCCTTCTTTCTTTCTGCTATATAGAATTCCATTGTGTAAATGTACCAAAGTTTTTGGATCCAATTATCCACTAATGGGCACTTAGGCTGTTTCCAGCACTTGGCTATTGTAAATAGTGCCGCTATGAACATAGGTGTGCATAGGTTCTTATGAATTGGTGTTTCAGGATTCTTTGGGTATAGTCCAAGTAGTGGAATTGCTGGATCAAAAGGCAGTTCCATTTTTAGTTTTTTAAGGAAACCCCATACTGTTTTCCACAGTGGC
>PVIW01001597.1:249561-263053 GCA_004026585.1 Noctilio leporinus | reverse complement strand
GAGATATTAATAACATCTTAATAGTGAAATTATAATTTATAATAGCCACACACATAAGTGTATAACAAGAAATTTAAAGTTCCCTCCCCAACTGTTAACACTGGTTTCTCCAAGAAGTTCAAACTGGAAGCTGGCAGAGGGTAAGAGGCAGCAGAATGAAATGTGAACATTTTACCATATATACACATCTATAACATTTTTCATTACACACTAATGCAACTTGTACAAAAGTATATGTGCGTTCTTTTATTATATTTTTAATTTTTTCTTTAATTTTAAAAAATTTGAGTATATGTGCATTCTTGTAAGTTTTTAAAACTTTAACTGAGAAAGAAAAAAATAAAAATTTATGAATATCGATGGCTATTTTTAGAGATTTCTAATCAATAATTTATAGTTTAGCTGACAAGAAAATAAATCAAAGAATTTGGATAATGTGAAAGAGACAATTTAACAAATTCTAGCCATTTCCAAGAAAGTTACACAAATCTGTGGCAATAAAATAGAAAAGACAGAAAAGAAGGGTCTGAATTAAATTAATAAAAGGAAAATAAAATTGAGCACAGGTTCATAGACTGTGAGTCTAACCATTCAGGCAAATGAAAAATCCTCTCTATTGCCCTGACCAGTTCAGTTGGTTGAGTATTGTCCAGAAAAGCAAAAGGTCACTGGTTCAATTCCCAGGTCGGGGGCATACGTCTAGGCTGCAGGCCAGATCCCCTGTTGGGCCACATGAAGAGGCAACCGATTAATGTTTCTCTCACCCATACTTTTTCTCTCCTTCTCTTTCTCCATGCCTTCCCCTATCTCTAAAAATAAATAAATGAAATATTTTTTAAACTAATCCTCTCTCTCACCCCTGAGAGTCACCCAGCATCTCCTGACATTTCCAGTAGCAGAGACAGCATCATGTATTTTCAGTCAGTTACACTTTTGCATTAACCAAACATGGTCCCTCACTGTTGCTACCTGTCCCATCAGAAGCAACACAATGAAGTCAGTCTCTTTCTTCAGCAAGACTAACTTCTGACTGTACATTCTGACCCACTACCTTGCCTGAGCAGGCGCAGTGTGACCAGTGAGGGCAGAGAGGGCGTCCCAAGTAGCAGGTTGCCACCACAGCCCAAACCTAAGGCAAAAGCAGCTAAGATTCTTTCTATGCACTGATGCCAATGGCAGAATGTTTAAGGCAATGTGGTTGTACAACTGCATGGATTCTGATGTTGACTAAATTCTGTTTGAAGAAACAACAGACATTGGTAGGAGACAAGCGGAGGGTGTGCTCTAGGCAGACTCAATTTAACCCTTTTACACATAACCCCCAGTCGCTTTTATCACCTATTTCTTTCTTTGTCTTCAGGACAAACTGTTCACCAGCTCCTCCCAGACCTCCCCAAGGTAGAGCTCACTACTCCATGTATGGCTCTGCCTCTAATTACTATTTACTGTATTTGCATGTGTTTTGTTCTCATTATAATGTCATTAGTATTCAAAGGAGCCCAGTTGCCAGGGTAACAGGAGTGCTGAATGCAAGGCATAGCCTTTAATGAAAAGTTAACCCTACTTCATTCATTTCCCACTGTGTTTTTTGGCTCACTTCACTTACATGGTCATAAGAACAGAAATATCCTTCAGTTACTCCTCCTTACATGGTGCTGCTCCAAGGTCTTGAGAACCTATGTGTGTTCCCTGAACACTAATTACACTTCATATTTCTCTTACTAATCTTGATAAGTTCCTCTGATAACAATAAATTTTCCTTCTGATCAACAATGCTCACTCAGCACACTCCTATGAATATCTAAATAGTCTATTTTTCTCCAGGTTAAGTGTTCTCAGGTTTTTCAAACTTGATACAATTTCTGTAGTCCTTACTAACCTAATTGCTTGCCCCTGAAAACATTCTAAATGATTTGGTTGAGATCAAACTCATTGCTTTTATATCATCATGCCAATCCAATAACCTTCTCAAAGAAATTAAAAGATCAGTTTGACAGAACTTCTTTCTTAGCCAACCTACAAAGGTATGCTTATCAAAGTTGGGTATAATAATAATAATGCTTTATCAGGTGATCAAATCAAGATTTAATTTTTTAAAATAACTCCTCAATCACAATAGTCAAAAATAAGGTGATATTCAGCATGAATAAAAATGAAATCCTAAAATTAGGCTTAAAAATCCAACTATACAAACAATGAAGTTCTTACTTAACAGTAATACACACTTTTAATCCACAAAGCAATAGATGCCTTCAAGTTCAATCAGAGCCGAAGCATGACAGGATGTCACAGAGGGATTTCTTTGAATTCAGTTTGTAATTGTTATACTTGCAGGGTAAGGTAAGGCAAGCAAGACCAATATTACTGCAGAACTGTTTAAGAAAGCAACTAATGACCAATAAGTCTATTATATTCTGGTATTGCCATCATTTACAATATGAGGAAAGGCAGAATCAATGGGGCCAACCACTAAAGTAAGGCAACCTACGGAGTTAGAAGCCAACAGAAGTGCTCACTACTGATGCAGCAGACTTGGAGAAGACCAGCGAGAATGCTGCTGGACAATAAAACCAGCTGCGATGGTATAAACCTTTCTGCTGTCCCAAACAAGTTGGCAGTAGCCACTTAAAATGTGGCTAGTGCAATTAAGGAGCCAAGTTTTTATTTTATTTAAATTAAATTGCAGTTTGAATAAGCCACATGTAGCTAAGTGGCCACCACACTCTAAAGCACAGCTGTATGAATGATCTGCTGCTACAGAGTAAATGTCCTTATAACATTTTAAGATCAGACTATATTCTTCAGCATTCCCTCAAACAAGCAACAAAGGTGAGGCCCAGCAATATCTGGGTTCTAGTCCAGGAGGAGGTCCCACTATACATAGATAGCGTCCTTTAGAGGCCACATCCTCCAAGGCCCAGTATGTCTTGGGACTAGGCTTGGGAGTTTAGAAGGAGATGGGTGGTGAGTTTTAGTAGGGATTTGAAAAGCAGTATGGCATACAGGCAAGTACACAGACTGTCTAAATTCATATTCCAGTTCAGCCATAAATAAATTGGGCCTCAGTTATGTCATCTGTAAAGTGGGGATAACAGTAACAATTACCAGCCAGCATGAAGGTAAATTCAGTTAATACATACAAAACAGTTAGAATATTGCTTGATACCAAATAGTTGTTAATGAGTTGTTCCTTCAAGGGTAAACTTACTTTGATCAATCCCCATGAGTGAGTTAGAGAAGACTATGGTAATCTATTTCTCCCCCCAGGACTTTATTCCTCTGTGTAACATTAATGTGGCATGTGAACAGCTATTTGACTTAACTGCACTCAGTCCAGGTCATCATCCTCCTGTCACTACCTATCTATCTCATCACCACTGGTCCTTATTCCCCACACCAGTAATACGCAACACAGAGCAGACTCTGCCCCATCACACATTCTCAGTTGGTAAATTTATTTCCTGAAACTTGACCCTCTCCCAGACCTTGCTTTTACTCCATTCTCTTAAATTTCTTAGTCACCGAATTTGGGACCTGTCACAGTTAACATTCTTGCCTCAGCTTTCCAAACTGTCAATCTCCTGCTTCTTAACCCTTTTCACACCATGCCACACATCATAATCCAGAGTTGAACAGTTATAATGGGGTAAAGTGGAGGGAATTTAGTGGTGTTTATATGAAACTTTGTTTTAAAAAATCTTAAATACATTTTGTTACTATTACGTAATTATTTTAGTTAATCCTCATTCCTACCCTTGCTCCAGACTAATCTTTCTGTCTATATACAGGAGAGTATTTATCACTTTTAACCAAATGATAGAAATTCCTATCTCATCTCTAATCAGAATATGAATAATTTAAACCTATACTTCGAAAGTCCCATCATTGAGTAAATCAAATAGATATTCCTTTAGTACTTTCATTGACAATGTAATGTGAAAATTTCTTGTGAGAGTACACATAAAGTGTGAATATAACTAGAATCATGTATTTTAAACCAGTGATGCAGCTTTTCTTAAGTATACAAGCTGTTGCTCTACTTGTCTTAATAATAATTCTTTGCTATTTGATAGGTGACATAGATTAAACAGCTTAAGTATTTTTTGACCCAACATTCCCAAGGCCCAATTTTTGCCTTGAATCCGTAAGTTTTATCAGTATATGTAAATAATTATCATGAGGTCCTGGTAATTCTCTATTAAGTTCATTCATTCAGCTAATTATGCCATGTGTTCAAGCCAGTAATCATTCACTTTTTAACAAATCTTCAAGGTAAGAACTGTTTACCAAAAAGGTTCTAATTCTCCTTCTACCTCATAAACTTTTGACACAACTCTCTTTAGACCTCTATGGCTCCTCAGTATGAAGCAGTAGAAAGTTGTATTCCAATCTTATTTCTACACATGAAGCTGAAAAACTGAGTGAACCAGCCTCAGTTATATTAGGTTCTCCATTTAGACACATCAGACTATGTGTAATTCATATATATATATATAGGCAAAGTTTTATACAAGTCTCTCTGTGAATAAAACCATGCATTACTTGAATCTCAGTGTTTTCACAACTCTTGATGTGCAGCCATTACTCATTCTTGTCATTGCAGTCACTCCATAGGCATTTAAATTCATGCATTCACCTATTTGTTTCAAAATTTGAATTTACCACCTTCAGTATTTCCTCCCCAGTCATTTGTTTTGATACTTCTTGACAGTGAACTGATATTCTTCCCCGCACTTTATTTCAGGAATTCTAACTGTGCTGGAATTTGGCAGTTTCTAATGTGAGTAGATTCATCAGTCTGAAATAAATACATGTTTGATATAATAATAATCTGAATTAATATTATCTTTATGTCACCTGACATATCAATATATTTGCAAGGATTATTTGGGAATACCATCTTTTCCACCTCTTTTGCTTTAATGCCTCAGTTCCCAGACTGGCTGGTAAAATGCAGACTTCTGTCTTTGTGTAAGGCAATCTGGCTTCAGTTTTTAATGCTGTGACCTTAAAACTGTCTATTTAACTTAATCTAAATAAACTGGAAAAGCTCATTGTTGGAACCTCAAAAAGAGCTTTAGGTTTTTTTCTGTTGCTTTTGCAAAACTTTAAAAATGTTCCAGTCTTTTCCTACAAAGGACGAGCTTTGGTGGTGAGATGCCAGTGTAGTTTGCTCAGTACCTTGTCTTCATCTGGTAACTTTTCCTGCCAGTAAGGCTATTTTAGACTGAGGAAAAAAGTTACCAAGGATGCACATCCAAGTTTGAAATGATTCGCATTTCATTACCTAACTAGTCACTTCATTTTTTTTTATACTGCGTTTGTCTGCAAAACTGATGGCTTTCCAGCTTTAATGAAAAGTTAACCATTATGATAAAAAATGAACTGCAATAGCTATAAAATAAAATTTAAATCTTTTAAAAATAGAAATTAAAAAATAAAACAGAAATAATTAGCGAAGCCTGTAGGCTTTTAAAACTACATAAAATCTATTATAGTGGGGGATCTTCTGTGGTCATTAAAATACTTTAAAAGCATAATTTATGAAAATTAAAACAATTAATCACTGATATTTTTTGATTATTCCTAAAAGTAAAATGTGAAATAGCCATAAAACATATATAATGTATACACTGATATATGATTTAAGATATTTCTGAAGCTAACAAGCCTTTTAATGAGTCAACTTCATTAAATTACATCTATTACATAATGTCTAAAACTATATTTTTTATTTGCAAAATAAACAATAATTGACTACAGAATTCTATCAATAATATGACTTTTGCAAATTAATAACACAAAAGCAAAAACTACATAAATCAACAAGTAACAAAAATCAATGTTTTGTTTCATAACACTCATATCAGAAAATGGCAATGAAAGTAATAAAAATAATCATACTTAAGTTCTAAGTTAGGAATATGATAAAATGATGATACTGAAAATAGCAAATGAAATTGAAATTAAAATACGAATATTTTACATGCATTAAAAAACAAAAGTTTACTGTGGGGGGATAAGGAGGGTGGGGAACAGGAGAGCAGAGAGGGAAAAATTACATGAATGTAATATAACAACAATTTTTTTTAAAGTTTAAATGCTGGAAGCAACTGAAATATCCATCAACAGCTGAATAGATAAGTAAAATAATTATATACATACAATGGAATATTATTCACCCTTAAAAAGGAAGGAAATTCTGACATATGCTACAACATGGAAAAACCCTGAAGACATTATGCTAAGTAAAATACACCAATTAGGAAGAGACAAATATTATATGATTCTACTTGTATGAGGTACCTAGGGTAGTGAGGTTCATAAAACCAGAAAGTGAAATGGTGGTTGCCTGGGGCTTGGGACAAGGGAGTGAAGGAGTTGTTTCATAGTTAAAGAGTTTCAGTTTACTAAGATAAAAACATTCTGGAGAAGGATAGTAGTGATGAATGCATAATAATGTAAGTAACTTAATGCTACTGACCTACACTGCTGAATTGAACCATTTAAGAATGAGTTAACATGGTAATTTTGGCATATATTTTTGTACCATTATTTTTAACTTTAACTTAAATGATCAAGATGGTATATTTTATGTTATTTATATTTTTTACACAATTTTAAAAATTAAGAAAACTTTACTGATGACAAGATATCACAAGTGTATAATCAGGCATACTGGGATAGTGCAAGGTCCAAAGGTAGATGCTAAGTAGTATGGATACTACAGAGAGCTTCCTGACCACAGGTGGCACATCTAAAACTTTTTGGACCAATATAAATTGTAAGTTTAAGTAGTTTACATAGGGAGCCATTAAAATAGTGTTAAAATAGCCTTCCACTACTATACGTTCTTCAATAGCTATTCAGAACACTGGTAATGAATTGTGACGATTAGTATCTTGAACTCATCTGTAGCCTGTTCATGGCATAGCAACATGACATGGCATAGCAATTGGGACACTCTGACCTAGTACTCAACTTCCAGCTTTCTCTCTGATAAGTTTCTTTTTCTCTCCCAAACTTAGGATGTTCTTAGACAATCCTCTGGGTGAGTTTCATCCCAGTTCCACCAGGGCTTGGGACCTCTGCTTTTTGAATGTCATACACAGTTCTCTCCCTTGCGGCACACTCCATCCTCGAGCAGAACTTACAGCATGGCTACAACAAAGCTAATGCACCATAAGCATCTGTAATAGAAGCAGTATCCTAAACCAGGTGAATTATATGACCTTCTAACTCCAAACCTCTATTTCTATGACTCATGAACATTTTTATGACTCAAGGTTATATACATATAAATCTCAACTTTATATTTTGATTGCTGGCCCAAATATCAGCAATGAATAAAATGCATGCCAAAGAGGAATTCCTTGTAGTGATATTTAGTAGCACTAGACACTGTAGGTAAGACTGAGAAGTAAATGAAACTTATCACCGATGCACTCCCATTTCTACCTCTGCTTTTTTGTCAACGTCCCATGACATTTTGCAATGTCCCATGGTGGTGCAAAGCTCCTAACCCTTCCAAATTGCCACAATGTACATAACATAACTTTCTCTTTTCCTCACTTTCTACCTAAAACCCTGCCTTAATTTTTAAAAATCTCAACTTGGCAATAGCTCATTTCTGTTTGGATACCAATTTTACTCAGAGTTGCTGATTTTCTTATGAGAATGTCAACACCAATTCCCACCCGGTGGTCACTGGAGCACAGGGGCCTGCCTTTAATGGGAAACAGAATGGCTCTTCAGGTTCTACAATCCAAATCCTTAGTTCATTATAAATGATGATCTTTTCTCTTTATTCACATTTTAATAGCTAATGTTATGTGCTGGGGCAAAGGGACATAAATCAACATTTGAAAATCTCATCCTGGACCAAATGCTTTTCAAACCATCTGTGGTGGAAGATCAGGATTTTTGTTTCCAATCTGTTATACACATACTTTTGGGGGGGGGGGGGGACACTAAAAATGAATTACTAGAAAAAATGAAAGAAAAATTCAAAACATACCAAATACAAGCCACCAACTTCAAAAATACTAAAGAAACATTTTTTTAGAGTAGTCGTAGGTTCACAGTAATGTTAAAAGGAAGGTACAGAGATTTCCCATTACTACCTGCCCCCAACATGCATAGACTTCCCCCCATTATCAGTATCAATTTTTAAATTATATTTGACAGATGTACTATTACTCTGTCAAATTACTTACAAGTTTCTTAGCATTTGTTCCCAATTTCTGTACTTAATTCCTGTATTGGTTCCAATCTAGGACCAGACCACACTTTGAGTAGTACTGCCTCTCTCATTTCAACACAAATATCCACCTTCACCCTGTCATCAGAGTCAATCCTCTCTATAAAATGCAGGAAGATATAGAATGGCATATGCTCTGGTTAGTGAAAAAGTCACTTGGGGTGCATACACATCTGCCATCTATAGATTTCTAAGTCATAGAAGCTGATCCTTTTTCATAAGCTATTCACCAATCTAATACCCTTCAGGTTTATGAGAGTAACAGGATCCAGAAGTCTCATATATGCCCTTCACTTTGAAACCTCTCATTTTTTTAGGGTAGTTAAATCCCTATTCTGGTTCTTGATTATTTACATAATAAGGATCCATTTAAATGCACACAAACTACACCCTCCTGCAGCCAGCAGGAGGTGAACATGAAGATCTGAGAACAAACTTCTCTGTATGTGTGCAAAGCACGTCTCTCTTGTGCAATCGCTTTACAAATAAGAAGTAAACACTAGGTTTATAAGACTTGGAAGAAAAGGTTTATGGCTTTGACTGTTTTCCATTACTGGAAAATTTACATGCTGAAAAGTAGCAAAAACCAGTGCAAAAGAATAAACAGTGGGTGCACTTCAAGGGCTTGTTTCTTTCAAGAATCAGGAGGAAAATTGGGTTTTATTAGCTGTTTCATTAAGTTTTGCTTTGAAGAAAAACAAACAGTGAAAGCATATGTGCAACATCTGATGAAAAAGGATTTTATTTTAAACAGTCTCTGTACAAAACTCATTAATGTAACATTAAATGTGAAGACTTGTCTAGCAATTTAAGGATAATTTTACTCAGTTTATTTATAATTTCTGACAGTTTATTTAACATATTCTAATCTTTAAATCACCATGTATACTAAACTAATATATTAAATCTGTCTTTTCAATGGCATTTTGCAATAAATATCTATAGCAGTTGTTAAAGGCAATTAGTGTATAAAGTTTGTATCAAATTTAACACCTAATATAGTAAGATAATACAGCTGGATATTGATAACTTGGAAAATTAATGAAAACAGGTCAGTTCGTTTTCATCAAATGCCTAATTGTAAATGTTTTTTTTACCTTACAAGTATACTTTTTTAAGGAAAATCTAAATATATGTGCTATTACAATCCAATATCTGAAATATAAGCATCTAACATACTATGCAAAGTATTAAATAAAAGTAAACATTTATTTTTCCTTAGAGCAAATTGAGATATGCTGGGTAGTCATCATACACCCACTGGAAGAATTTACTCAATTGCTATTTTTCCATTTCAAGACTAGGTGTTGATAAGAAGTAACTAAAGTTTACTAGTGGGAGAAAAAATATATATATTCTAGTTCCATTATGTTGGCTACATAATAGTGTGGGCTTCTGGAATGTAGCAGATTAAATTTCAGCTCCTAAAATGATGAATTCAATATTAAACCACAAGTTAGGATTTAAGGCAGTAGTTTTTGGAAGCAGACACCCTTGGTTTCAATCTTGATCCTGCCTCTTACATAAAGACTATAACTATAACCCTGGACAAGTCACTTTATTTCTTTAAGGGTAGATGCCTCATCTGAAGTAGAAATAATAATATTTAACTCATAGGAATATTGTGTCAACTAAATTTAATGAAATATTATATGTAAATAGCCCAGTGATGGTACTTTAATTTGGACTTTCCTTTTTAAAAGAAATTATTACTCATTTTAATCACTGCAATATAGCACATAGCTTAAAAAGTCAAATAGCACTTATATATATACATATAATATATAACATTTATATATTATACATATTTATACAAAAAATCAGCATCCCCTTCCCATATTCTGCCCATCCTACCCAAGGCAGCAACTTGCAACTTGCCTCATTATGTCTCCTAGAATTCATCTCCAAATGACATACATTTTATATATACAGCTTTCTCCTCATACATCACATTTAGATGTTACCTATTTTCTTATTATACACTGAATAATAATAATATATTATACATCTATATCTGAACATATAGATAATATATGTTCAAATTCTGTGCAATCCCCAAATTAAAAGAGCAAGATCATTAGATCATTAACAAATGATGTCTATTAAACTCATACATTGATAAGAACATAGAGTAGAAACAGTTTCTCTCTTAGGAGCTGATGTGTACAATCCAAATCAGTGGTAACCTGTGGATTCTAGGGTCTCTATTCCTCAGAGTATAAATATGAAATTTTTTTTCCCAATAACTACTTTCAACTCTCCTGTGTGGGATCTCCTTTCCCACCTGGTAAATGTGGCAGACTGATTGCATTATGACTCTTAATTTTTCATACTTCCCTGTATCTTTCCCCCTTGTAACATCTTCCCACACTGACTCTGAGTTTGGCCCCCCAGAAAAACTCAAGCAGGGGCCCAGAAAAGTGACAGTGTTTCTACTGTCTTCCCTTGGACTCTCACCGCCAGCACGAGCACAAGCTGAGGCTAGCCTGCTGGAACGGGGCACCAAGCCAAGTCGTCCCAGCCAAGGCCCTCTTAGTCCCGCCAGCCCCCGACAACCCTGAGCTGATTGTAGAGGCGTAGGCAAGCCCCACAGGCAACAAGTCTTGTCACAGGTCAGCACAATGGCCCCGGCCTGTTTGTATGCTTCTCACAAATAGTGAACGGTTGTTTTAAACCATCAAATTTTAATGGTTTATTATGCAGCAATACCTAACTGTTCCTTAAACAGCAACTTGATTCCAGTCTATAACTTTCAGATGCTGTCAGTCATTAGAATTTTATCCTTCAGATAATTAAGACTCATCTTATTGTTATTTTTGTTATTTTTTTTAAAGACTTTATTTATTATTATTCTTAGAGGGGAGGGAGAGAGGCAGAGAGGGAGAAAGACATCAATGTATGGTTGTCTTTCACCTGCCTCCAGCTATGGACCTGGCTTGCAACCTGGTTATGTGCCCTGGCTGGGAATCGAACCAGCAACCTTTGGGTTTGTAGGCCAGCTCCTTATCCACTGTGCCACCAGCCAGGGCCTATTTTTGTTATTTTGAGACTTAAGACTCAAAATCAATTTGAAGCTCTTTTTGTCCTGTAGTTCAACCCACATGCTCTGCAGCTTGGAATGGAGAAATGAAGCATGGTCTTGTTCAGAGAAACCTGCTGCCCCTCACTACTTCTCCCAGGAGCCATGGCTCAAGAATCGAAAGTAGGTACGGGATCATCACCATGCTTAGTGGGATGCAGTCACAGTGTGCTTCTCTGGCTGGCAATAACTAGGTGTCAGTGTCACCTCATCTGGCAAGCATGCAGCTACTAGCTTCCTCATGGGGTGATCTTATGGGCTCTACAGGGGATCCTGCAGTTAGACCACCTCCCTGGAATACTGACCTGGTCTACTCAGTCACCATCCACCCTCTGCCACTGCTGAGGTCCCATTACCTTCTGGCTGATAGCATCTTGAACAGCACAATGAAAAAATAGGTCAAGCCTAGATACTCTCAGAAATGATCAAAATAAAAAAATAGTGTCCTCTGCCCCCCACCATCACTCTCAACTTTAGCCCTGCTCCAGCAGAAAAGAGCAGATCAGCACGTCTGTGGCTAAGCAAATGCTCAATTAGGCAATGAAATGACCCTACCTGCTGACTTAAAGACAGTGCATACTCTTTAAAATTGGTTCTTGGAAAAGGAAGGGAGGCTTTGAGAGGGAAGGGAATCATTTCTCGTGACTAACCCTGCATTTTTATGTTGAGTCTTATTTTCAAATTGGGGTGGGATGGAGGATTCCAGTTCTTCAGGGATGGTTCCTCAGAACAGTTTCTACAGACAGGTTTCTGGCTGCAGTGGCTACTAGATTATTCATTGCAATCCAAATATAGAAAATTGGTTACTTAGAGTCTTTTGTCTCCAGCTTGGGGCTTTAGCTGCAATTCTGGAACAAGATAAAAAGGTCCCACTCAACACCCTGTTACATGGTTATTTTAAAATCTAATGTATGCATTAAATTCTACTATACTGCATATCATTATAGAAAAATTCTGTAAAAATTTTTACAGAAATACCAGTTTTACTTAAAAGATTATTTGAATGATACTTATTAACATTTTATGTTAAATTTTATGGTGTTCCCACAAATCCTACCTTATCAATTAAGGGATAGAAGAATACGATTTTCTTTTTTTAATTTTCTCATATTTTTTCAAATAAAACTGTGTCCAATAAAATTCTCCAAGTTATGAATTTTTTTCTGACAAATCAAATAGTCAGTTATTCATGTAACAAATATTTATGTACCTACTTTATACCCAGTGTTATTCTAGTAGCTTTGGGCATATCAACAAACAAAACAAAAATACCTGTCTTTATAAACTGAGCAGGAAAAAAAGATGTTAGGAAATACACATAATAAATAAGTAAATTACAGAGAATCTTGAAGGTGACTAGTAGTATGAGAAAAACAAAAAGTAGAGTTAGTCGGATTAGGGGAATCAGAGTACCAGGAATAAGGCTAGTACACAGTAAGAAGATGACATAAGAGCAAACACATGAAGAATGTGGGGAGGAGGGGGGAAGTTAGTCAAATCTGGAAGAAGAGTGTTCTAGACAGCAAAGAGGCCAGCCAATTCAGAGCACGCCCCCTACCCCTACCCCAGGCAGGAGTATTTGATATGTTTGAGAACCCATAAGGAAGTCAGTATGCCTGATTAGTGAATGGAAGGAAGAAAAATTGAAAGTGAAGTGAGAGCTGATGGTGGTTTGCCCCAGAGTGGTAGCAAAGGAGATGATGAGAAATGGTCTGATTCTGGATATTATAGCATGGAGGAAACAGGATGAGTTGATTGAGTAGATTGAGTTGGTGGGGGGTGTGAGTGAAATAGGGAAGTAGCTTAAACAACTGGAAAAACAGAGTTGCTGTCTATTGAGAGGAGAAGGTAATTCAGATAAAGACGGGTGAGTAACTTTGGGAGGAGAGAGATTAGGAGTTTAATTTTGGACTTGTTGACTTTAGGATCTAAGTGGGGACATCAAAGTAGAAATGTCAAGTAAGAACTTGACCTTATGAATTAGGAATTCAAGAGAGAAGTCTAGGCAGGGGATATACAATTGGGAGTAATTGGCATTTGATGGAATTTAAATGGATGAAACCCATGGCACTAAGAATAGCTAGAGAAGAGAATAAGACATAGGACAGCCTGGGCACTAATATTGTGAGGTTATGGGGGGGGGGGGGGGGGGG
>PVIW01001597.1:226862-249461 GCA_004026585.1 Noctilio leporinus | reverse complement strand
TGGACCCAATGGCTCATTCCACTAAAAAGGAATTTTACTATTTAATGAAAATTCTTCTAAAACAAATAGGTTTTCAAACACTAGTCAATGACCCTCTTATTTCAAACAATATGTTATACAATGAAATGAAATACAATAAAATATATTTATATAAATTTTTAAAAGCTGGCAAAACTCCCTAAAGTTTATATGATTTTAATTCAATTAAGCTAGTGAATATAAAGGGCTTACTATGCAAAACAAGATATAGAATAAAGAATATATAAGCAAAAATCCCTGTGGTCAAGGAGCTTTCAGGCTACTATGGGGAATCAGGCAAGTGCACAGATACTCAATCACCAAACAGAATTGCGGTTTATGGACATACAGAGGAGGAGCACCTAAGCCAAACTTGGGGCCAGCGTTGTCTATCTGAAGGATGTGCTGCTTAAATTTAATCTTGAAAAAATATGTAGTCATTACGGGTAAAAGACTTAACCATACGAATCACAAATGAAGGTTCCAACTAACTAATACATTTATTAAAAGGTGTACAAATGAACTAGTTTTCAGGGAAATGCAAATTAAAATCACCATGTGGCCTCCACAGGGAGGACTTTAAGTCTTCCTCTCCAAAAAACAACCATTGCATGGATCTGGCAATCTACCAAAGTCAAATAACATATTAAGAAATACTTGTTCATGAAACACTGTTGAAATCAGGGTAAGAACAGTGGGTGTCTGTGGCTCTCCTGTCTGGGGCCACTGCCATCCCTCCTTGGTCAGGGTGGGTGCTCTCCCTGGACCACAGGCTGGGCCAGTTTCATGGCGAGAGAGGCCCAATTGATCCAGAGCCCAAGGTGAAAATATGCTATCCAGCAGCATCACCAGTAGCAAGTTCAAGGAAACCATCTCTGTTGGGCCAAGCAACAGAGCAGCAACAAAACCAGAAAGGAAATAGGGAGATCCTGGAAGCGGGAGACCCACAGAGAGGCTTGAACTCTGCAAACAACCCTGGTTGCCTTCTGCCCACATGCTTTGGGGAAACCATACTGTACTCATGTCCCAGGCAAATGGTGGGGCTGAACACAGGCACAGAGGACCTGGCAGTAAGAAGGCAGGGGAGACTAAAAACACCTGTCTGAAGTTTGAATGCTAACAACAGAATTCAGAGCAAATAATGGAATTTTAATATGTTAAATACAGTTACATTATTTTACCCATTCACTTTGGTAGTACTTATACGCTGATATGTTCAAAGTAAATATTGTTATTTCAAAAGCAAAAATATAAAATATCTACTTAAATTTTTGATCTCCATGTACACAACATGCACGATAGATCCTTTGCTAAAATTTAGTAACAATTTTAAGATTTACTAGAAGAAATAAACATTTTCCACAAGTTTCTTAGGTATGATGCTGCTGAGTAATTAAGTTATATGTTGGTTGGAAATACCTAATTTTTCTTTAACTTTTATTCTTTTTCCTTCACCTTATTTTAAAAATATACATATCTCTGTATTGCTAATAATTTTTAGGGAGCTTGTGAGCATGTTACTGCTATTAGTATTTGTGTAATGCTCTATCTGTTTAAGCCATCTATTGTGAGTAAATGAAATATCATTTCTGGCCCAAAATGCCACTAGATAAAGATTAAATATATTGTATTCATATAGTCTCTTGATTATACTAAAGTAGTTTTTTTCCCTTTTTTTAGTTTATCCTTGGAAATTAGGAGAAAATTGCACTTAGAGCAGCATGCTGTGTTTCTGTAATAAACACTGAATCATATTCAGTTACACAAAATTTTTCATTCATAAATTACTGCATGTTATGATATGGTTTGCCACTTAAGCATATGCCAATTTAAGCAATCAATACAAGAAGAACAAGTTTCATCACTTGTGAATTAAATATTTTAATGTCATTTTTAAAGATATCAAAGTATCAGAAAAAAAGAGAGCTATAATACTTTATAAATTTATAAATTAAAATTTAAGTAATGATGGTAATTGTGTAATTTAACAATTAAAAGCACATTTCTGCCTAACCATGATCTTTAGGTTCACTAGACAGACTGGCAGACTGTATTTCAGAGTCCAGAGTGCTAACCATTACACTATGGAACCATCAGGTTGTAGTTCAAAAAGCCTTGAAGGAAGTTGTCTTTCCACTGGTGAATTTATCAAGCCCAAAATCTGACCCTCAGGTTCAGATAGATTGGAATGGAACTGTCTCTCAATGAAAGATCCACATCAAGCAATGTCAAAAATATATATATATCAGGATATCAGGGATAATATCGGAATCCAATTATTAATTATAACTGTAAATACAATTATCAAATGAACTGGAATGTTCCTGCCATTATGATTATTCATTTTTGTTTTGTAGGTGGGCAAATCACAATAGTGTGAGCACAGGATAAGTACAAATTCTCATGAGTAGTTGTATAAATAAAATATTTAATGGCATAATCTAACAGTGGCATCACACATCTGGCTCCACAGTTGGGGTAGTCTTACCACTGAAGCCAAGTTGTTTAAAATGTGTAGGGTAAGAACCTCTCTCTTTGCCCTCTTTGCATAGTGTAATGGACACTGCCAATGTTTCTTTCATTCATTCATTTTTAAGTTTTAATAACTGACTAGTAACTATTTTGGTTGCCACTGGATTACAGTCAAATCTTGTAGACTGGGAAGCCATTCTCTCTCTCTCTCTCTCTCTCTCTCTCTCTCTCTCTCTCTCAGATAATTTGCCTATCTGTTCTGATCTATTATGAGTTGATTTCATGCTTGAACTTAGAAAATGCTTATTTCCAAGCCCAAATGAAGGCTTCCAACTATAGACATAATTATGATCTTGAATGTTTGTAAAAAGAGAAAAAAATCATCAAAAATCACACTAACCTAATACAATTGTGGTTGTTTTGCCAAATTTCTCTTATATGTAGGCTTTCATTTTTTGGTACTCTTAATTAGACAAGCAAGTTGCTATATTTCCCAATTGGGATTTTAATGGCTATTCTTTTAAATTTATAAATTTGAAGGGAAATTACCTATCTACAACATTGTCTTTCCTTTTAGGAACACCAGAGCTGTTCGTTTTAAAAACTGATTTTGCTAGATATATTTTGTCACTGATTAATTACCTAAATGAATTGTCTTAGTGTTTCTAGTACATTTTTAAATATTCTGTGGTGCTTTCCACGTTACCTTACATAATGAAAATATACTTTCTTTTACAATATTTATGGCTTCACTGCACTAGCCAGTGTGGCTTAGTTGATTGGAGCATCATCCCATAAACCAAAAGGTCATATGTCCAATTCTTGTTCAAGGAGCATGCCTGGGTTGCAGGGTCAGTCCCTGGCTGGAGCATATAACAAGATACAGTCTGTCGGTGTTTCTCAGTCTCATCAATGCTTCTCTCCCTCTCTCTCTCCTTCCCTTCCTTTCTCTCTAAAGTCAATAAGCACATCCTTGGGTGAAGATTTAAAAAAAATTATGGCTTCATTTTGGTCATATTGCATTGGTTACAATTTCTAGGACAAATAGTGTGCTACAGTGGCAGTTGCAGGTATTCTTATTTTACAGCATCTATTTTTATGTTCATGACACTCATGTAAGTACAGATATGGCAGCCTTATTGTCTTCATTCTGTAACTGGATAACTAGAATAAATGAATAAACTTAGGCACCAAGAAAGCAATTTACTTGGCCAAGTTTAAGCTAGGACTGGAGCATGAACCCAAGTCTTTGGACCACTACAGTTCCATATTTACATACACTCCTTATCTTTTTCTAAAAAATAAATTGTACACTAATTTTAATTACATAAGTAATCTCATAGATTAGAGTTCTGTTGACCTTGAACTCCACATGATCAAAATTGAGCTGATCATCAATCAACCTCCTATTAATTGTATTCTGTTTTAGTAAGTGGTTCCACCATCCTTCTACCTCAGACCATAAACCTGAAGGCTTTTACTCCCATCTCCTCAATACTTAGACTGAATGGATCATCATATCAGTTTACTTTACCTTCAAAAATCTCTCACATTAGCTTACCTCTACATCCTTTGCCCTCTTTTCCCATTGTCACTGTCTTGGTTCAGACCATTTATTTCTGTTTTGTGTCTCTAATCTTGCCTTCTGCTAACCTGCCTTCCACCCTGCTAAAGTGATCTTACAAAATGCAATTCCAATCCATTACTCCCCGGTTAAAATCCTTTAGTGATTCTTCATTATTTCAGGGTATAGTTCAGGTTCCTTAGCTAAGCAGACCTAGTTCATGCCTTAAAAAGAGCTACTCTTTTGAGCCTGTCTTCTTTCTCTCTACACTAAATTTTGCATAGTTTTTTGGTCAATGGTTGGTCAACCCTATGCTCAAACATCCTGAGATAGTAACACTTCCACCCCTACTAAAAGATCTGTGTGTAGGTGTGGGGCATATATATATATATATATATATATATATATATATATATATAATATTTAATTCTCATTATTACTCTTGTGCTTCAGGAATAAATGGAATCTTTTAACAGAATGTGGCTATGTAATTCAAGATGTTTTCATCTAACAGAAATTCATTCCCAATTTCCTGTTTGGCTCCTTACTTCATAAAATCCTAATTCAAAATTTGTAGAAATAATGGATGAATTTTGAAGACATTATGCCTAGTAAAATAAGTCAGTCACAAAAAGATGAATGCTGTATTGATTCATTTTCATGAGATACCTAGAGCAGCCAAATTCATGGGAGCAGAAAATAGAACAGTGGTTGTCAGGGGCTTGGGGGAGGAGGAATAAAGAGTTAATGTTGAATGGATACAAAGTTTCAATTCTGCAAGATAAAAAATGGTGAGGAATTTGGTGTCACAACAGTGTCCTCCACTGAACCTAAAATGGCAAAAATGGTTGAGATGGTAAATTTTATGTCATATATATTTTACCATCATTTTAAAAGTAAATTTAAAAATTGTAGAAATAATATTTTATGCCTCCAGGGTCTTTTTAAAAAGATTTTATTTATTTACTTTTAGAGAGCTAGGAAAGAAGGGAGAAAGAAAAAGAAAGATCAATGTGTGAGAGATAAATCAACAGGTTGCCTCTCACACACCCCCAACTAGGGACCTGGTCCACAACCCAGCCCTGACTGGGAATCCAACTGGTGAACTTTTGGTTCACAGGCCAATGCTTAATCCACTTAGCCACACCAACCAGGGCGAGGGTCTTTTCTTGAATCCATTCATTAACCATGATATAATGATAAATGAATTTTGAGTACACTGGAGAACCCATAATTTTAAGACATATAGAGAAAAAACAAAGCTGGGTTAATTAAATTGCAATATATTACATTATTTCATATTTGCCACAGATGCTTTAAAACAACGTATACCTGGCTGTGAGTTGATAATTGTGGGAATTAGGTGATATGTACATGGGAATTTATTATATTAGTCTCTTTACTTTTATATGCTTAAAGTTTTTCATAAGATGTTAAAAATAAAGATAGTACTGCAAATATACAACATATGAAACTCAGCAGTACAATGAGATTGATGACAAGGGTAAGATAACTTCTTTAAGATACTGTTAAAAGGTGGAATACAATAAAACATGAAAATACTTTAGAACCTAGTTTTAAAATATGAATTTGATATAATTCACATAATGGTGAAGGGTTTTAAGAAGAGCATTGTGAACTAACCAAAGAGAAAGACCACTGGAAGGAAGGAGTTAAAGCAGTTTCAACTTCTGGTTAAGATGGTGGCACTGGTAAAGAAGGCTCACCTCTTCGCACAACCACATAAAAACTGCAACTAAATTATGCAACAACTATTATTACTCAGAAGCACCAGAAACTGAGTTGAATGGGAGTCTGACAATTACAGAATTAAAGAAATCATACCTATCCAGAATGGTAGGAGGGGCAGAGACACAAAATGGGCTGGACCCAAATCCACGTGTGGCGGATAAAATTTGAGAGGGATTTCTCAGGAGCAGGGAGTCCCAGCCCACACCAGGCCCAGGGTTCTGGTGTCAGAAAGATAAGTCTGTAACTTCTGACTGCAAAAACCAGCAGAAACTGAGTCAGTGGAAGGAACTGCTGCAGTCCCAAACAGTTCTGCCTGAAGAACCCACACATGAAATTACTCAGACTCACTCTCTCGGAGCTCCAGCACTTGGGAGCAATGTGACAGGCACCAGTGTCAAACAGGGAGGAAATGAAGTGGCTGGCATCAAGGCGAGAGCAAGGGGACAGCTTTCTCACAGACAGAAAGGCAACAGAGCCTCAGAGCCCTAAGGAGGGTGTCATAGCTGACCCTCCATCATGGCTAACACTGTTGATCCCCAGTGTTATCCCCAGTTGGTGATCCCCTGAGGCTCCCTCCCACCTAATTTACAGCCGTTAATAGCTTTTCCATATGAATGGCTGGTCTTGGCTCAAGCTTCACAACTTCATAAATCTTTTCAAACAAGCAACAGCTGACCAAAGTAAGTCCCCAGCCCCCTTTCTTCTTCCTAGCTAATCCTAGAGATGGTACTAGCAGCAGCCAGCCTAGATTCACAGCTTGGCTTTGCCTAAGAATTGACAAAGCCTAACACAAGTAACAGGTCATAGCAGCTCTACCTAATAAATAGAAACAAACACAGGGAGGCTGCCAAAATAAGAAGACAAAGAAACATGGCCCAAATGAAAGAGCTGATCAAAATTCCAGAAAAGAGCTAAGCTAGACGAAGGTAATGAATCTATTATATGCAGAGTTCAAAACACTGGTTAAAAGCATGCTCAAAGAACTTAGTAAGGACCTCAGACCTCACCAACATAAAAAAAGATCTAGTCAGCAATGAAGGATAGATGAATTGAAATAAAGAACAATTTACAGGGAAACAACAGTAAAGTGAATAAAGCCGAGAATCAAATTAATGATTTGGAAGATAAGGAAGCAAAATAAACCAATCAGAATAACAAGAAAAAAACATCCAGGCCCTGGCTGGTAGCACAGCGGGTAAGGTGCCAGCCTGCGAACCCAAAGGTCGCAGGTTCGATTCCCCAGCCAGGGCACATAATCAGGTTGCAAGCCAGGTCTCCAGCCAGGTCTGTAGCTGGAGGCAGGTGAAACGCAACCATACATGGATGTCTCTCTCCCTCTCTGCCTCTCTCCCTTCCCCTCTTTCTAAAAATAATGAAATAAAATCTTTAAAAAAAAAAAAAAAAAAAGATTGTTTAAAAAAAAAAAAAAAACATCCAAAAAAATGAGAATAGTGTAAGCAGCCTCTGGAACAACTTCAAGTGTTCCAGCATTTAAATCATGGGGGTGACAGGAGAAAAGAAAAAAAAAACAATTTGCAAATTATTTGAAAAAGTAATGAAAGAGAACTTCCCAGGAAGCACAGAAGGTCCCAGGCAAGATGGATGCAAAATGGCCCTCTCCAAGACATATCAGAATTAAAATGCCAAAGGTAAAAGATAAAGAGAGAATCTTAAAAGCAGCAAGAGAAAAGAAGTTAATTACCTACAGAGGAATCCCCATAAGACTGTCAGCAGATTTCTCAAAAGAAACTTTGCAGGCTAGAAGGTGTTGGTAAGAAATGTTCAAAGTGATGAAAAGCAGGAACCTACAGCCAAAATTGCTCTACCCAGCAAAGATATCATTTAGAATTGAAAGGCAGATAAAGAGCTTCCCAGACAAGAAGTAACTAAAGGAGTTCATTATCACCAAACCATCATTATATGAAATGTTGAAGGGACTTATTTAAGATGAAAACTATGAACCACAAAAATGGCAATAAATACACACTTGTCAGTAATTGAATCTAAAAACCAAACTAAGCAAACAAGAACAGAAAAACAGAATCATGGATATGGAGAGTGTTTTGAGGATTGCCAGATGGAAGGTGGGTGTGGGGTTATGGATGAAGAGGTGAGGGGATTAAGAAATACAAATAGGTAGTTATAAAGTAGCCATGAAAGTATTAAGTACAGTATAGGAAATGGAGTAGCTAAATAATTCATACACATGACCCATGGACATGAACAAAGGTGTGGGGACTGCCTGAGGGAGTGGGGGGTAATGGGTGGAGGGGGACAAGGGAGGAAAATTGGGACAACTATAATAGCATAATCAATAAAATATAATTAAAAAAATCAGTTTGAATTTCTAAGCATAAGTAAAATTTTGAAATTTCATTCCATATAAATTAGAAAACAAGCCCTTTTAATATGTAGCTCCTAAACTACAAAGGAAATAATCAAAATATTTCTGTATTGCTCTATGTTTCAAAATCAAGTCAGTTTAATTTGAAAGATAGGGATTAAGGATGGCTTTATTCCTTCTTTTAAAATAACACAAAATGATCTAGTATTATTTGCATAAAATCTAATTTTAACATTAGTATAATATTTTGTTTTGTGCTGTCTTCCTGTTTCTGCTATACCAAGTGATAGAAGAGAATTGAAAATCCATGGGTCAAATCACAAAACTGAAGTCCTAAACTAATGTGCTCATAGCTCACACAAAGGAAGGAAAACAAATTTGGGGAGGAGGGCAGGAAGGAGAGATTGAGCAAAAAGGAGAAAGAACTCATAGACATGGCAACGGTGTGGTAATTACGGGGGTCGGGTGGTGTAAGGGGACTAAATAGTAATGGGAAAATGCAATAAAAGAAATAAACATATATCTATTTAAAAAAATAATAAAGGCAAGTTGCTTTGAAGTTTTAAACATCACACAAATTGCCAAAAGGCATCTGAATCTAAGGCAAGGCTAAGAACACTTGTAATTATGAATAAAGTTTAGGGTTGAGAGTAAACTGTGACAAGACAAAAGAAAAGGAAGCATATATATGTAACATAGATAAAAGTAGAGAAAATAATTCCAAAAATCAAACCTATATACACATTGCCCATAGTCATTACACAACAAGATTTTGCCACTTTGCTTCATGTATCTCTGGTTTGTTTTTTCTTTGCCAGGCTCCTTGCTACCATTTTATATTTTAGGCCATAATCAACTCCAGTTGTTTGAAATAGTTCCCTTTACAGTTGATTTGTTTGAGTCAAGATCCAAATACGTTTTACACATTACATTAAGTTATGTCTTTTGAATTTCTTTTAATCTACAGCAGTGCTATTCAAAGTGTGATGTGAACTGGTACCAGTGTGAAAACCAGTTGTTTTCAGCCCAAAAACTCTTTGTTCAGGTCAATAAGATAAATTCAAAAGAAGAAAGAGAGGACTGAGAAACTTTCATAGCAAGATGACACTGTCAAAAGACCCAAGAGCATGAATGGCCAGTGGACCCATCTCCCTGAACCACACCGATGCTGGCCATCACCTTCCCAGGGTGAGTTACACAGGCCTGGAGCTGCACACGAGTTTTGAGCACTGGTACCACTTACTGGTTGCAGCCCCAAAGAATACTGAAAAAACAGAAACAAAAAGCCTGGCCCTTAATTGTAAGGAGTGAGAGATGCAGTCCTCCTCCTCCTTCTTTATCTTATCATTAACTTTTTAAGGAAATTGGGTCAGTTGTCCTTTTGATTTCTGGATTCTTCTATTAGTTTCCTGTGGTGTTAGTTAACTTCGTCCTGCATCATTTGACTTCCTTAATTGATTCTATTCAGCTTCAACTTTTGCGACAAGAACATTTCATAGACTATGCTCTTTGATTTGTGTTATAAAACATCAGAAAGTATATAATACAGGATGCCTTCTTTTTAGTAACACCAAGATTGATCACTGGGTTCAGGTGCTGATAGTGCAATCCTTCCTGTGTAAATGCCCCATCAACCTTTCATCTAACAGTTCCACCCACTCATCGTTCTTGCCTAATTTGTCATTAGGGATGGAAAAGTGGTGATTTTTTCAATTCTACTATCTTTTCTATATTTATCAGATAAAATTCTAAAAAGAAATATTTTCCTTTATGAAATTACCTATTTGGTTACCATGAAATATAGTTCATAAAGGAAAGATGGGATAAAATGCTTCTTTCTAACAATTTTCAGAACAAGGAGTTGATATCCTAGACACTCCTAATGATGTTCAATGGATTAGGTTTGGAAACTTTCTCTCTCTCTCTCTCTCTGTCTCTCTCTGTCTGTCTGTCTGTCTCTCTCTCTCTCTCTCTCATTATAGACTCATAGATTTTTAAGATATTTAATGTGTTTCAAACAACTGCACTCAGTTATTTTCCATCTTCTGTTCCCCCTTCTTATCCTAAAGAATAATATACTAGAGACCAGTACAGTATATTTGGTGTTAAACAGACTTTCCTTGAGTTTTCTAAAAACCAAATTACATCTTCATGTATAGCATTAGTCTGTAAAAGACACTGAATATTTCAAACAACCAACTAAAAATTATAACCGTAACATGGCTTCCATGTGCCATAAACTGTGCCCAACTCTTAGAATGCAAATCTCACTTAATCTACACAATAACCACTTTAGGTGGGTACTAATGTTATCCCTATTGTATAAATAAAATAAATGAATTTTGGAGACATTAAGTAATTTTTCCAATATCCCGCTAGTAAATGGTAGAGTAGGGATTTGTTGCTTTTTTAATTATTGAAGTCTCTTTATTTTCATATTTAATGTTACCATTAATGAGAATTCAATCTTGAATAAAATAGCATTAAGCATGTTACTTCCCCATTAGCATATTTTCTGTCTGATGAACTATTAAAACTTTGTAATTGGTTACACTTTGCACTGAAAAGCAAACTAAAAGTAAAACGAACAGCTTTATAAGAGCATTACCCATAAAAAAATGTTTCCCTAAAATGACCAGGCCTGAATGAGGTTCATAGCTGAGAAGTCCAATTAGCAAATTTATTTGAGTTACAGATACATTCCTCTTTTGATCTCATATAATTACTCTCATCCTTCCAAGGTTCTAATATAACTGATGACTGACGACTGACAACCAGTTTGAATTTCTGATGTGCTAGCATTCACTTTTGGGAGATCTGGTAACCCCGGGGCCCACGTTCCAGCCTGGCAGCAGGGGGCCAGCGCAGACACAGGCCTCGGTGTCCCCCAGCTTTACTCGTTGGCATGACCACACCCTCAGGCTACAAATCTTTTCTCAACTGTGTTTTGTTTTGCTTTGATACTATCTGTGGGCTCACCCCCACATTAAAAAGAACTATCCTTAATTAAAGGTGTAACTCTCACTCCAAAGGGAAGGAAATTTTCTTAACTCAGCAGACAGTGGCAGCAAACAAGAAGTTAGACTTCGCCCTACCCACCCCTAAGGCCAAGGCCAGAAGAAGAATACTAACGAACCCTGGAAACTTTCATGGGGAACTAGTTTCAACAAATTCAGTTATGAAACTTGTAACAGAAGTAATTCCCTCTGGAGACATTCCCCAATCTCTCTGTCTCTCTTTCTCTCTCTCTCTCTCTCTCTCTCTCTCTCTCTCTCTCTCTCTCTCTCTCTGTCTCTCTCTCTCTCTCTCTCTCTCTCTCTCTCTCACACACACACACACATACACACATGCAAATGCAGCTCCCTCCCTCACCTGCTCCTCCATTCTGCTAGGTCACAGAAATGGCAACAGGAATCTGTATGATTCTGCCTCAAGCTTAAGATAAAACAAAAATTCTTTCATAAAAAATAACCTGATGAAAAGGGAAAGTTCCTAAGGAATAACTACATAAATTATTAGAGGTCCAAAGTGGGCAGAAACCTTTACTCATTTAGTGAATAAACAACCAACAATTAATGATTTTATTTAATTATTAATTATTATATACCATAAGCATTATATTAAAATCAGAATGAAGACAAAAAGAACTTTAATCACCACTACCTAACATTTTTCTAACCATTCATAAAATAATACAGAAAAATATTACAAATAAAGCAACAAAAATTTTTTTCATTTGCAAATGACCTCACTCTACCTCGATTACAGTGAAATCCCTGAAAAATTACAAAAACTAAAAGGAGAAATTAGTGATTGAATAATTACCACATTAATATACAAAAACATACTTCTTTTATTTATCAGCTCATAATAATCATAGAAGTGATATGAATAAAAATTCAAACACAATAGCAAACATGATTATTAAATACTCAGAAACAAAAATTAATTAAAGACGCCAGTAAGGTCACGGTATCAGGGCAGGATATAGGCTTGGGGTGCAAGGGCTGTCCAGTCACTAACTGAGAGAGTGGAGCTAGAATCCACCAACCTCTGAGCCATCCCGTGAGCCACCCTGTCAGAGCCTAGCTGAAGCAGAAATTATGGCTTCTCTCACCAGTGACACTCTAGACCTGATCAAGACCTCTATTTCCCTGGCCTACTTCTGAATCACAGGAATCAGCTCAAAACTGTTCATGTTTCTCAGAGTACATATAGGAAACAGAGTCAATCAGCAGAGGGTTGAGACTCATGACTTTTTCAAGAATCAGATGTCAGGTAGAGAAAACTTACTCTCTAAGGAAGGGATTTCAAGGAATTCTGTTTTTGGGTTTTTTTTTTAATTTTATTGTTGTATTACATCCATCCCCTTTTTGCTCCCCTCTGTCCCCCTCCCCACCCACCCATTCCCCCCAAAGTCAATCCCACCTGTTGTCCATGTCCATGGTTCCTTTATACTAGGTTCTTGTCTAAACTGCTCCCCTTCCTTGCCTCTTCCTTCCCCCTCCCTCCAACCCCCTTTCCCCTGACCACTGAAGGCCTATTCACTGTATTCAAATATTTGGTTCTGTTTTGCTTGTTGTTAGTTTTGTTCATTATTGTCCTGTAATGTCAAGGAATTCTTAAAGAGCTTCTGGCAGAGAACCTTACTAAACATATGTGTGAAAAATAAATGAGTATATAAACCTGTTCATTATTATTACTGAATGAAACAAAAAGAAAAGAATGTTTTGAAATGTGTTTACACTAATAAAAAATTCCCAATTAACATAGTCCTCAGTATTTCAGAACTTGTGATTGTTTAACTGAGGTTTGATTTCAGGATTATCTTTTCACCGTCTAGATGAAGATAGTCTCCTATGAAAATTAATGGTGTAAACAAATGGTTTGAGGCACCACAGAAGCATCTATTTATATTCAGATAGTTAATATGCTAAGCATTTTTATCTATTAAATTAAAGCAGGTCACCTAAAGACTTTTCTAGATAATACTTCATTAGCCTAATTATAATGAATACATGTAGTTGAAGTAATAAAATGAACATCTGTTTTAAAACATTCTTCAATTTAAGCCTTTTACTAAATCATGCTAGCTTTCATACATTAATTTTAATTACTAAGGGTTTACATGGGAATAAAAGAAAAACTCCATCGAAACAGGAAGTAAATTTTCTGTTCTTACCTTTGAAGTTCTCCATTCCCAACCATCACCTATCTGCTGTGAATGTTTGATAAATTCTGTACAACAACGCTGGAATGATTTTTCTCCCAAAAACTCATCTTCCTCCATATTAGATGATCACTGCAATATAAAAACTAAGTATTAGCATCAGTTGCAGAATGAATACTGAAATGAATTCTGCTAATTCACTTATTTATTTCTTTTTTTTTTTTTTAATATTTTATTATTTTTAGAGCAAAGAGAAGAGAGAGAGGCAGAGAGGCAGAGAGACATCAAAGTATGGTTGCCTTTCACCTGCCTCCAGCCACGGACCTGGCTGGAGACCTGGCTTGCAACCTGGTTATGTGCCCTGGCTGGGAATCGAACCAGTGACCTTTGGGTTCACAGGCTGGTGCCTATCCACTGAGCCACAAGCCAGGGCTTCACTTATTTATTTCAACAAACCAAAATTTGGAATAGAAAACAACCTCAGCACCATTCCAAAAATGTTTTGTTTATATCTTTTTCATCCTATCTCCATTTTGCAATCAGGAAGATCATGTTCATAAATTTAGCAAGAGTTTAATTTTGCCTCACTTCTCCTAAGCTAATGCTTCCAACCTTCTTAGAACTTCCTTTATTACCTCTTACTTCTGATCTTATGTAGATAGTATGACAGTGACAGGTCCTCACAGTCTGAAAGTTGTTATCCTCAGTTGTCAAATGAAAAAGGTGCCCTGACTGTTGCAGTTCAGTGGATTGGATGTTGTTCCACAAACCAAAAGGTTGCAGTTTTGATTCCTAGTCAAGCACATGCCCAGGTTGTAAGCCAGGCCCCTGACTGGGGGAATGAAGAGTCAACCAATTGATGTGTCTCATCCATTTGTTTCTCTCCCTCTGCCTCCTTCCCTCCTTCTCTTTCTAAAAATAAGTAAATAAAATCTTTTAAAATGAAAAAGGCAATGTAAACTGCTCAAGAATGTAAATGAGAAAGCATTCAAACCTCAGTTTGGCTCCAGGGCTAATGATCTGTCTATACTAGCTGATTCCCAGTCCAGTGTTCTTTCTGGTTATTAAAATTTAGTATGATCTACATAAGAATTTGTTCATCCATCAAACAAATACAGTATCTACTAACTAGTAGTAACTGTGCATAGGTAAAATTAGATACACAAAAATGGAAATATATATATAGCCTTTGCCTTATAAGAATTCACATTGCAAAAGGGGGGATAAGCAGAATTAATAATATTTACAGTAGAAACTCTCTTAACAAACCTCCATTCAACCAAGTTTGCCATGTGAATCAATACAAAGTCCACTCCCTCTGTAAAATGACTAATATCTACAGTGCTCTGATCAGGGAGCAGCTTCTACTCCCCTCAGTGGAGGGTATGTTCACAAACCACGTTCTTGTATAATAAGCATACTTTAATGAAATACTATGTTAACCAAACCAAAAAAATGTAATTCAAAAAACACAGACAACTGTTATTTCTAAGATTTAATGCCTTGGAAAGACTATATAAAAGTAAGTCTCTACTAGAAAGACAAACCACTATTGAACTAGATATGAACAAAGCAACAAAAAGTTGGTGAGGGGTGGGGATCGTAAAAATCTAGGATTCTGCACTCAGATTGCTACACGTGTGGCTTAAGCTCTTTCATTTAAACCAATATTTTAATTTAAACAAAATATCTAGAGGATGCATTCTGGGTTCAGTTTAATCAAGAATAAACAAAAATTGGCAAATAAATATATTTATATGTTTTAAGTTGAAATAAAATGTTTCAAGTATGCATGTACTTTTTAACATAAAAGTTGTTTTTAATTTAATAAGAGTCATTAGGATAAAGAAAAATCAAACATTATTGGCATAAATGAATCTTTAAAGGGGTTTATAAATTCTACTCTTCTATAGTATATAAACCTTAACCAGAAAGTAACTTAGTCTTCACCATTTCCCTTTAAATCGAACTCCTTGATTATCCATAACTCTTTTTGGCATGTATTAATTTTTAACTTTAGCTTTAATCAATTTGTTCAATTAACTGCTCAAATCTCAATTCCAATAGCACTGGAAAAGAGGGCTTCTATTTAAAGTCTATACAATAATGAAGTTATGCACAGATTACAGTAGGCACAGGAAGGATCCCTCACAAAGGAAAGAGATGTGGAAGGGTGTATGTCATGTAATAGTTTAGATGCTTCCATAGAAAGTAGAGAATCAAACCTTAGAGCTGAAAGGGGAACAGTAATAGGATCATGAAACACCAATTCATAAGAACCTATGTACCCCTATATTCATAGCAGCACTATTTACAATAGCCAAGTGCTGGAAACAGCCTAAGTGCCTACCAGTGGATGACTGGATCAAGAACCTTTGGCACATTTACACAATGGAATACTACACAGCAGAAAGAAAGAAGGAACTCCTATCCTTTGCAACAACATTGATGGAACTGGAAAGTATTATGCTGTCCTTCACCAGTCAGTGAAGGACAAATACCATATGATCTCACCCATTACAGGACAATAATGAACAAAACAAATAAACAAGCAAAATAGAACCAGATACATGAAAACAATAAATTGACCTTCAATGGGCAGAGGGGATAGGGGCAGGGGGGAGAAGGAGGCAAAGAAGGGGAGCAGTTCAGTCAAGGAACTAGCATGGAAGAACCATGGACATGGACAATAAGTGGGATTGACTTTAGGGGGGAGTGGGAGGGTGGGGAAGGGGACAGAGGGGAGTAAAAAGAGGATGGATGTAATACAACAACAATAAAATTAAATTTAAAAAAAAGATGGAGGTGTAGGTAAACACAGCTCGCCTCCTTGCATAACCACATCAAAATTACAACTGAATTGTAGAATACCCATCACTCAGAGCCATCAGAGGCCGAGTTGACTGGAAGTCTGATAGCTGCAGAGTTGAGAAACCATGACCATCCAGACTGGTGGGAGGGGAGCGATACATAGTAAATAAAAATTTGGGAGGGGCCCTGGCTAGTAGCACAGTGGATAAGGCGCCAGCCTGAGAACCCAAAGGTCGCTGGTTCGATTCCCCAGCCTGGGCACATAACCAGGTTGCAAGCCAGGTCCTTAGCTGGAGGCAGGTGAAAGGCAACCATACATTGATGTCTCTCGCCCTCCCTGTCTCTCTCCCTTCCTCTCTCTCTGGAAATAATAAATAAAATCTTTTTGAAAAATTAAAAAATAAATAAAATTAAATTTAAAAAGTTTGGGAGGAGCCCTGGCTGGTGGCACAGTGGATAAGGCACCTGCCTGAGAACCCAAAGGATTCTGGTCTCATTCCCAGCCAGGGTACATATCAGATTGCAAGCCAGGTCTTCAGCCAGGCCCGTAGCTGGAGGCAGGTGAAAGGCAACCATACATTGATGTCTCTCTCCCTCTCAGCCTCTCTCCCTCCCTTCTCTCTAAAAATAATAAATAAAATCTTTTTAAAAATTTTGGGAGGGGTAGCTAGAAGTCCCAGTCCCACACCAGGCCCCCCAACCCAGGGTTTCAGTGCCAGGAAAATTAAGTCCCCATAATTACTGGCCACAAAAACCAGTGGAGACTGAGTTGGTGGAAGAAACTCTGGAGTTCCAAACAGTTCATCTTAAAAAACCCACACACAGATTTGCCCTCTGAGCTCTAGCACTGGGGTGGTAGCTTAAAAGGCACCAGTGGTGTACAGGGAAGAACCGAAGTGTCTACTTCAAGGCAAGAGCCTGGGGACAGATTTCTGCCAGACAGAAAGGCAGGGAGAAGCCACTATCTTTTCTGAACCCTCCATTCACAGAGCCACATAGTTACAAAGTCAGCAAGTACCGTGTCTGAGACTCCATTAACCTAAAACTGTTTGCTCTGACCTAGAGATCCTAAATCCTCTCAAACAAGCAACAGCCAGCCTCAGTGAGCCCCCAAAATACACAAATCAATTAACATTATACACCACATAAACTAAATGAAGGATAAAAATCATACGATCATATTAATAGATACAGAAAAAGCATTTGATGCCCATTTATGATTTTTTAAAAAACTTTCAGCAAAGTGAGAATAGAGGGAACAAACCATAACATAATAAAGGCCACGTATGACAAACCCACAGCTAACATTATATTTAATAAGTAGAAGCTAAAACTGTTTTCCTTAGATCAGTAACATAAGAGAAATGTCCACTTTCAACACTCTTATTCAACACAGTATTAGAAATCATAGCCATATCAATCATACATAAAGACAAAGTAAAAGACATCAATATTGGAACAAAATAAGTAAAACTGTCATTATTTGCAGATAACATGCTACTACATATAGACACCCTAAAGATTTCACCAAAAAAAGTACTAAAACTGAATTAAAGACAGTGGCAAGATACAAAATAAATATTCAGAAATTGGTTGAATTTTATATACACTTAATGAATCATCAGAAACTGAAACTAAGAAAACAATCCCATTTAAAATTTGATTTAAAATAAACAAACAAACAAAAAAACCAACTAGAAATCTAACCAAGGAGGTAAAAGACCTATACTCAAAAATTCATAAGACACTGAAGAAAATTTAAAGAAGATATAAATAACTGGAAGTATATACTATGTTTAAGGATAGGAAAAATTAGCATTGTTAAAATGTCCATACTACCCAAACCAATCTATAGATTCAACAAAATCCCTATCAAAATACCAATGCCATTTTCATAGAACTAGAATAATCCAAATATTTATATGGAACCATAAAGGGACAAAGTAGCCACAACAATCTTGAGAAAGAGGAGCAAATTTGGAGGTACTGCCCTACCTAATATCAAACTACACTACAAAGCTATAGTAATCAAAATAGCATAGTACTGGAATAAAAACAGGTCGATGGAACAGAGAGCCCAGAAATAAACCCACATCTATATGATCAACTGAACATACACTGGAGTAAAAGCAATCTATTCAATAAATGGCATTGGATAAATTGGGTACATGAAAAATAATAAAACAAGACCACTTCTTACCCCATACACAAGAATAAAACCCAAATGGATTAAAGACTTAAATGTAAAACTCAAAACCATAAAAATCCTAGATGAAAATACAGGCAGTAAAGTTTCTGACATTTCTCTTAGCAATATTTTTTTGATATATCTTCTTGGTCAAAAGAAACATGAGGAAAAAAATAAAGAAATGAGACTATATGAAACTGAAAGGTTTTTGCATGGCAAGGGAAACCATCAAGAAAATGAAAAGACAAACTACACGAGGAAATATTCTCCAATAATACAGCTGATAAGGGGTTAATACCCAAAATGTATAAAGGACTCATACTATTCAACACCAAAAAAAAAAATCTAATTAAAAAATGAGCAGAGGATCTAAATAGACACTTCTTCTAAGAGAACATAGATGACCAATAGACATATGAAAAGATGCTCAACATCACTAATCATCAGAGAGATCCAAATTAAAACCACAATGAGATATCACTGCACACCAGTCAGAATGGCTGTCATCAATAAATCAACAAACAAGTGCTGGCTAGGATGTGAAGAAAAGGGGACTCCTGTACACTGTTGATGGGAATATAGATTGGTACAGAAAACAGGAAAACAGCATTAAGGTTCTTCAAAAATTTGAAAGAGGGAACTGGCTTTTGACCAAGTGATTCTACTCTTGATATATATCCAAAGAAACCCAAAACACTAATTTGAAAGAATATATGCACCCCTATATTCATTGCAGCAACATTTATAATAGCCAAGACATGGAAGCAATCCAAGCATCCGTCAACAAGGTAAGTGGATAAAAAGCTGTGGTACATACATACACAATGGAATATTACTTGGCTATAAAAAAATTAAATAAAATATTATCATCTGCAACAACATGGATGGACCTAGAGGGTATTATGCTAAGTGAAATGAGTCAGACAGAGAAAGACAAATACCATGTGATTTCACTTATATGTGGAATCTAAAGAACAAAATAAACAGTCAAAACAGAAAGAAGCTCATAGATACAGTGAACTGATGGTTGTCAGAAGGGAAGGGAGTTGGTAAGATGGGTAAAAAAGGTGAAAAGAATTAAGAAGAACAAATTGGTAGTTACAAAATAGTCATGGGATGTAAAATTTAGGGTAAGAAATAGTCAATAATATTGTAATAACTATGTTTGGTGCTAGGTCAGTACTTAAATTATCAGGGGGATCACTTTGTAAATTATATAATTATCTAAACACTATCCTGTACACCCGAAACGAATATAATATTAAATGTCAACTGTATTTGAAAAGTAAAATTTGAAAGAAAAGATTTCACCCAAAAGATAAATAAATGCCTGTGGAATACCCAAGTGATTGTAATTGTGTCTAACAGGCATTTTGACATGGATCTGGAATTCAGAAAGAACAAAGAAAAGAAATCTCGAAATCTGGGCTAGAAATACTAATTGTAAATTAAAACATTACACAGATGCAAACAAAACCCATTTAATCACTCAGTGAGAAGATTTAGAACTGAAATAGGAAAAATTAAATGGTACAGCCAGAGAAAATAGTTTTGCCAACTATGCGATGACCCTGACATATATTGAAAGATATTCAATCAAAGAAAAACTGAATTACCACCCTGGCTAGTGGCTCAAGGTGGTTAGACACCAACCTGTGAACCCAAAGGTCACTGGTTCGATTCCCAGCACATAACCAGGCTACAAGCCAGTTCTCCAGCTAGGTCCCCAGGTGGAGGCAGGTGGAAGGCAACTATGCATTGATGTTTCTCTCCCTCTTTGCCTCCCTCCCTTCCCCTCTCTCTAAAAATGGTGAATGAAATCTTTAAAAAAAGAAAAAAAGAAACTGATTTAAATTCATAAGCAATACTAATATATCTTGGAATAGTTCAAAAATTTCAAACAAACCCTCAATTAATAACTAAATTGAACTAAGTAAAAACACTCCATTCCCTAAGCCCTCCAGTTACTTGAGGTTTACTGAACTATTCAAAATGTTAGTTGAAACATAATATTTCACTCAATAGCCAAAGTATATCTAATTAACTCACTGTGCCACTAGCAAGATGAGTGAACATCAAAGCACTAATTATGATTTGGTTGAATGTTTTTTAAATGATCTAAGAACTGGACTTTGTTGAAGGATGTTACATACAATAATACAAACACTTATGGCTTGTTTACAAAATTTGGAACTGTATTATAGTGATATTCATCAATTTAAACCTTTGTAATGTGCCATAATGAAATTTTACTGAACAATCATTGTCTCTTTGCTCAAGTAAAAATATTTTACTTCATGAAAAGTAAAAATATAACACAATCAACATTTTTATATATACTTTTCAAGTTGTATTCTCTCTGGTTCTCTACCAGGTTCACAAGCTAGTAGAGGTAGAAATTGGAATCTCAAAACTTCCTGTTATGAGATAAATTATAATCAAAATAAAAATAACCATAACTGTAGCTTATGAAGCAACAATGGCAAAAATAATCCGTAATTTGCAAATGAACATAGATGTGAACTGCTTATGTTTCCAGACTTGAGCTATCTTAGACTAGAGATGACAGTAGAACACAGGTGAACTCTCAGTAAAAAGGTGAATTCTAATTCTCTTCTCATCTTTAACAATGAATTTCTCACTTCTTATAAGTAAATATGACACCTTTTGTGCCATAAAGTATAAGTTAATACATCTATTTTGTTTGAGTCTCACTCTTGCTAAATAGCTGTTGTTGTTTTTTTAACTCAAACAATCAAAACCTTTCTTTAACTGCTTCAGCAGAGACTACAGATTGGAAAGAGAATAAATATTTTCCCACCAACTAAAAGCAGTCATTCCAAACTACACGTTAGCCTTAAGACTAGACAGTGTAAAGAAGCTTATTCTGCTGCTATTAAATATATCCTTTCAGAAAAGCAGCCCTAGTGAATTCTAACACCATGTATAATCATTGTTCAAATGACCCTTTTTTAATTAAAAACAATTTTTTTCACTACTATGTTCCACATTTTTAATGTGATTTTTAATCTAATGGGTGGATAACTGATACTTTTTTTGGTCAGAGACATTTCTTTAGATGAAGCTATAAATCAATGTGTATCAGAGTCATAATGAAACTAAAACACTTCAAGAAATATAACTAAGTTTCCCCAGAACTCAAGATCATTTATAAAAATGTGATTATCACAGAGCATACTATACATACCTTTACACATTAAAGTTCCTCCTTTTTAACTAATAAAAGTAAGCAACTTCCTCTGTACTTGTCCCTCCCTGCAACAGTTTTACATTGTTGTAACTTTAGATTTAGACTCTCCTCACAAAGCATGCAATTACTAGCTAGAAAGATAAACTCAATCCATTACCTTTATGAGAATTTGCCTCAAATTCATTTAATTAGTTAATCACTTGCCTAGCAGGGTTCTTATGCAGTGGTCCTCAAATTTTAGAATGCAAAAAAAACATCCAGAGTATAAATTTATATGCGGGACCCTACACTCAGACCAGAAGGATTATCTGATTTTGAAGGCCCCAAAAATCATTTACATTAGCACCAGAAATGCTTTTGAGGAGGCATAATGCTAGAAAATTGAGACCAAAAAAAAAAAGAACAAAGAAACAAAAAAGGGTCACTTTGATGGGGCTAGTGAAGGGCCTGGACTTCAAGGCATTAGGGGTGGTAGGTCAGGCACTGCAGGCACGGCCCTGGGAAGCCAAGTCAGTGAGGGAAAGCTGTGGGAATAGGATGAGCCTCAGAATAACTTCATCACTATGCTTTCCCTCAAAAAAACCCCAAAATATATAAATTATTTCAAAACATGCAAAAAATACTCCCCTCGTTATAAACACAGGAGCAGAAAATTAAACAATAAGAAAGGAAGGAACTATTCTGGGTACAGAAAAGATCTATCCTTCATGTTCGGCTGTACAAGCCAACCTGCTCTCCAACCCAGCACAGGGCGAGAGTCCTCCAGCACCCAGGTGTGGTGAAGGGGACGAAGGGAGCTTGCACAGGATCCCAATACAAGTCCCTCCGCTGTCAAGATAAGAAAACCAAAAACATCAATAACAGTACAGGCCAATACGAAGCACCTGCACCATAAGAAGGAGAAGCTTAGTGAAATAAGCTTGGCCGCAAAAGACAAATACCTTATGATCTCACCTAAACAGGAAACTAATGAACAAAACAAACAGACAAGCAGAATGGAACCAGAGACATGGAAACAAGGAACAGAATGATGGTGACCAGAGGGATGGCGGGGGCGGGGGGGGGGGGG